>CM060838.1:23390000-23990000 GCA_030762175.1 Metallyticus violacea | reverse complement strand
AATTCATGGAAAGGAAAGATTTATCCCAACATTTCCCTAAGTAACCAGAAATAAAACCCAACGTCAGGATGGTTGGCTTCAAGGTACCTTCCAAATGCGACTCCCAATATCCGCTTGAGTTATTTGGTAAGGTAATTCCATGAGAAAAATCTGATGTTAGGATGGCTAATCTTGATGGCCAAAATTATTAGAAATTAGTAGGTAATTAAAATAATTAAGGCTAAATATTTGATTTTACGTGTGACGTGTTGACCTCTAGTTGAAAATAGCCTTGAGTGAGTTGACTTCCTTCTAGCTGTTCAACAAATACTCAAGTGCGTGTTTCTGTTCATCTGTACTCACGCATCCAAAAAAAAAAAAATTAAAAAAAGCTTACTATTGACTTACTCAAACTGCACACTAAACTCCAGTCCTCTGCAGGTGCAGCGTGTGGTTTTGTGAGGCTTAAATGCATTATTTCTGTGAATGCACATATACAAACATGTGAATCAGGTAATATTTAATATCGGTAGCTATAAAAGAAAGCCAAAAACCATGTGCAGTAACGAACTTGTCTCTCTTTATTGACTTCTGCAATTCCTGAACAACAGATACTCTCTATGACTTCGGTTTTATGCCTTCATTGCTGTTTGACATAATATTTTGCCAAAAACGCACTGAGACATGTCGACATCTTCATAAGGGAGAAATATTGACATCTCTGGAAGGCAACATCACTGGGAAACCTCACAAACCTTAACTTATAATACGAAACTCGTGCAGTTCTCACGGCAACTATATGATCAAGTGCGCACAAAGTTATGCTATTTTAAAAATCACCAGTTTTATATTAGTTGTTTTGTGTTCCTCACAATTGCATGATTCCACGATACTGGTGGTGGAACAATTTTTTAAAAGGCTGCGTGTTATCACGACCTAATCCTGATATTGGTGGCCGAGGTCGCTATGGCACGGATGATCTGACTTTCGATTCCCATTAGGACCTTCTCCCTGACTAAGTTATTTTACAGGTTTTCTTCAGACCTCATTAATGGCAAATGTACCTTAAATTTAATCTGAAATACTTTCTTTTTTTAAAAAAATACCCTTCCCCAATTTATCGTTTCATCTCTTACATAGCCAATGTCTACGGCCTGTGATGCCTCTGCAGTAAAAAACAGACATTAAAAGATAATGAAATTCACCGGTATTAATATATATGTGCAACTGGTTTACAACTTTATGACAGAATGAAATACTAAAACTTGCTGAATATAGTCCGAGCAAATTTATTTTTAAGAAATTAAAAACATTTCATATGTAGAGCTTTAAATAAATTTTGACACTATAACATCCTACTAAAGAGTGTAGTGATGCTTGCAGATTCATGCAATCACAGGGGTTATTTTTTCATTTTAACTTTATAACTCGTAGTTATATACATGGTTCTATGATATGTCTTTGTCACTGTATTCCTTGTGTATAATCGGTTTTTTTAGTGTGTAACAATATCACATCTCGTAAAATTCACCACATGTGCAACACAGTTTATTTAATTCCTCGAATATACAAGCAATTTCATCGTGCCACAGAACAAATACTTTCATTGATAAGCTTTCAAACAAACATTTTATTGTTGCAGTTTTTCTCTTCTGCGGTTTTTTTTTTCCGTCTTTGATGCTTTCTTCTTTTTAGTTTTAAGAGTTTTTTTTTTTTTCCTTGACTTGTGTCTCTAATGCTTCTAGTTTTCTCTTAACTGGACTTGCTGTGAGAATTTCTGAATACCGCCATCTCTTGGGTCTGCCTGTTTTTCTGCGAAGGATCAGATAGACCAATTAATGAGATGTCTGCAAATGAGACGTTACCTTTACTTTTTATGGAGAGATTTCCCTAGTTAAATGTCAATGCTCATTTACAATTACTATGGATTATGCTAATCAATAGCGAATGCATCCTAGAATTTCAAATTAGTATCACCATTACATTTTCATAGGAGTAGAGGTTAGAATTTATTTAAACTCCTTAGCTGATTTTGAGATCCACAAATCTTCATGAATAGCTCTTATGGGAGTTGTTTTAATGGCCCTAAGATGTCAGATGTCTGGCTGTAGTCGACAAAGGGTGCATTTGAAATTGTTGACACAAAGTTTAATTTCATTCTTTATACAGAACGTATGATTGAAGGAATATAAGACTAGAATAGTATCCATTAGTAGTAGAGCAAGAACCAAATGAATAAATTCCTTTTTAAGAACAATTGCTGGAAGTTCATCGTACAGGGACATGCTCTGAAATGTAAAGAGGCATAACAACTAACTGCTGTGATTGAGTAATGCCATTTTATTTTTTCATCTTTCCTAACTTGTTTAATTCTTCTTGTATCAATTATGCGTATTATAGAAATGCTAGTTATATCAACAAACAGATATTCTTATAGCTGCAAAATTTTGTTTTGCCTGTTTTACTCCGAATTGGGATAAATTCGTGTAATTTCTCTAGCATGAAAATCCATGCTTTGTTCTGATTTCCTCAGACTCATTTCTGGTGGTGTAGTGGTTACCATACTTGCCTCCTATACTCAAAACGCGGGTTCGAACCCGGCCAGGACCGATGGATTTTTTCGGGCGTAAAAATCCTAAGTATGGCTTCCTTCGGAAGGGAAGTAAAGCCGTGGGTCCCGTGTCGTACATTTGCGGCACGAAAAAGAACCTCAAGCCTGAAAGAGAGGCCTCTGAGCAAAATTTGTCGGCCGTTTCACGCCCTGAGTTGAATGGGACGCTGTTGACCTGAGCTGTTAAAGAGCGTCCTTAAATAAATAAATCAAAAAAAAAAAAAAAAAAAAAAAAAGACTCATTTCGGGCGCTTTGTAAAAATCCATGCTATAATTACTTTACAGCTTGCCTGTTTCTTTGCAAGTGTTGTTTTCATGATATTTTTGTCTGCGAATCTTTCTGAGTTTAAGTTAAATAACTTCAATAATTTACCAATCAACAGAACATGCTGTTCAATTTCAAATTCTTGCTCTTCCGTGAGCACACATTTAGTGGCGAGAAATTTACCATAGCGTTGCTCTGCCTTTGTTTTGTTCTTAATAGTGCTGCATGAAATATCTGCAGTTTTCCAAGTGGATATTCTCGATGGTCCTGTTTTTAGAACAGCATTAATAATTTCTGTTGTCCATTGAATCTAATTTGTAATTGGCTTGTCTTTAATATTTATAAACGAAAAAGTAAGGGAATATTAATTAATATTAAATTAAATTAAATAAAGATCAATGTACGAATCTAATAAGGTAATGATGTACATCTTATACAAATATGCCACAAGATCTTTTCAGTTAAACACTTCACTTCACACTGGCTACGAAATAACAAAGTGAGGTTATGTTAATTAAAGGCATCCTTTAGGTCAGTAGACCCCCTTAAAGATCTCTCGCTACCGCGAGCCCCTAAGATTTAACTCCCAGTTTCCCTTTATATGTTTTAAAGATGTTCATCACTGTTTTGGAAAATTTAAATGTATAAAATAACAAATAAATGCATGCTTTTTCAGTATTTGGATTTTATTATTCCTTAGACGATTGTATTGATCATAATAATATTAAATTCAAAAATATTAAACAAATAATTATAGGATGTTTATGATTAGATTGTCTTAAGGAAATACAGAAAGATTCAGAAACCATCAAACTATTAGCATACAAAATTTCATGAAATAGGATAAATAGTATCATAAAAACAGGCACATAAACATTTGCATATTTAATTGCGAAGATCTCCCAGTTCGTATAGTAATAGGATCCTGCAAAAAATAAATAAATCGATACTGATGTACAGTCTAGTCTCGAAATTGAAAATAGTATATACTTCAACAAAACTTTCAAACATTGCGATATATAATAAATATTTAAATTCAAAGGACGTCGCAATATTATAAATAGCATTAATCTGCGTTTATATTCATCTGTATATTATAGTGCCAACAATTGCAGAGAAAGTTTCCCTATATTTGGTAACTGTTCACTCTAGTTATGGATATAAAGCATTTGCTAGGCCAGGAATTGACTTTAAAATAATGTTTGATGCTTGAAAAAGAAAGTTGAGGGCATTGTGGACAGCGATTAGGCAGTGTATGGATGACACAAGAAGGCGAGGATGAATATCAGCTCCGGGCGGGCTAATCGCCGCACCACATTGATTGTGCTGCCTGTCAAGACGCAGAACAATGGGCGGCAGACATTTGCCCTCTGGCGGGTAATAAGCTCTCTGGTTACATTACACAATGCTACCAGCTTTGTACCAAGCTTCTTTGTGCCGTGCCTCAATTATTGGTAGTATTGCTATTATTTAGTAATGCGATCAAATAATTCCGTAACTGATACCTTCGGAGGCTTTGCTATGCAAGTTGGAATTATCTGTGTGCACTCGGCTAATATCAGGTTGAAGGGAACAAGTAAAATAATGCAAACCAGTGCATATTGCTGTCCTAGAAGGAAACAGTGCTTTCGAAGATAACAAGTTATTAGTTATTACCTAAAATAGATAAAGATTATGTAGTTTTATAGACGAAAAAGATCGAAAGATTGGTTAAATCAATCGAAGATTTTATAACTTTTATTTGGGCACTGTGAGAAACCTTACTACCAGCCGAATGTTAAAACACCAAAAAACAATATACTAAGCATGCAGTGGCACCATTTTAATAGTAATATATGAAAGACCAATACAAGGTAGAAACAAAAGATAAAGCATTTTTTGCACTAGTTAAAAACAAGTAGCAATATATGATAATGTGCAAGTCTGTAGATACCAAATGGATGTTTTCAGGCAGAGAACACATCAGCAACAAGGTCTGCCGAGTTCTTTTATGGCCAACAAAGATGCAATTCAAATTCCCCATTTTCGAACATACTTAAAACATGAGAAAATTTACCTAACAATAGTAACTGCATGATTTGACATAAAGATAAATAAATAGTCCACTGTAAAAAGGAGGAATGTTAAATTTTATCAATGAAATTTAAACTTTGGAACTATTACAATATATTGTAGCACACATATTGCATAGATAGTTGTAGGTATTACTAATTGGAGTCGTTCGATATTTTGAAACCATGGTTAACTGCATCTAGGGGAAATTCGGGAAGGGAACAGTTATTTGTTGTATCTTGCTTGATGGTTTGAAATCTTCCCTCTTGAGGAAAGCTTGGGAAACAGTTAAGAAAGCACCAGTCGGAGCCAGTCCGATATAATGAAGGAATTGCGCATTAAGTACGCAGTAATTCCTATTTCTAATTTCTGATCGATCAGAAATTCTATAATAACTTTTATAATTGGATAGTAGCGCTTATTTGAACAAATTCTCTTCCAGCTAAGTCAGTACAATTGTAATGTGACTATTTATTAAATTAGGTGAACATTATAGAGTTACGCTCTCATATTTGGATGTCGTAGAACGTGAAATTTGTTGGCAAATGAGCCAGGTTCGTGATATCTTTGGGTGAGGCACCTGGACGTAGATCTTTTGGTGCCATGACAATATTATGCAAATAAAAATATTTTCCGAGTTCTAATTAACTAATAAAAATGGAAATTGAGCTCGTGCCAGCTGATTCTTGTTAATAACAGAATCCTTTATTGTTAAATGTAATAAATAAAAATAAAAAAAACACACACACAAAACAAATAAATGACATAAATGTTGACATGTATTAGTTCACTTTTATGAGGTGAGGTTTGTAGTGTTGTTGCATCTCAGCCATATAATTGCTATAGTGCAAAATTTTGAATTTGACCAATAGAATTGCTAATTTTGAAACATACATAACTAAATTGATATTCCTGTTTGTTAATTTAAAAAAAATCAAAAATTAAAAAGTTTTGTTAACTACAACGATAAAATTTCTTAAGCAATAGGAACTCTCCACGTTCTAGGCCCAAGTAAACTATTTATCAACAAAGTGGGTAGAGATACCCGGGAGTTACACTTAGGAAATTTGGTCTATCTTTGGGAAGTTAATCACAAGTGCGGTAGAGTATAAGATCATAATACCTGTGAGTACTTCTAAGCCAAATGCTTCGAATTTTTAAGTAGTTGTTTCTAAGGGAGAATACGTGGATGAAAAAAAAAAAACTCTTTGTTTCTCGTAATGGAATATTTTGTCATTATTTTTGATCTAATAAACACATTTTTGTTCTGCTCTATTTGTTGATTTTTCTTCCCCTTAGAAATATCAGGAAATCACATGGTGTATTGAAATTAATGAGCGGTAGCGTAACTAATGTTCATGTTATGCAGTGATGCCAATAGAAGCAGATAAATTCTCCTAAACTTGTTTCGCTATAGCATTTTCCTTTCTTCTAAACTATGTAGGCATGAGACATCATTCTCGAAGCAATGCATTAAATTTGGTAGAATTGTGCTCTTTACGGTATATGATATTGAATCATCGACCTATTTTTCCAAGAGTGTTAATGTTTTATCTTCACACAATAAAATAATAAAACCCTGGAAGACGATAAGCCCTCAATGCATCAAGGTTGATAGCTATACAATCGAAATAATTAGCTCATATAATTAGTTTTCTAAAATATTCACTTTGAAAGCATATAGCAGTATTTCAGAAAATAAATTAAATATGTCTTCATTAAAAGCTATAATATGCTCCATTATAACAAAAGCAATAATTTTTTTGCGTGAGATTATATATTTAAATTTTGTAATGCATTTAGCTTTGACTTATGTTGGTTAACTGACCACATGTCATCTAAAGTTCGGTCCACTCTCTGTAAGCTCGGTATCCCCAACCGTAGAAATCTTCCATTACCACCCGCTTACGCAGCTTAGCTAATAGATAGCTTTAGTTTCATAATGTCCTTTCTTCACTATATATTTCTTTTTATGTTACCTGTTTTCTTGTCTAAAGAAAACTTCAAAAAATATTACGTAATTATATTGATGATACTTGGAATGGAAACTGGGATCTAAAACATGAGTTGATATATTTGACTGGATCACAAGTATTTCTTTCGAACTGAAAAAGTTGTTTCGTGACACTATATTACAAAGTAATCTTTTGGAAACCTAATTATCAGACGTATTCTTTAAATTTCACATCACCTCGAAATCCAACCTCTGTATAGTTGCGTATTTTGTACTCTCCAGGGAAATCTGAGAATGAAATTGAAATGATCTGTACGAAAATTAAACAAAACTTGACTAAAGTGAAAACTATACATTAAAACCTGAAAAAACGTTGAACAAAGTGAACGGTTCCCTTAGAGAGAAAGAACATTTCATTGAACGCCACGGAAAAGGAGAGTAGAATAAGAAGAAAAAAAAAAGAAGAATGCATTTAATTTATATTACATATAGAGATGCAATTTTCATTTCGATAATGGACGACTCGAATTATTTGAAAAACATTATAGTGCTAACCAGGTTCTTATAAGCAACCGCATCAGCAACGCATGTGTAATTATATTAGGGGTTACTTCTATTCATATTTAACGCACCTTTTACTACAGAGAGATCGTTGAGCTACGGACTAAGGAGGTTAAAGCCTCCGCGCATAAAGTTAGCATTTTATTTATATTTTTACTGAAAGCATAAAAGATTCTATTAAAATTGATAAAAATAAGCACCACTCTTTGTTATAAGAGATATTGAAAATGATGCCCCTCGGCGGCAATTCATTGCCGGCATCTGCGTAGAAAATTTTATTTAACTTTTTCCGTAAGATAAAGACGGCTCGGAACACGTTTCTTATCAATGAGTGATCCTCTCGTAAGTTTTTAATGAGTTGGCAAACACTTTCTCTACTTGGAACACGTTAGCCAGGATATTTTCTTGTGAATCGCCTTACCCCTTCTCTGCAAGAATTCGTTTAAACATATGTATTGTACATTAAACCCAGTCTTCAATACTATATTGTGTCGTATGTATTGTTTAGAATGTAGTAGTGTATTCGTTAATTATTGGAGTGGGAAGAATTACTTTTAAGAAAATGTCCGTTAATTGCGGCGCAACTATGTAAGAAAGGGTATGTAACAACTGTAACACTCACTCTTTGATAAACCAGAAGAATGTAATAAATCTTAAAATGTGATCCAGTGAAAAACAAGAGTTAATTTTAACAACAAAAAAGGTACTCTCGCCAGTAGAGTCAAGTGAATAGATAATTTCATTCTCCTACTTTAGATGTTGCAGCATTAGGAATTTTAGGAATAGGAAACAAGGATCGTGACGATATGTAAAAGTAGTCGGACCAAATGGTCTAGTGGTAACCATACTTGCCTCGTAGACCCTAAAGATTCAAACCAGGCTTGGGATCGATGGATTTTTTTCGGGCATAAAAATCCTAAGTATGACTTTCTTCGGAAGGGTAATAAAGCCGCCGGTTTGTGTCAACGTATAAAAGAACCTCAAGCCTGAAAGAAGAGGTGTTTGAGCAAAATTTATCGGCCGTTTCACGCCTTGATTTGAATGAGATACTGTTGACCTGAGATGTTAAAGAGCGTCCTTAAATAAGTCAAATATATAAAATATGTAGCACATAATTTACACACAATGAAAACACTGAGTAACATACGAAAGCATATCTACTCGCTAACAAAGCCTCCCTTAAACTAATTCCAAGTTAATACTTGCACGTGTAGTCAGTATATGACCTTGACAACTATTTTTTTTTATTAAGCAGCCATACTCAACCGGCTCTTAACTCAAATAGCCTTTAAGTATTGTGTGGTTTAAGAGGCGATGGACACTGGTGACACATGAGATGAAAGGATTAATTGAAAATAAGTTTAGGAAGGAAGCGTTCCAGACTTAAGTTTAGGATGTTATTCTGCGTAAACCTCAGTTATGGGGGAGGGGGGTGGCGAGACCTCCTTCACGAACCCAAGCCTAGGCGATCTCGACCATTCATTTGGGTACATCAGGCGTTAAGGCGATGAATAAGAAAAAATTAAAAGTACACGTAAATTTGCACATCAGCACATTCAAGGCAACTCTTGACCTTCGGAAACTGAATTCAGCTGCATACATTTCTTCGGTCCATTACGTAATACAGTGTCGATTTAAGTTATCACTTGAAATGCAGGTTCAAGGATTCTCTGTGGCGTAAACAGTGAATGGCCCTGACTATAACTCTTGTATTAGGCAAAGTGCTGACGAATATGTTCTATAAAATTACACAGAAGTCCAATATTATAATGTTATGTCACACAAGTATAACCTACAAATATGTTCTATAAAATTACACAGAAGTCCAATATTATAATGTTAGGTCACACAAGTATAACCTACAAATATGTTCTATAAAATTACACAGAAGTCCAATATTATAATGTTAGGTCACACAAGTATAACCTACAAATATGTTCTATAAAATTACACAGAAGTCCAATATTATAATGTTAGGTCACACAAGTATAACCTACAAATATGTTCTATAAAATTACACAGAAGTCCAATATTATAATGTTAGGTCACACAAGTATAACCTACAAATATGTTCTATAAAATTACACAGATGTTAATGCTTATTTTTGTACTCGATTCCGGAGTTTAGTAATAACGTTTTTGTGAGACTAATACCCCTGTCACATTCTGCGGAAGACATTGGTATGGCTTGTATCCTTTGCAACAATTCCCTTAATGTTTCACCAATAAATATACTAAAAAGGATAATGAAGTGTCAGTATTTGAATGTACTTATTTAAAAATGTTACATAAGGACTTAACATTTCACCATCATAACACATACTTGCCTTATAAACCCAAGATGGCGGGTTCAAACCCGGCCAGGATCTATTTTGCAGAACGTAATTATGATAAAACGCAAATGCATGTTCCCAGAGCAATTGCATTGGAATTTTAAAACTTGCGTTACACATTGACTTTTATGAAATGAGAATTTTTTTTTCCTGGAAACAAAGGAATTTTTATTTGACGAATCAGGAAAATCCTTTGGCGAAAGGGGTAAATCCTCCCCATTGCCCCCTTTGTTCGGACACTGTATATTCCATAAATATTATGAACGGTTTACAATCATGGGAATATTTATATTCTTTGTAAACTGATTTACAATAAATTTCTGCACTGAAAATATAAATTTGGAAACTATGATTCAGAACTAAAGTATAACTCAGGATGTCAGGTTTACACTCAAAATACTTTTTATTGTTACACCCTGGCATGCAAATCGTTTGTGCTTATTAATTGACTTGTTTAAAAAAAATGACGTGAACTTCTAAAGGGTAGAGGTAAAATAAAATTGGTGAAACATTACAAGTCACGACATATTAATATCAACTGTATCAAGAACACGAGGCAATACAAATCACATCATCTAAACACGTTTTTTTCATTTACAGCACTTAAACTTGCATATGTATGCACAAACACACACAATAGAGCATCTATATTTTTGGATGGTACCATATCTAAACATGTGCGTAGTTGCAATCCTCTTAAAAATCAAACTATTCTTTTGTTTCTTGCAAGCATAGCCCTCCAATATCCTGTTTAGAATCTTTATCTGGAACATTTTTTCCTTCGATGGATTCTCATGCTGCTGTGTGGATTCTCACACTGCGTTTCTCACGGATTTCTTTTTGCACCCATTATTCAATTTGGCACTGAACGATCTTTCAGTAGTAGCTGTTGTTAATGGTACCACCATTAAATGAACGGTTTAAGCTCTCTATATCTAATTTCAGTTTGATAATAAATTTTGAAGATGATTCAGTTTCACATTTGAAGCAATAAGTTTAAATGTCAGTCTATAAACAGTCTTCATGAATATCAGACAAATGTAATTTGCTGGATGTACATCTTGTTCCTATACACAAAGACCTGTCGGTATAAGTGTAAAACACAAATGCTTTATTAAAATGGTTAACATTCTACGGACTACATTGTTGTCCAGCATTTTTAATCAATTTCAGCGTTTCTTTGTCTAACAACAGAAAGCATAAATCTGCAAATAAAATGTTTTCAATGCCATTAGTTAGATCCAACTCTTTCTCACAAAGTATTGTTGTATTACCATTAGTAACTATTTGAACTCAGTTGGAAAGGGGGAGATTGACTATGTGTAGAGGGTAATATTCCCCCGTCACCCCTCCACTTATTCATAGTTACTGACATCAAAACATGAACGAACTTTTGATGGCCTTGTGAAAAAATCTTCACTGGATCAGGAAGAAATCGGCATAGGCTCTGAGCATCCTCCATCTTAATGAACAGCTCTGTGTGTCTTCGATGCATTACGATCTCTGCTAAAGTGCACCTCGCGTAAGACTGAAGTTTAACGAGAACTTATCCCTGTGCTTTTTGAAAGAAAAAAGCCCATTATACTTTTCCTTTCAGTCTTTAATAATCTTCATGCATCCATTATTTGAAACGGTTGGATGTTTCCTCGACACTCTGTAACAAATGTTAAATTCGTTTTCTTATAGAAGGCATTTTTGGTCTTTTTAATGTTTTACAATTAGGATCAAAGTTACTGTTGCACTATTGAAGCACGGACTGCATAAAGTTTCTTTGAGAGGCCTTAAACCATTGGAAAGAACTTGAGACTTCTTTAACGCCATTTGTATTGAACAGGGATTGTGAGTGATAATTTTAACACTATAAACAGGATTATATACCATAACAATCTGTACAACCCAATCGCGACATTTAATCTTTCGCTCCAAGAAAACCATACTAGAGAAAATAGAAGCGCATTTCATACAAACAATTGTGCGGTATTTGGCAAGCCATGTTTATAGAACTATGCCCCACTAGTGTAGATTCTTGTGGGGTACAACTTATGCAATGGTCATTGTTCATTGATTTTTTATTGAACTATAATTCCCTGGGCTGGTACATGGGGCAGCCTTACAGGTACATAATATACATAAGTTAAGCATTTACATAGACAGTTTTTCAGTAAAAAGTTTTTGTTTGGAAGCCCATGCGGGGGCAATGAGCTTGCCCAGGGGAACAGCAATAGTCAAAACTCTTGCCATAACGTCCTACCTCTTATAATAGAAATGCGTTCAAGTTTTTCCCCCTTGACTTACCTGAACTAATGGAGATGAACGTGCTAGAAATATAATAGTTATAATAATACTCTGAACGCTCCAAATGCTTAATAAGAACATGTTATATGGTCGCCAAGTTTGGCCGAAGAGAATCATTAATGCCTTAGGTTATCGTTGATTTATGCTAATTTGATGCCACAGTGTCATCTCTCGGCCAAATAACAAACTGAAATATTCCGTAAAGTGACTGAAGTGATTTATTTGGATTTTCTCTCGGTAGATAGAGGTTTGTTCGACAATAAGGAAAAGACTGCCTCTGCATTTCAAGATGGCAGCGCAGTTCATGAGAAAAGTGGTAAGATCTTCGTAATTCTTTAATTTACAGAAAATGGCTTACCAGGAGTCTGAGATGTTCATTTAATTTTAAATATTTTTATAAGTACCCTCAGCATTATTCCATATATTTTACTGCTAAACTAGAATAAAGGTGAAAATGGCACATAATAGGCACTTTAGTAGTTTCCAAACAGCACTTAATTTCTAATTAAATTTATATAGTTGTCATTCCACGCATAAGAAAGCAATCTGTAAAACACGAAGATGTGCAACTCAGCAAATGCTTGTTTGGAAAAAATTTTATCGATTGTACAGGAATAAAACGTTCATTCAAATAGTGCCGTTTATAACCTAGACAGCAAGTTGTGGAATAAAAGGAATGTTTATTTTCAGGCGTCCAATAGCAAAACTCTTGCCCGTTTCTACAGCAGTGAAAGAAAAACAGTTACGCTTATTCCCGGAGATGGTATCGGCCCGGAAATATCCGCCTCTGTGCAGAAGATTTTTTCGGCAGCGGGGGTAAGCCTTTCATCTTGCATTCTGAATAAGCGTAAGTTCAGTATACTTGGCATATTATACATTTTTATGAAATACGCTTCACTGTTCTTACGCACTGTTGCATTAAGTTGAAGATATTCTTCGTTCTTGCACATATTAATTAAGAAGAAACGTTTTGCTCAATCGCTTGTTAATGCTAGAGATAAATATCATTTCTCCAAGTGCAGAAGTCATTCATGTACCCTGTTAACAGCATGCTTTCAATTTCCTTTGCCAAGTGGTACAATTTTTTTAATATAGGCGAAATTACGGCTTATTGAATGCTTATTTTCGTATAATAAGGGGTGTCATATAACAAGTAAAAATACCCACTTTGGATTTCAAACAAATTAGTTTTATGAACTAAACAGACTATTGATTGTATATTGTATTCTAGAATATTGTATATTCTAGATACTATTGATATGTGAAATCTGAAAAAGTTTGCAACTATGTAAATATGTTGGTTGCATTATGTTAAGCATAAGTGATTAGCTATGTTTTTGCCTCCACCCAGAAAGCATTTACCATTGCTTTCTCAGTTTCCCAGAGCTGTCACAAGGGGTGCATGGGTTGAAGGAAGGTTAGCAGGAGTAAATCCACTGAAGTCAATTCAAAGTTCATCTTCGTATAAGGGAATATTTAGGATTGTGCAAAATTAACTGTTGGTGGCATCATAGGAGAAATTGCATTGTTCTTCACTATGCAAAAAGTGGATGAGAAAGGAGTAATTGCATTATCTCAGAGGTATGTTGAAGGTATTTATTTTCACCTGTTGTAAGCTATCCCCATGTGAATATAGCATAGTGTCTCAATTGTTGGTTATGCCCATGCCCCAAAAGTCTTATTTGGTTTGAAAGAAATTAAAAAATGATGGCCACCATTCCATCCACTCCAGTGAGATACCCCCTGCAACTAGCTATTATGGACAAGGGCATGTGCGTCTATCTACTGCAATCATAGCCTATTTATGAGCCACAAAATATTTCACAAAAGAACAGTAATATTTTATACACAATTTATCTACCTTTAGTTCCTTACGTATTGGCGATTTTGATGCTTGTGCATTTTAAAAGTTTGAAGCTATCTGCTGCAATTGTGGCTTCAATAGCTCCCAAATATACCACAGAAGAACACTATGGGAATTCTACAGTTAGTAACATGTCTATAGCACACGTAGGAGAAAGAGTGGGGGAATGCTGCTCGCAGCAGATGGGATTCAAAATACTGCACCACACATGTGGGGGGAATACGTTTTTATGTGAAAGTCATGTATTAATATGTTCATACAGTGCACTTAAGCATATAGTTGGTCACCATCACTTGATGGATAATGAGTTGATTTGAAAATTATATTTATCTGCAGCACTTGGTAAACTGCATATTGTTAGTACCTTCTTAAACATTTTGGGTATTTCTGCAGAACAGTATTTTGCCAATTTTTTTTCTCTTCTTTCTCCTTATTTTATTTTATTTCTTTCAAAATCGTTGATTTCAATGTACTGTTGCAAAAGAACTTTAAAGTATTTGTCACGAACCACAAATTTGGACATACTTCATATTCTCGCATACTTCATTATTGGTTAAACCAATGGTTGCTATAATGGTTTTTATTGAACATTGACCAAACAATTAATTTCCTCTTTCTGAATAAAGATTTTGTTATCAATAAACAGTATGAAATTCTGGCTATTTTACTGCATTTCAGTTTTAACACTTGATGTGATACACTGGCACTATTGAGCTTAAAGTTGGTGGCACTATACTTCACTAACCTGTTACTGTAATAATTGCTCAAAGTGATGTCCTGCATTCACATATTCCTGACATCTTGATGAAGTTTGCATCCACACACAAAAGTTATTTTTTTGTAATCCTTCTAATTTCTGCTCTTATACTGTCTTTCAGTATATCTACAGTGTGTGTGAGGTTTTCTGTATACTAACTTTTAGGGTTCCCCACAAATAATAATCGTATGAGTTAAGGTCAGGGGAAGGTGTGGGCCATAACACTTTAGAAATATTTTTTTCTTCAAAAACCATATTTGACGTGGTCTAGAAAATATCAGAAATGGACATAAGAAGGATGGAGAAGGTTCCTATTTTCTGACACAGAGTCATATGCTGGTTTACTTGGAAATGGAATTTCTTCTAAATCTCTGTTATTAGGCATATCACTTTTTTGCCTGAATTTTTCTTTATTCGTGCAATTTATGCATGCTAATATGTGCTTTCTCATAATAATATGAAATTGTTTTTACCTCTATGATCTGACTAAGACTGCTAAGTGGTTAGCATTGCTGATTTCTGACCAGGAGGACCTAGGTTCAATTCCCAGTATCTGCTTAGGAATTTTCTAAGTTAGGGAAGTTTAGAACAAGGTCCACTCAGTCTCACAAGGATAATTTGGGAGCAGGATAATGGCATGCTTATCATATGCCTTGTAATACTACCCTATATCAATTAAGTCATAAGATGGAGGTAGAGGAAGCAGAGGTCACTGTAGCAGGTCGTGGCCTGATCTCATGCTGGCACACTATAGAAAAGTAAGTGATGCAACTGATGCTTTACAACCTATCCTACTTATGGATTTCCTTGTTGTTATCACTTAATTTTGCTATATATATGTTTTTTTTTGGGTGGGGGTGATTTTTTCTTCATTATTTTTCTTTAGGTGTCTTAGCCATGTTCTATAGCCGAAAAGGAAAATGGTGACTTTTGTTTCATTCTGAATAATGCATTTAAATTTTAAAAATTTGTACTTCAGATATGTTTGCATGATGGTAATCTGTAACCTCAATTATAGGGGACATGGGAACAATTTTTTGCATTTGAAAATTTAAAATACTTTTGTTATAAATATATATTAATCATAGATTTGTGACTGTAAAACTAAAAAATGTATGTGCTTTTTTTTTCCCCCTCAATTTTAGTGCATAGCTACAGGGTGTTTCCTTACATATTTTCTCACTTTTACCTAGTAACTTGGCAGGAAGTGTGTTATTTAAACACCAGCCACATATTCTGGGAATTATGGAGTAAGATGTGACACAATGGTCAACCAGAGCCTCTCATCATGTGACCATTTGTTTAGATTACTGTCAATGTAAACATATGATTAGAGACAATTGTAGTTTACCACATTTCTGGATAACTTGTTTTTACAACCTCCCTTCAGGCAAATAGCAAACCTAGGAAATCAGTTACTTTGGTTGTCTTCAAATCAGCTGGTGCAAAAGGGTTCATTTTAGATACAGTTCAGTTGCGGTCTAAACATACCGTGTCAAAAAGAAAATATCAGCACATTTACTGTTTACACAAGCTGCAGCAAGTAGCAGTAAATCTTCATCATTTTTCAGAAGATTGTCTGACATTCAAGTTTTAGTGAACATTCCTCTATGGAAACCAAGTAATGCAAAACTAGGGGCTTCCTGCAATGCTACAATCAGTAGTCAGCGAGATGACTTTATGAAGAATTTATATTCCTTAGTGCTCTGAGAACATCATGAGAAGAATTAGGCAATTTAAACTAACAAGAACTTTGTTTCTATTGATGCCATAATGAAGACTGCTCGATATCTGCTGAACACTGAAGTTAAAGAAGTTAAACCATTCAGCAATCTATCTGCTGATCGCTCCATGCATCTACTTTGGCCTGAGGGGATTTTACATGATGATGTCCTGCTGTTTATCACCAGTGCAGCACATGGCAAAAACTGCTAAAGCTGTGAAGGCTTTTATTCATAGATGGTCCATTTAATTACCTTTTCTAACACTATGTATGGGGTCGCAGAGGTAGTTCGTGCCCACTTTTCTAAAGTCGACCAGCTTGTGCCTCAAACAAAGAAAATCTATTAAAGCTCCATCCAAAAAAAAAAAAATCAGATCCATAGCTCCAGGTGTTCTGCCACCAAACCGCATCAGTGTACAGTGGGGCTCCTGGATTGATACTGTGTACTGCAACAACTTCCAAGCTATGAAATCTATGTTTGATGCTCATTGTCAGAAGACACAAGATGCTAAAGCCATTCCGCAACCTTAGGATCTGTTTTCGAACTGTAAAATGGAGGGGAAGATAGCACATTTAAAAGCAAATTTTGACTTCCTACTCTCCATCCTCAAGAACTTGAAACCTCCAATAAACTTGTCAATAAAACTCAAGTTCTACTTGGTAAACTGTGTGGTGAAGTTGGTGAAATGGTAAAAAATTAAATGAAAAGTGTGCTAGATAAATATCAGGGGTTCTGCTCCACATGCCCATACTTGCCTCGTAAATTCTAGAGCAAGTTCAATCCCAGCGAGGTTTGATTAGATTTTTTTCAGGCGTAAAAATACTAATTATTGCTTCCTTCAGAAGGGAAGTAAAGCCATGGGTCCCATATCATAGATTTATGGCACAAAAAGAACTTCAAGCCTGAAAGAAAAGGCCTCTGAGCAAAATATACCAGCTGTTTAGTGCCCAGAATTTAATGGGACACTGATGACCTGAGATGATAAAGAGCATCCGTAAATAAAAAAAATCAATTAAATGCTTCATGTCTATGAATTATGAAGTGCTAACGTTGAAAACTTCAATACACTTGATTTTGAAAAAGAACTGACATATAGTGACGTAGCATACTTTAAATATGCTGTATGTTCACTGTAATTTACACATTTATTGGATAAGACTAACACATTCTATGGCATCCCACATTGAGTTAAATCCTAAATGAATTATGTTTGAAAATTGCTGTACTAGATTAAAAGTAAGTAAATTTGGGTTACAAACTAATACATTCTATTTGTGTGAATACTTTATATTTTTCCAATAATGATAGAATATTTTGTCTTAAAACTGGTGTCAGAAATTCAAATGCATCCGACATTAGTTATGTACTGGGTTGGACACTAATGACTGTAGCAGTTTTGCACCCTTAAATAATAATCATCATCCACTGAGTGAATTTTCCTTCTTGGTATCACTCCATGTGCAGTTGACTAAGCTCTGCAGTTTTCATCTCATTCCCAAGCTTGAAAGCTGAACTATTTAACTCTAGGAACATACAGGCATACTCTTGTGTATTATAAGACAAAGTTTGATTCACAGATTGGTAAATACATTTCATGAAAGTAGAGGTATTCTTTGCAAAAAAAGAAGCCCATACACAACCAAATCTCCAGAAATCACTTTGACTATTTCTCAACAAACAGGAATTTCCTATTATTCTGTTCAAACATCTACAAAGCTACTGAAGTTAAAACCCTATAAAATTACTGTAGTGCAAGAACTTAAAACATGTGTCCATGAATGGGTTTTGAATAGTGTGCATGACGAGAAATTTAACCTAATCTAATTTTCATTATGAACAAATCATGGTTCCACCTAAGTCGGTGTGTCAATTCACATAACTAATACTGGAGTTCAGAAAAACTAATCTGCGTCACAAGGAATCCCTGCATGATTAAAAGATAGCAGTGTGTTGCGTAATTAGCAATAAGGGAATAATAGACCCAATTTTTTGTTTTAAAAGAACCAATATTGATGGGTATATACAGAATATTTTGCAACCCATTTTCCATGAATTAGCTCTTAGGGAACATAGATTTGCAACTTTCCAAAAGGACTCCACAATTGCACATACAGCCTCATGGTCTTCTTGCATGCAATTCATGAAATGTTTAATGATAGTGTCATCACTAACAACATTTGTCCTCCAATTTAATGCCCTGTGATTTTTATTTCTGGGAGGCATTAAAGGCAAAGTATACAAGATAAATCCAAACAGCAGCTTCTTACTTGATAATGATGGGTAAATGTACCTTTCAAGTGTTATAACACTTATGCAACAATCATAACCATAGACTTTCTGACTTCTGTTTCCCATTACCAGCTTGAGCCAATGATGGTCATTATGCATGGAGCGATTCCATGAAGGAAAAATCACCCATTAAGATATGACAACCTCTAACGAGCAGTTTTTCCAACTTTAACAATGCTATAATTGGAACATTTTAAGTGAGCAACAATATCTTTGAAGTTATATTCTTTTGAGCGATGCTAAAGTACCCACCTTAACTTCATAATTTTACAAAAAGCCATATTGTATATTAAAATATATTAAATGCTTTTTCCTTTCTTGTATATAAATCGATAAAATCATAAATATAACATTTTTGTCCTCTTTATCATGGAATTGCTCAATAATACCATCTGACTGCAAAAAAATTAGCTACTTTTAGTGCTCATGTGTTACTGTTTATTTATAGCATTCTGCTATAATGTGAAAATAGTGTGTTTTGACTTCAATGATTAACTGCATGAATTTGCATATACCCTAGTGACAGCTCTAGGAAACAAAAAAATTATATAAGGCAACTTATTCTCAAACATTATCACTTCCTCATCCTCTTTGACTTCCTGGAAGGAGACTGTGCATGCGATACACATAGCGGGATTAGAATAATTGGGTTAAGTGTGATAGGTAGATAATTGGAAACATTTAAATTGTTGGACTCCTTTAGAGTTTCTGGCTGTGAGATAGTCCTACTTGAAAATGCTGATGCTTTAGAAGACATCCTCAATCAATGTGTTATGACACAAAATCCGTATAGATACTTAAATGTTAAGTTATGAGCTAAGTCTCCCCATCGATGGTCTCTATTCAGATGTGCTATGTATACTGAACTGTACCCTTATTTAGTTTTCTGCATGAATGCATATTTTGCACAACTTCTTATCAACTTTGCACACAACTAATTTTTACAAAACCTATTAGAGATAGCCAATTTATACATGTAGAGTTATATAAGACTAAATTTATTAATGAATATAGTGCTTTTCAAAAGAATAAGGATGTCCTTCAAGTACTAACATATGGACAATGTCCCTAAGCATTTGATTTTCTGGCATTGTCTTCTATGGTAAATTGAATGTGCCACAGGCTGTAATAGTGATGTCTTCAGTTAAATGAATTTAGTATGCAATGGCTCTTTTCATCAAACTGTTTAAATCTAAATATAAGAAATAGCAAACATGAAATACATTATTGAAAACATTTTATGATACAAACTACACACTCTTATGCTTCACTTACTTGTCATTATTGTTCTGTTCTCGAAACCGGTCTACAATAATGACAAGTAAGTGAAGCATAAGAGTGTGTAGTTCAACTGTATCATAAAATGTTTTCAATTATATGATTGGCTTCACTGTGAATGTTCCAATTAACATTTTAGTTAATGAAATACATTGCTTTCACACTTCCTATATTAAAGTTAAATGAGAATTGATCTAAAATTCATGGAATGTTTTTTTTCTTCTTCTTTTCTTTCATTTTTCCCTTAAAAATACTCCAACACAGGAAATGTACTAGATACACTATGCATTTGAAAGTGTGTGACAACTATTTTTAAAATTGATGTACATGAGATATAGGTGCAGGAATTTCTGGTAAGGTAAAAGGACAAATATGACATTTTCAAATCATTGTTTTATTTGTTTTATTCTCTGTATGAAATCATTTAAATATATCATAGAAACTGTTTAACATTGTTAGAAGTAGTTTCTTAGGTTGTTCGTGGTACATTGCCGTCGATATATAAGGCTCATTTTAATATATGGCCGTGAACACTAACTGATATATGAAATGATACATGGAAAAGAGAGAATCGGAAGGAAGCATTCCAGGCCTAAGTTTAGGATACCTTCCAGCATTTGCCATTGACAATCCTGAAAAAGACCTAGTCAGGGAGGACAGTCACAGCAGGATTTAAACCACAAACCCATTAAAAAGTGATGCGCCCTCTGCTTTGAATCATTTTAAAGTAAACTTTCTCTTCCAGTAACACTGGTAAACACTGCTGGTATCAAATAGGGCTGGCTTGCTCAAATCATTGTAGAGGTTTTGCCTTGAACAATACAGAAGCCAGAAAGTATACAAGTGGAGACAGATTATCAAGCAAGAGTGTCTTCAACTTATCAGTTAAACAGAAGCCTCTCAGGAATGCAAAAAGAGCTATGTTTAATCAGCTGCCACTAACACTCAATTATTCTCATTTGTGTTTTGGGCACTGATTTCTAATTTGATTGAAATTATTTCAAGTGTCCTCATTCTTTTGATAAGCACTATAGTACATCATGTCATATATATTAAATGTTGCTCATCAATAGCAATAGCATTACATTTGCTTTTTTCTAATGCAAATGTTTATGCATGTGATATTTGATGCAGGTACCAATAGATTGGGAGGTAGTAGATGTTACTCCAGTAAGGCAACCAGATGGCAAGTTTGGTATTCCCCAGGCAGCAATTGATTCAGTGAATAAAAATAAAGTTGGTTTGAAAGGACCACTGATGACACCAGTGGGTAAAGGCCACAGATCTCTGAATTTAGCATTACGGAAGTAAGTACACTCAATGTAGTTTATATAATGCACAATAACTTAATTAGTGTTTTATGTGATTTCACTAAGTCCTCATTCCCCATTTAGGATGCACACTACAACTTATTTCACATTTCCTGCATACATTTTTTTCTGTATCAAATTAGTAAATTTAGTGTAAAACAGAATATTTCACTCCTCTTAACCCCGAGATTTTCCCTTATAACTTTCTAGTGACAATTCAGTCACATTTGACACAGACAGACATTGGTGTATGACAAGCACAATGATCTCATATCATGTGTTTAAAATGATTATCATCAGAGCATGCTTTCACACACTTCTCCATGTTACAGAAAGTATTCACACCATATCTCCATTTCCTGCTGAATGCTCTCCAGCAGTTCCATAAGAGTCCATTTTTTTTTATTTATTTATTTTTAAAGTTGCAGCATACCCCATTACCTGTGTAATATTACACATTTTCACTTTCTGTGTTATACAGTTAATATATTCATTAATTACATTTTTGTAAGTGAACTTAAAATGTCTGTGTATGTGTTCTGATTAAGTTATCACAAAACTTTAAATTTTATAAACTGATTGAAAATTTTTATGTAACTGTTTACGATCTATTGACAATCATAGGCCTTTCCCCTCCTCCAGATGCTCTTTAACATCTCAGGTCATCAGCATCCCATTCTATTCAGGGCATGAAATGACTGACAAATTAAATTTTGCTTAGAGGCCTCTTCTTTCAGGCTTGAGGTTCTTTATTGTGCCATAAATGTGCGACACTGGACCCACGACTTTACTTCCCTTCCGAAGGAAGCCATACTTAACTATGTCCTCTTTTGCCTTTTGGGTTGTGTCTGCACATTCATAAATCAAATTGTTCACAGTTTGTGCCACTTGTACATGTGTCTTCTATAATGTGGAATCTATGAAGGTATGATTTGGTTCTGATGTAAATTCAGGGGTTGAAGATGTTCGCTTCAGTCTCCTTATTATTGACAGGAAGAAGGACTTTGTTATTCCATCTTTGGTTGTATTCCATCTTATCTTCCCATTTCTGTATCCCCATTTCTTTGATTTCTGAGGCTAATGTTGATTTTGGAATTTTGGTGTAAACTTATTTCTATATCATCATCTTTAGCAGCTTGTTTTGTTAACTTAACCACCATTATGCCTATGTGTGCTTTAACCCACTAGAAATGTATTTGTCCACTGGTTTTGTTCAAGAGTACAGATTGCTTTAAGATGTTAACTATTATCTTATGTTGTTTCTTCCATTCATAAATTTTGAAAATTATGAAATGTCCATTGATTGAATTTGTTCTCATTTAAAGCAGAAGTATAAAAGCAAACAGATGCGAATTGGAATTGGCATAGCTGCATGATGTCTGTGCATGGGGATGGTAGCATTCTCGTTATTTCATTATTCTAGCTGGCCAGGAATAATTTCAACTCTGTGAGATATGAGGTAGTTAACATTTCATTTCTATTGTTAGTGACTGTGTGAAAAGTCAAGATACAGATAATTTCAGCTGGATTCTTTGAAAGGAAAAAATATAAGCAATTGGTAGGAAAATGAAGTACTTTAGTGTTGCAATGTACAGAGCATCACTATTGTGTATAGCTTATGACTAAATTTGGTCTAAAACATGTTATAGCCCATATAAATCATATGAATATATTGTTTGCCATTGTGTTTACAGGGAGTTCAATCTCTATGCTAATGTTCGACCATGCAGATCATTAGAAGGCTATCAAACACTTTATGATAATGTGGATGTGGTTACTATTCGAGAAAATACTGAAGGTGAATATTCAGGAATTGAGCATGAAATTGTGGATGGAGTAGTTCAAAGCATCAAATTGATCACAGAAGAAGCCTCGAGGAGAGTTGCTGAGTTTGCTTTTATGTACACTAAGGAACAAGGGCGACATAAGGTGACAGCAGTACACAAAGCAAATATAATGTAAGTATAAAATGAAATAGCTATCTTAGTCATTCATTTCATTGATTTTCACATGTATATCAATGTAGGACATTAAATTATTTACAAAAATATTTATGTTTATTACATTACAATTTCATATGAGGACAGTGCAGATTGCTTTATTTATACTTTTTTGTGATTTCTACACAAGGGCATTTGGTTACTAGTATTTCAAATTGAAGTCAAATAGGACATTTCAAGATGACAGCCAAAATTTGAACCATAAATCTTTGGCCTACCACTCAGACAGACTAATCACTTGATTTATTATTTGGTCGCAACTGTAAATTTCCAATGATTGAGCGAGTATACCTTGGAGATGTTGATGGTTATCTTGCTACAGAGATTTTATCCCAAAGAAACAATACAAACACCCCAAGCTTCAACTTAATGATGCTATTGGCTTTCACTTTTATTACTTATACACACACTTTTTTTTCATCTAACACAAAAGCATTAGGTTGCTTGCTTAGTACGTTACGGTCTTCATGCCAATGCTGTAACCATTTGAGCTACTATGAGAATATTCTTAAATAGCTAGTGAGTTGATTTAATACTCTTTTACTCCACTTACCATTGAATTATACAGAACATGTTCCACGGGTCTTTGCTGCATCACCAGCTGTGAGGCAATTCATGGTAAACAATGTGTAATTTTGCCTTCCTTCTTATGCAAAGGAGCTTTTTCCAGAAGGCGAGTTTCAGTTGCATGCTTTACATTTTGAATATTCCAAATTCATTAATTATTTATATACATTTTTTAGTGAAGAAAAATAAGTTTATGCACATGAATTCTTTTATCCTATACCTATCTCAGGGCTGCTCATTTGTAATATATTATAACAGAGAACAGATTTTAAAGTATAAAGTTATGGTTGGAAAGATGAAAGAAAAGTTCTGGAAATTTCATGCTAATAAAATGTCTTTATTCAGGTCTAAGCTAATTACATTAACATTCTTTATACAACACTTGCAAATAACAAAGTAACCAATAATTAAGAAGTAAATGTGGGTTTAACCAACTTGTTGCACTGGATTAAGTGCACATTTGTATGTTTTCAAATGTAAGTTTAGATCCTTATATATGGAGAAACTCTGCTCAACATTTACTGAAATGAGTGGAGCATATTTTGTAAACACATGGAAAGGGAGTTCAATGGAAGTTGCATAGGTTTCCACATCTGGATTGTTTCTCAAAATGAATTCAAATTTGGCTTTGGCAAATTTGTAAGATGTCCCTTACAGTTGTGAACTTCTTCCAGTGTTTCTCCTTCTGCATACCTTCTTCCTCAAAACTTTGAATTACATCAGGAAACCTGGGCCCACACATAGGTTTTTGGGCATAGCAATCCCGAGCTGCTCCCTTCTGTCCATACATGGCATGTAAGACATTGTCAGCATTCGATAATTGCAAAAATATTGATATATTCACTGAAAGTAGGACATTTAAGCATTCGTCACCCTTTGGGAAGGGCGGGATATGCCCAAAAGTGGGACTGTCCCACCTAATTTGGGATGTATGGTCAAGTTAAGCAAGTAAAATAGTTAAGTTTTAATGTTTTTTCAAACTTTCAATTATTTCTTATGATTTGATTCTGTTTGTGAATGTAAATTTTGGTTTAGAGTTCATAGAGGCTAAGTTAATGATAAGCAATTGATGCATTGCTATTATATGAATAAGTGGACTTGGGTGCTGAGTGACTGGAATATTGTCCCAGAATAATGGATAGTGTCCTAGACTTATATATTGCATTTCATTAATTTGGTTTCTGTGGTAATAGTACTTTACATAAAGTAATGTAATTAAAGAATAAGTAGCTTCATAAATTAGTGAATAATTGGTATATTCATGCTCATGTTATGTGAAGAGCATAAGAAGTTTCAAGAAGCTGGATGGTGAAATTATGAGAGATGGTGGTAAAAAAGGTAGTAAGAAGGAGAGAACAGTGAAGTTAGGAAAAAAAAAAATATTACATTTTTGCAAGTTATACATGTAGGGAAATGTTATGAATGATTGTCTTTAGAGGTAATTGAAACAAAGCATTTTAGTGAGCCATCTGTTAACCATACGTGCAGTGGCAGATTACAGACCAAATGAATTCCAACATCAGTCCATTAGCAGATGGATAAATAGGATGCACATAGTGCCTGATATTTATTTGTGACTTGCTTTTAAGTTAATAAGGCTTTGTTAAGATTGCAATACATAAGATCTTGTTTATAATGAAATGTTACACAGAAGCACTTGCATAAATACATATAATTATAATCATTTTGTGATTGAATTGAACTACACACTCTTATTGGCTCCACTTGTTTAAATTTAGTACATGTTTTCGCAGACAATTGTCCGCATCATCAGTTAACCATCGACTCAATAAGAGTATGTTGTTAAATTCAATGATACAATGATTTAATTATATGATTAGCTTCACTGTAGTGTTCCAATTAGCATTTCAAGTTAACATATAACTATTTCTCTGTGCAGGCGAATGTCAGATGGTCTGTTCTTGCATTGTTGTCGAGATGCAGCAGCAAAGTTCCCTGATGTTAAATTTGAAGAGAAGTATCTAGATACAGTTTGTCTGAATATGGTACAAGATCCCACTCAGTACGATGTATTGGTGATGCCTAATCTTTATGGAGACATTTTGTCAGATATGTGTGCAGGTCTCGTGGGCGGCCTGGGCCTCACTCCAAGTGGTAATATTGGACTTAATGGGGCCCTCTTTGAATCTGTAAGTGGTGATTATTAATAGATGTACTTTAATAGTATTATAAATAACAGGGATTAAACTTGTATAACAATAATGAAAACTAAAACAGCTAACCTTTAGTTTTTAAAGTGTGTTCTCATGATATGTTGTAACTTACATAGATGCAAATTGTGACTTTTCCTTAATGGTAGCAGCAAAAGTAGAATTTGTAACTAGTAGTAATTTAGTGGGAATAGGAGTAACCAAGGAAAATGAACACTGTCATATTAATTTCAAATGTTAACTCAAGAACCATTTAGCTTTTTCCAGGTTTAATATAATTCTTAATAACAGTTCATTATGATAATAGATTTTTATGGATAAGTCAGAATTTTAGTTGCGGGCATTTGAAAGTTCTTGTTTAAGAAGCAAAGATCAGATGATTAATTATTGTGTTTTCATTTTTCATTGGTTACGAAACGTTATGTATGAATCCTGTCTGCATGTTTCAGGTACATGGTACAGCCCCTGATATAGCAGGTCAAGACAAAGCAAACCCTACAGCCCTGTTACTCTCTGCAGTTATGATGCTGCGATATATGAACCTTAGTAATTATGCAGAGCGCATTGAGCATGCATGTTTTGAAACCATTAAGGATAAAAAATACCGTACTGGGGACTTAGGAGGAACTGCCAAATGTTCAGAATTCACTAATGAGATATGCAAGAAAGTTGAGGCAAGCAATTAGATTTCTGCCCTCAGGACATAGAATTGTTTGTACAGCTCTGTTTTTAGATGTATACATATATATGGCTTTTGTACTCACAAGGGGACGTATGGAGGAAACACCATATTCAACTTAATATTGTCATGTTCTGTAACACATGAAGTATCAAGTATTTATTTATGATATTATTTAATGTATTGATATTTGGTATAAACAAAGTAGAAAGCTGGTACCAAAAAAGAGTATTACTAATGCATTTAGCTGAAAAGCCATATTGAATAACTTTGATTTTATTGGAAAATAAAATATTAATTTGGTTTTGAATGCATGTCTTACCAAGAACATGTTATTTTGTTGGATTTTTAAGAATGTATATTTTACTGTTTGTTACAATAGTAACATGCTATAGGGAGGTTTGTAATGCATATTGAGATGTTTGCTAAGAGAATTTGAGTCAGAACTAACTGTGATGTAGGTGCTATGATGAAAGTTGTTGGTTTCTGAAAAGTTGTTAAAGTTATGAAGAAGCTTGTTCCTCCATTGTGCTCTCGTCAGTATGTAAACAGAGCAAGTAGCGAACATAGACTAAAACTATGCCATTATATTCATGATGGCACATGCTGCTGTGAATGATGCAAAATGCATATGACACAGTATGTACAATATTTAGTATTTTTCTTGTACCAAGTTCTTAACTGTTCTTATTTCATGCTGTAGCATGCCAACCACATATTTTAGTGGAAGGCTGTTACACACCAACAATTTTTTTTTACTAGTGATGCCACAACCCTAAGTTTAGTTTTTTTAACATAATTTTGGTTACAGTTTTGAATGATAAAGTAAATCATGATTTTTCAGGCTCATGTGTATTGTTGTTTCAGTATTTTAGCAGTGAAGGTTATTTTTAATGAAAATGAGCGGTATTATTGTAAAACTAGTCATTATATGATCTTATCCACTGTTGAATCTGTGCAGAATATTTTCCTCCACTAATCAGTGCATGACCAAGAGCTATTTATTGTGAATAAAGATGGTGCTGATAGCATTTCTTTTCAAGTGTTCTTTTTATTATTTTACATGCTACAATGATGATTTGTGGGCAAGTTGTTGATACCAATATACAGATTCAATATACCTCTTCCTACCACTGTTTTATGTTTACTTGAACTGATGCAGTCTCAAGCCATTTAAGCTGTAGCAGAGATTATTTTTTCCCCAGTTAATTCTGTAGGTAGTTTTCAATTCTGCTAAAGAAATACGTAAATTATATAAACAAAACAGATTTGTTAGTCAGCTACTACCTAAGGACATTCTAAAAAACCAGTGTTGGCAACATTTGAATGAAGCATACAAATTCACTTTGGGGAAGGTAGTAAGGTGTTTGCATATTTCATGTCATAAATCACTCTTACGCTTTATGTACAAGAGCTCGTGTAATTATAAAATTAAATGAGATATAGTGGTTTGTATTAACAGATATTACAAAAAAAAATACGACTATAGGCATAATTTCCTTGACTCAGGAGATTGTTAGTTTGATTCCTGCTTGATCATTCTCCCTGACATGAATTTTCCTTAGTCCTCATAAATGGCTTGGAAGGCTTTCCTCCTTTTAAAAAAAATCCTAATGTATGATTTAATCGTATACGTATTATTGTTAATCTATGATCCAGGAATAAAAACGGGCATTAAACACAGTTCAACAACTTGATTCATGAAAGAAGTTTATAATCCTAAGTTCTGTATTTTAAACAAAGGCATTCAAAGCTGTACATTGAGTGTGTGGTATATCATAGTAATCCAGTGTTAAATGAGAATTGTAGCATTGTAACCTAGGGGTTAAATTTTAGGACTGTTATTAAATCACATGCGTACTTGCACACATGTGTATTGACAATCTTAAAATTTAACCTCAGGTTAGGTTAAATTAACAAGGATCCTTGTAATAATAAAGATCCACTTAGGTTAAGTTACAGGTGTTTGCTTAAGTTTGGTTCAAGAACTTTGCCTTAATTCAGCTTTATCCCATATACCTCCTTTGCGCTGCTATATCTTTCTTGTTGTATAACCTGTGTCGTTATCACCTCTGCTGCCATTTTCTGCTTCTTGGTTTGATTTCTGCAATTCACATGTTCTTTGTGGTGACAATTGAGTCACTAGCTTTCAACAAAACATTCAATTCTTCCCCACCTCCTACACTTTTATGTAAATTTTTGCAACATTTTGACAAGTTTCTTCCTTTGTTCTCTTTTGGGTATATATAGAAGTTTTACCTTTTATATTTTTTGCTTATTTTTCCAAACATTTTGAGTTACTTCAAAAATACAACTTACTATCATTTGACAAAAGAATTGTATTCAGCTTTGTGCATTTTTAGTACTGAGAATAGTTAAAATGTATCACATATAAGAGAGGAAAAAAGCTCTTCAGCAAGAATGTATGCCTTAGGTATCTTTTTAAAAAAATCAGGTATGCTTTAGGAGCATGTTCACTAATTACACACATTAACAGGTTGGTATTAGATGACACTATACTTCAATAACTGATTAATTTATCAGAACATGTTTCATGAGCTTTTTCTCTCATATTCAGCTGGGGGCTGACTAACGCTGGCAGGTGACAATATACAATGAAACAGGAAGTCCATTGGTGAATGTCAAAATATGCTACCTAATACCAACCTCTTAATTTGTATAATTATTCAATTTCACTGTTTTTAACTTCTATAACATTTACATGTTCACTAATGTTTACGAAACTTATTTCCTAATTCTCAAAGAGAATGAACACTAAAAAAACTCTTAGAATTTAATTTTAATAATTGAATGTTTTATGCCTAGTAGGCATATTTAGATGGCTTTGGATACATCTGATATTTTCATTAACGTTTTAAATGTACAAACTGCATAATATCAACATTGGTTTCATACTGTCAAATGTAGAATTTTAAAACATTAGACATAGCAATGTCACTGAAGCAATGCATATACATAAATTGGCTCTTTTAACCACATTCATGGGAAGGAACTGAAATATAGATACTAAAGCTTGTCATCAGTAAGTATAAATGGAATTTAACTGTTATAGGTTGCTGGTGTGATATCCTAAATTATGAGCATCCTTGAAGAATAATTAAAATTTTCACATTCATCTAAAAGCATACCAATCTCCAAGTCAGGATTTATTATTATATTGCATACTGGTCTTTTTTGTTAATCCCCTTTTTTTACTACTGAGGCACCACAGGCTTGTACAGTGATGATACACGAGATGAAATGATATATTGGGAAAGGATTTTTTTGGGGAAGGAAACAATCCAGGCCTAAGTTTAGGGTACCTCCCCAGCATTTGCCATTTATCAGGGCTGAGGAAAACCTGTTAGGGAGGACTGTCCTGACGGGATTTGAACCCTAGACTTCCCGCTCACGAGTCCGCATCTTAACGACCTCGGCCATCCGTGGCGGTAAGCTAATTGTGGAGGTGGTATCTTCAGTTTTAATGTTTATTACATAATACTGAATTTATTGCTCCATTAGAAAGTCTAAATAACAGTGTAATCTCAATAGCCTTTTCTTTGCAGTAGGTTATTTGAGTTATGGACCAGCTGTTAAGCCTTATTGTGCTTATGCAGATAGTAGTTTGAGGGACATCATGCATTCATGCATTACCTGGTGCTATTGAGGTGCTAATTATTTTTTGTTAGTTACGCTGTTAAATAAATATAGTCTTGAAGAATATATACAATATATATGTGAAAGCGGATTCTTGCAGAGAAGTGGTAAGGTGATTCACAAGAAAATATCCTGCAATCGTATTCCAGGTGCAAAAAAAACTGTTTAACTTGTTAAAAAGTTACAAGAGTCAGAATCTCAATGTTTGAGAGTTTGCAGGAGGCTTTGTAAGTGGTTGTGCATTCATGTGTTTCTCAGACATATTTCTCTAAACTTGCAGAAAGTAAATTACAAATATACAGCATGGAAGGGATTTAGTTGACAGTATCATAATAGGCAATTCCACATCCTTGTATTTTTGCCTGTGAACATGAGTGTCTTTAATAAAAATACTACATTGAGCTTATTTGATCAACAGACTGGCAGAGCATGGCTGTATACTGAGGAGAGGTCAGACATCAAGGGTGTATAATGCATGTACAAGTATTAGCTTGTGGTTGGTTTAAGGGAATCTTTGTCAGCAAGTGGTTGTGCATTTGTGTTAGTTGGTCTTTCATTGTGTTCTAGTTGTTGTAGTTATACCACTACATAAATAGTCTTAAAGTATTTTTTAATACAATAGATATGTGAAAACAGACTCTTTCAGAGAAGTGGTAAATGTAAGAAAATATCCTGGTAATTGTATTCCAGATAGAGAAACTGCCAACTTGTTACAAAAGACTAAGCACAGCTTAGTGCTTATTATTATCAGCTTTAAATATAGTATCATTTTATGCTTTCAATAAAAATACTAATTTTATGGGTGGTCATTCTATCTCTCTTTTCCCAATAGTAATAATTGCACTTCACTGGTAAGCAGATGCACTCAGGTAACCTGTAATTGTACCAGTATAACACAATGGCATAATTTTCTGCTAGAATGTGTGCTGGCTTTAAGAAAAAGTTCTCTCTTCCTGAAACATTTATTATTTTGCATAAAGAAATATGGTATAAAGTAGAAATGTGGGTCCATAAAAGAAACTAGCATATTTAACTTGCTTGTATAGTGCAATATTGCTAAGATGCTTTAAAATGTATTAACTTAAAATACTAATGCTTATTGGTTGAATTAAGATAATGTTAATACAGAGGCATTACATGCTTAAAACATTTCTCACTATTAACTCCAAGGCTTGTTTTAAATATTATTTAATCACTAAAAATGTAACAAACAATTTTAAAACAACAAAATTCACAGTTTATCTACCTATGTGATCATGTAATCACACACACAATGTAACAGTTGTGTTCATGTAGAAACTTAACATGATGTCATAAGATTGCATCATAAACAATCACTTATTTTAAAACAGTCTCCTTCATTAAAGTCCATTGCCATCAAAAACATTTGAAAATGTGAATGAACAGAACTTTAATCACAGAAGGGTAAATACTCATCTGAACATAAAAAACAACACTATTTTTTGGCAATGTTAATACTAAATATGTAGTATATTCTAGCCATTACAGCAGTTTTATCAATTCTATAATGTATGTGATTAAATCACAATAAATAAGACATTACGCCCTCACTATAATCAAGATCAAAGGAGAAAATAATTGCTATTATATACCATTATAATGTAAATTGACAAATGAAAGATGTTCTCTCTACTTTATGATGATAAAATTTCTAAATAGAGAAATTGTTATACATCTTTCTGTAATCATAAAGTATTCATTTTTTCAAAACTTTGTCAACTGGTTGTGTATCTCTGATCCAGATAACCATTTAAATGGGATGGCATTCAAGTTGCTTTAATATTTTATAACTGATTATGCAAAAACTAAATATGTATCAATATATAAATTTTCTTTCAAATGTATGTTAATTAAAAACTAAATAATATTTTGCATTTTCTTGGTGATCTTTAGTAATTAATAAGCATTAGCAAGCTGTCAACCAAAATTTGCACTTAAAGTTAATTGAGAGATACAATGATATTGGCTACAAATAAATAAATGTATTCTGGATTACAGACTTTTCTATTTTACGATATGTGCAGCTCCTGTGACAAAGCTCAAGAGCTGCTATAGCGTAAATATGCAAATTAAACTGTAGATCACTGCATATGTATATTATCCACAAAGTATAATAGATAAAAATGCTGAAGATTAAAAAAACACATAAAACAAAGGAAAATCAATCAGTATCAGATTCTCAAAATTTTACTTCAAAATTCAATAAATCTACCTTGTTTGTTTACATCTGTTTAATTCATTTTTTAGTTCATCTTTTCTTGTAGTAGACACACCAAATCCATGACATCAGCTTTGTTAACCATCAAATTTAGTACATATTGTATGTTTTACATTCACTGACATTAACATGAACACCTCAGGACCACACATTTTCTGCTTAACTTATCATTAAGCCTTTATTGAGAATGGCACTAATTAGATCCATTTGCTGATATTAGTTTAAGAAACACTTCACTGTTATACTTCATATATCCTCATGAAAGATGTACAAATTCAGCAGAACATATTTCTGCTTTACATTCCATGCAAAAGGAATGGATGATAGTTCAATAACTACATATATGATGATGTCCTTTGCTGATTGTAGCATTAAAATAACAACTAGCAAGACCTAAGCAGAAATAAGTTCAATGCTGCATTGATTAATTCAGCACATATATGAAAATTATAAAATGTTTTTCAAGACCTAAATTATTTAAGTCTTTCTTGAGCATTCATTTGGATATCCAGGTGTTTCACTACCTTAGCCAGCCAGCATATTGTTTATGCTGAGAGTTTGATAAAGTTTATAACTTATACTTTCCCCAAATAATAATACTAATCATGATAACAATAACAGTCTATCATATGAAAATCAATAGCTCTTTTAATATAATGTAATTATACTACATTTGCATAGTTTTATGAGAATAGATAAGAGCACAAATTTAAAGAGTAATGCTCCATCAGGGATCACAACCAGTGACGCACAACTGCAAAGAAAGTGCCTTGCACTATGCATATCATTAGATTGCTGTGCTTTCACAGAATGTGCAGATCTGCAGATTTTTCTCCCTTCCCTTTATTATCACAGATATAATATTCAATAAAGATATTCCATGAGGAATATTTGTTATGCATATAATGTTCATTGCACTTATCCACATTTCTCTGTAACCATAGTTCCTACACATGCTTCAGCTTTAGCTGTCACTCTGATTGATGAATCCTCATTTACTTCCAATATCAGTACACAACTGCCTTTCACACCACAAGATAACAGCACAGCAATAGCAAACATGAGCATTACCTCTGGTTCTATTTACAAAGCCTGTGCCAAAAGATATCCGATTACAAATATCTACATTTGCTACAAGAATAATACATGAAAAAATATTTGCCACAGTGTACTTACAGTGCCATAAATAGTATGTGAAAAGAAATAACAGTTAACAGAAAAAAATTCTTAAAATGGTAATAAGTCACAAATTAAACAATTTTACATATAAATATGCAATATTTAGGTAACTATGAAACTGCCTCAAGATTTGGACTATTCATCTGACACTTTCAAAAAGTTCACAAATAAAGAATGTACAATTACATAAATAAAATAAAACTCAGCATTTCTTACATACTGTATGTTTACATGAATAAAAATGAAAAAGTAGCAATGTAAAACATTCCACATCTTATTGAAATTTTCGATAACAACAAAAGCCTTTTAGCAACAAAAAGATTTCTAAAATTTCTGACATGCATTTAAGAGCTAAGAATTAACTTTTCATACCTCATTTCCTATAGAATATTTTCTGTATGCATTTCAGTAAAAAAATAATAATGAAATTTCTACATGCAACAAAACGTCACAAAAAGACTTTCTTGAAATAATGTAAGAATTTACATCTCCGTTGGCAAAGCAGAAGCGAGAAACTTAGCCAATAAATCTGCCATATATTTATTTTAACTGTATATGTTGCATTATGAGCATTATTTAGATGAAGCATATCAGAACACTTCTGTACTGAAGAATTATACCAAAACAATCAATAAATAAAACAATTTTTTTTAACTTTAAAAGAAAAATGCAACTACTTAATAAACTTTAACTAGAAATATCAATTGAAACTTGTACAGTAAAGCTAATCATATAATTAAGATGATTGTATGATTGAGTCGAACTACACACTCTTATTGCTACACTTTTTCATAATATGTAGTAGTACTAGTTTCATGAACCATTTTTTGCATCCTCAGCTACCCCTCAACGAACAATGTTTTGTGAAACCAGTACTACATATTATAAACAAGTGGGGCAATAAGAGCATGTAGTTTGGCTAAGTCATATAATGATCTGAATTATATGAATGATTGTGTAAATACACAAACACTTTGCCAGACACAAACTAATGAAAACTTCTTAATACTCTACTGCAGAAATAAACATAATCTTATAGGCACATGAAGCTTTGGCCCCAGTATAAATGGCAAGAAATTCATAGACTGACTTTCAAATATTCTGCATCTACATCTTTTTATAAAACTATATGTGATAAGACCAATAAGTAATTGATGTTTAAAAGCATGGCATGCATACAGAAATGCTGCATGCTGCTTAATTTACACTGCAATTCTTAATCAAGCAAGTATTACATGAATTAAAATTTAGAAAATTCTTTTTTTCGTTTTTACAGTTGCTGAATGCAAAATTGTATCAAGCATGGAATGTGTTTCTAATACAGTTTCACTGTATACAGAATAATACTATTTTGTCATTAGTGAATGCAAATATATTTATAATTGTCAGATGAAATCATGAGACAGCACCAATAATTGTAGCACTTAGAACTAAGGTTTTTTTTATGTGAAAATGGCATGAGCATATCTCCGGGTTTTAAAAAAGGTTAAGAACAGAATCATGACTTGTTGTTAGTACCTGTCTTTCCATCTCCAAAATACATGCCTCCCATGAAGGAAGTTTTGGTTTTAAACAAGAATTTTCAGGTACACTTAATTATTGACAGGGGAAATAGGGACAGCTGGTAAGCCCATTGCCTCTAGCACCATCTGACAGGAAATGGAAATATTACTTGGATGTGAAACAGCTGATAATTTTGGCTAGGTAACTTTTTTCAGATTAAAGTCCCTCCTGGAGGACTTGTGCTCAAGATTTTTACATACTGAAAAATCTATCAACCTGGAAGGTTTCAGCCCATGAACCATGGGTTCAGAGGAGAGCACACTAATCCTCCTAGACCACTGAGGCCAGCAAATTGTGCCTTGTAGTGTTAATAATATAGCAAATGCTCACTTAAATATTTTGGCTCACAGTTGATGATCCCCCCCTCTATTATTTGAATGTATCATGTGAACTGCCAAGGTTTTTCTAATGAAATGAACTAATTAAAAGAAAATGAGCTCTTCGTATAGTGGCTCCTAAACTAAACTGCCATTTGCCTAGTCAGGGTTATGGCCAGCTTTTAACAAAAGAAATTTGTCCTGAATGAGCCTTCCAATAGACATGCTGAATAAAATATTTAATGTCTGTGCCACAGAATAAGTTAAATGAATGTGCACACTGACTACAGGTACTGAAGTGCAGCATAATCTTACATTTGTAACTCACTATAAGAGATCAGAAAGACTTATGAGTAAATTATTAAAATGAGCGAGTAAAATCTAAACCCTATATATCCAGATACTTAGATGTGAGAAATATACTTAGGTCTAAAATAAGGCTGCTTAATTTGGCTTCCTTTCATTAGTAATATGCTAAACTACTAAGCTGTAAACAGGAACAGATGTTTTAATTGCTAAATGGAAGCAAGACATTGAATACATTCCAAGAAGTAAAGCATTTTTTTCACCACTTACTGAATGTTTAAAGTAATCTGAACCATGCTTTATCTGTGGACTTCAAATGCTTTTATTATTCTGACAAGATGAGAAAAAAACTGGAAAGCCTGTTATAGAAAGCAGCTCTATATTGTTATTTAGAAATGTGATAAAACATATGAAATGCTTATGAATACAAAAAGTACAAGTATTTGATGCTCATAACTTCATAATAAAGTCATTTTTCTCCTTGTTTCCCAATATTTGGATATTGAAATGTTTTATTTGTTGTAATATGATTTATATTCAATTGATCTTTTATGAATAAAAAGGAAATTTGGTAATGTTAATATGCCAATTCTATGTAAACGCTTGCCTAAATAGTCATGCCAACAAGGATGACCAGATTGTCAAGGCACAGTTTTACCTTGTAGACCCAAGGTTGTGGGTTAAATCCTGGCTGGAGTTAATGATTTTTAAGGCGTAAAAATTCTAGTATGGCTTCCTTCAGAAAGGAAATAAAGCCATGGGCCCCTTGCCATAGATTTATGGCACATGGCACATAAAAGAACCTAAAGCCTGAAAGAAGAGGCTTCTAAACTAAATTTATCAGTTCATTTCATGCCCTGATTTGAATGGGGACACTACTAACCAAATGTTATAGAGCATCCTTAAATAAACTTATAAAGAAAAGAAGTTTCTTTTTTCCAGTCCTGATTTATGACTAATGCTGGGGAGTCATCCCAAATTTAGGCCTGAAATATTTCCTTCCTCCTCCCAAAAAATTTCTTTTCCAAGTTATATTATCTCATTTTACCCGTTTCCATAGTCTGTAATGCATGAGCAATGAAAACAGGCTTTAACACTATTAAAAAGTATAAACAATCATGACCTGTAGTAAGTGTAAAAGTAGCTACAGTTGATTTGCAAATAAGTTCTTGAAATTTTGTTAGTTTAATTTATTAATATTTCTCGCTTAAATTTTTCATTAATAGTTTCATTTTAGACCACCTGTGGTGCCTCAGTAGTAAAAAGAAGTGTTTAAAAAAAAACATCAGCTTTCATAGCTCTAATGAGGAAGCAATTTTGTTCATGAATAATCTTCAAAGAAATAGAAATATCTTTTTATGTGGTTTTTGCCTTTATGCACATAATTTTGAGTGTTTTCTGTCTTTCTCATATAAGGGTTGTGGGGAAAATAGCATTTTCACTTAAATACAAATTAAATATCTTTTAGGCAAATAAAGAAAAAAAAATTGCAGGAGAACTTCACACATGAAGAGTGAAAAAGGGTGCATTCATAGCTTTGCTTTAACCTTGTCATACAGAATTATCAAGAACCTATAGGCGCTCTATATAGCTGATTATATGGATTGAATAAAGAGAAGAAAAAATTTAATGGAATAAATTAATTAAAGAAAGACAAAGATTTCCAGGCATATGACTGATATATTTTTAATTAGATGGTGAGTCAATTTCATATCCTTATGCTCCACTTCCCATTAAATTATTCAGAACATGTTTCACAGGCCATTGTTTGCATCATCAGCTGTGAGTTAACAATATTTTTCTGTTTATCAAATACCACATGACCAGTACGGCATGCAAATATTTTTCATCCTTATAATGCTGAAATTCATTAGTGTATTTACTTACTGCATTGTTGTTCCACAACACTCATACATACATTTAAATAAAATATTTCTTTTTGTCATGATTCTTATTTAAAATTTGCTTTGTCATTTAAATATATTGTTATCTAAATAACTAATATTATCACAAATTAATAACTAGATAACAAAGCAAGATTTCAAATTACATGCTGCTTATGCCATTTTCAGAAAATGGTCATATATATTTATTGAATTATATGACCTGGAAAGAAAAACCGCATTAGAATACATTTATATTGTTACTACTCTTTCTCTTCCCTCACTTTCAACAGTATTTATTTATTAATTAGTCCATCCTTTTCATATTTGTACTTAATTCAGCACCCGTCAACTCTTTTGGCAATTGCTCACTGTTTCAACTCACCATCCATCATGGAAAGCAAGGTTAATGGCGCCTTTTATATCGTCACAAAATTTAAACCAATGTTGACTTTAAAAAAATGTTAAGTGCAATTCAAATGTGCAATGAAGTGCATGATGTTCTTTATTGAGGTAAACAATCTTCAATTGGCAAGAAACAACTTTAGCTGCATGATGCATTTATCATAGTTCAGTGGCACTGTCCCCAGTGTTACATTTAAACTGATTTTATTTGCTAGCATACTTAAGTCTTTGATGAAAAATAACAAACAGCAAAATCTTAAGAAGATATTAGTCCATTTTAAACTTGTGAGTGCATAAATTACAGCTCCTCTTAAAAGAATTAGCAACTGAACTTGTTGCTTCTATGATATGCAGAGAGAATGGTATTCCAGCAGTTGTTCCATAAATCTACAAATCTGCCTCATAGTCTACAAACTTTTTGCCTGCATTGGGTTCGTTGTGTTAACCTGTCACAATCCACTATGAGGTATTAAGCATTCTGGATGTAGGCTCTGAAGCAATATCCATTAAAACATACAGCATAAGCAAATTCTGTTTTCTAAAAAAGGCATCCTTTAGAAACACCACTATACTGTTAAAGGATTATTCTATTTTATACAATTTTTTATTCTCTTTTTAAGACTAAATCTGCAAAACTGTATGTTTTGCCTACTCCTAATCACAAGAATACCTCAAGAGCAAAAACTGTAATTGTCACAACTGTTGTGCTGCAGATATGCAGTTGCCATTTGTTGTGTTTTCATTGCAAACTATTCACACATCATTGCCTAGCTTCTGTGGGACAATAAAAAAAAAAGAAAAAAGAAAGAGAGAGAGCCATAGAGGTTCCTCTCTGTTCAGAATGTTTAATATACAATGGAACTTATTTAGAAGGTAAAGCTTAATTTTTTCAGTTTTTTTGATGCTTGTGTTTCTCCAACAATGGATGACAGATTGAAATTCCAAGAGATGACGAGCACATATTCCCACTGCTAACTATGTTTCTCACGAGGTAGAGGCGCTGAAGTCTGCTGATGCTGTTGTGAACTAATGCCTTGTTGAGATGAAGGGCCGCTCATTGTTGCTGGTGAATGATTCTTGCCTTTCTCATCAGGAACAATTAGGTGAGAGAGAGCTTCTAAGGATTGCCGCACCTGAAGATAACAACTTCATTTATTTATCAACACAGAAAAAGTGTAAAATTACACAGAAGCATAATTGGAGAATGCATTTACAAAGTGTAAAAACATGAGAAAAAACAGGCAATTCTTCAATTTATTGTAATTAATGGAGAACAACACTTGTCTGTATCTATATAGTAGCTAATAGCTAGAAGTGTACAGAAAATAGGATATTGGATAGAGAGCATGCACATGAGAGGATAATAGGAAAAAAAGACCAGAACAATTTCAAAGATAAATCAAATTAAAATTGGATTATATCCAGTGAATGGAGAAATGAAAAGGAAATTTAACAAAAATAATGGGTCATTTTAAATTTGGAAGGGCAAAGTCCAAAGAATAATACACGGCTCAATTTTTCCACCCCTCCCTACCTTGAATCCTTACATACAGTGTTAGTAAAATGTTCCATAACGTGAAATTTGAATTTTTGAACTATGTGACATAAAACTTGGTGTGGGAGATAGCTATGTACTGAGAACTCAAAAAGTATATCACTGAACTATTTCTATTTCCGATTTAACTCCACTCTCTTAGTTTAAATGGAATACAAAATATGTTTTTACATTTTTGAATAATGCTGATTAGGATATTTTCAAGAAGTAGTAGATACTTCTGTTCAAATTTATTATTCCATTTATAAGAAAACATAAAAGTGTAGCAATTAATAATATGCTTCTTTTGTTTACTGTGTTGTCAGTAATAACATAAATATTGTCCTTTGTTTATATCTATGGAATCATGTTTATTGATACAGAAACATCTTATTTAAAGGATTTTAAATAATTCTATCTGATGTTGAGCAATAGGGAAAGAATTTTAATTTTAATTATGGTTGCCTAGAGAGGCGGCAAATTTATTTAACGATATGCATTCAGATTGCAATCCAATTCCACATCAACAGTGACAAGGATCATAAAAATATCTGAAGCATAAAGAACTTATCAAGTTTAGATCATCTGAAAAGTGCAAAAGATAAGAATATATTATTGGATGTTCTGCTCCAAGTGCAAGAAAATTCAAAAGTTTCTACTACAAATTTGTCATTAGAATCAAATATATGCCAAAGTTCCATAATGCAATTCCTTAAAAGTACCAAGCAACATTCTTGTAGAATTCAAAGTTTGCAGGAACTTTCAGAGGACACCATGATAGAAGAATACAGTTTTATAAATTAATAATGGTGTGCATTAACAAGGATCCAATTTTACTTAGACAAATTGTATTCTTAGGTGAAGCCACATTGTGCCTGAATGGATGGTCAACAGACACAACTGCCCATGCTGGTCAGACATATGGATGGAGAACCACACGCAGTATACACAAAAACTTCATGTTTAAGCCAGCATTGTTAATGATCATGTCATTGATCCTTTCTGTTTAGAAAAACTAAACACCAATAGATGTTTGAATTTGCTTTAAAATCACGTAATATCTACTGTTGCAAATTTATTTCCATATACAGTCAACCATGGGGTTGCCTACATATGACATCTATTTTCAACAAGATGGAGCTCTAGCTCACTATGGACATAATGTTCGTCAGAACTTAGAGCAGGTTTTACCACAACTATGGTTTGGTAGGAGAGGTCACATAAGAGTGGCCAGCAAGATCCCCAGATTTGTTGCCTTTGGACTTCTTTTCATGGGGCCTTTTATAAGTCAGTAGTATATTGAGAAAGACCCAACTTCTTTAGAAGATTTGGAGTATCAAATAATGGAAGCAGTGCAAGACATTCCTAAAGATTAGTTAAGCCAATCCTTAATGGTTTCTATGATTAATTAGCACAGTGTCAAGCAGCTGAGGACTACCAGTTTGAACACAGAATTTAGACAATGACAATCATATCCTCTAGTTTCATCCATTTATCATGTTCTAACACTACAGTCAATGCTTTGCTGAGCTGAGCTGTGAGACATGCAATGGTTTCCAGAGTAGCGTTTTTGTTTTCTAACAAACTTCTAAATCACCAGTCCAACAAGTTATGAGGCGAGAGGTTTATGGTAGTAGCAGTTCTAGTTCATTCTGCTTAGACTGCCAACAAAGTGTGCAGTGTATGACTTGATTAAAACATTTTTTTTTACTGTCTTACTTTATTGAAATAATTCTTGAAGTACATTCAAAGAAATAATGTATTTAATTAAAAGGTTGACACCATGAGCAGCACATCCTATGTAATTGAAATCATTGTATGATTGAGTAGAACTAAACACTCTTATTGCACCATTTACTTGTCTATAAATGTAAAACCATTTCACGAACCCTTGTTTACATCGTCAGCTAGAACATCGACTACTGTATACTTTGTTATGCTCTGGGAATGTGTATTCTGCGCTGGTGGAGGTGTGATGAACTTAACAGTTTATGTTTTCATCCCTAGAAGTATAAAAGTTCATTAAACTGTCTTTGTATATGTACATTTTTTCCCACATTGCTAATTCTGCAGGTCCTTGTACTGATTTTAATAATTTTGCTCTATTCAATATATCATGGTTTTTTGTCCAGAAATGAGATGCACTGCTGATTTCTCCATTTGCTTGTATTTTATGTTGCTGAAATGTTCTTTTAACCATGTGCCTAGGTTTCTCTTTGTTTTTTCAATTTTCTCACATTGATATATTTATTTTTTAAATACCTGCTTTTTTCTCCTGTGGAATATGCCATTAACATTGTCTATCAGGAGATTTTTGACATTAAATCTGTTTCCAGGGGCTAACCTGATTAAAATCTTTAAGAATATTCTGGAACTTTTTTGTAGCCCATGGATGATATGTTAACTACATTCTATGTAGTTTATTTATTTATACTTTTTCTTCTGCGGTTCTCCAAGCAGCTCTTTTGTATTTTGTGGAGTTATTAGTGATAACAGTCACAGATGTTTGATTGCCTATCTCATCAAGGACAACAACTGATGCTATAAATTTGGTGCTTTCTATTTGTACACCAGGCTGAATACTGTTAAAAATATTGGTTCAGGACTGATAACAAGGAAATCTTATTAAACCTTATTATCATCCATTAGAAAATAACCCAAGACCATTTTCCTAGTTTTCTCAGTCTTTTTTGTGACAATTAATTGCACTTTTGGTATTCTACAGTGAGCAAAGTCTATCCGGGAATGATTAGGTGGATTGCAGTCAGGAAATTAACTGTTATCAGCAACATATCTGCAGAAATACATGAATACGCTGGCTGATTATTTCAGAAGTGTTCTTCTGTCTACCGATGATGTCTGTGAAGTCTTCAAAAATTAAAGTTTAATAGACTGTGGACAGTATTTAAAATATCCTCACATAGAAGATCAGCAAGAGTATTATAATATTATTCCCGCAGTGTTTGCATTTTGCTTCTAACTTGCATGGGCATAATACTCTTATGCTTAAGCAAGAGGACATATTTTAATGATGCTCTGTTGATAGCTAATATGACTCTAGTTGGATTGTGATTTGTATGCTCACTCTGGCATAGCTTCTAGATAGTTTCAAACAGCCACAAGTGGCCAAGATCATTAAGGCATGGATTCATGATTCTGGGGTTTGATTCCCACCGGGACCATCCTCCTTGACTGAGGTTTTTTCCTGGTAGTCCTCAATGCTCATAATGGCAAATGCTGGGGAGGCACCCTAAAATTAGGCATAGAACACTTCCCTCATTTAAATAATTAGAAGTAATAATAATATAAAATAAAAAAATTCTTTGCCAGTTTTTCATTTCATCTCATTTATCCTCAGTATCCTTGCCTGTGATGCCTCAGTAGTTAAAATGGATGTTAAACCCTATTTAAAAATGGGAGAGAAGAAGATAGGTTCAAGGCTATCCAAAAAATTTCATTATGTGGTGCTCTAGTTCCATACTTTTCAGAATCAATCTTAAGCCAATCTGCCCAAGATTTATGCAAAATGGTAAACATGGCAGTACTGTACATTTCACTGAATTATAGTAATAATACTAGGATAATGTATCATGCACTGCATTTTGGTATTATATAATGCATTTTTAAAATTCTGGTTAAGTATTAATTTGAACATCATTTTTTATTTGTATAAAAATTTAAGACTGGCTTTTAAATATTATGTCAAAAAATTTATGCAGATAAAGTATTATATAAAGGTTTCGTTTACTGCTAAGATGTTGAAATCCTTTAATTGTGTAATACACCCCACTCTGATGTCTTTTGACCATTTTATATTTTTCCCCCTTTTGTAATATTAAAATAACTTATTCTACAGAAGATCATATTTATATAAATGTTTTCTGATTTGAATATAAGTGAGTTTATCTCTGGTTATAATTCACAAAATGGAAGCTAGAAGTCTGCAAAGGAGATATGAAAGAAAGAGCAAGAGGTCATAATAGAACTTTATGGTGCAATAAAAGATAAATGTATAAAGGTCTTTCTCTAACAAAAAAATGTACAAAAATCCTGCTACATAGCATTCCCCAAAGATTCTTAAAATAATGAACTTCATTACCTTAGCCAACTGGTCCAAGTTAGCATTTAAAAAATCCTGCATTTCAATTGCTGATTTGGAATGAAGCTGTGTCTGCCATTTAAGAATTTCCTGGTACACATCTTCACTGGGAGAATACATCATCCTAATTATGGGTGAAAATGCACGTAAGATAATGCAGGAATGAAGAATTGTTTAATTAACCACAAGTATTTATATTTAAATTAAAATGAAAAGTTTTTTACATAAGCTGATTGGCAATTTATAGAGCATGCTTATATTTTTCATATTGTTAATTAAGAAGCATCTGCACAGTTATGGTAGTCCTTTTTTCACTCGTACTAGACATACCTTCCTGTAAGAAGTGGGTTCTCTGCAAACTGATGGTGTATTCTGCCAATGCGGTATAGAAGAAAAGCTGCTGAGAGGAACAAGAGAACAAGCAGACCTGTTGATACCACCAGAATCAAGGTTGGCCTGGGCATTGTGGAGGATGTACTTCCCACTGGACTGCTTGTGAGATGGAATTTTATTGACTTCTCTGCCATCTCACCAGCATTGCCATTTGGCAATTTTGGACAGCCTGCTAAAGCACAGTTGGAGTTCAGTTTGAGTTCCCAAACTTAAGAGTAATAGAAAAGTAATTAAAAGATGTACCAGCTTTTGCTCCAGAAAACGTAACTGAATATTCATTATAGGTAACTTAAAGAGTGTAGGAGTGACTGCAATATGAATTAAGTTGGAGACTAGTACATATATAAACTTTTAACATTATTTTAGAAGCATATATATATATATTTCTAGCACCATTTCATTCTATACTCTCATGTAATAACACAAAATCTTTTGCTCTGTAACAAACAGCTTGCAAAGATCCATAATGTTGGAGGCATAAGGCACCTCTTTATACAATATACATTTTTTTTTCCATTAATTCTTTTAGCTTTCATTACTTATGTTCATATTTTAATTAGACCACCACCACAACTTCCTCCTTCACTTCTTCCTTTTTCTTTTTCATTTACCTTTTACACTTTACATCTTCAGAATTCACTCACCACATTGCGTATATTGGAAGGATAAGTAAAAATGAAAATTAGTGTATAAACGATGTTAATGAACTACGTCAAAATAATTTTGCAGATGGTAGGGTGGTCCTATACAAGTAATTTGAGATAGGAATGGTATAGTCCACAACTAAAAATAGTGCAGTTCTGTGATGTTAAACATGTTGACATCAGATGTCGATAAGTTGGTGTTAAAGCAAGAATGAGTGAAAAATTATTTTGAATGTCTTCAAAAGTGATTCACAAGCATGGGAATACCTTATTATTTAATATGAAGTATGGTAACATGAAAGAAGCACTGTGATACACAAAATAAAGGACATGATTCTGACTGGAAAGTACAATAATAACTAATACCATTTCCTTGTTTACGCTCTCTAGTTTAGTATGCTGCAGCTTGATTGTAAAGCAAAAAAAGAATGCTTATACCTTCTCTGAACTTGCAAATATGCATCTTATTTATAAAGAAACAAGAACTAATGGTTTAGCAGCTGCACAACTGTTCAAGCAAAGATATCAAAGATGTCAAACTATTTTCTGTCTACAGAATGGCATCTTCAGTAGCTAGTGGTGTATTAGTACTTTAGAAACTTACAGCCATAGCTTTGAAATTTGAACAAACAGGTCATACAATCCCTCTCTCAAATTACTTGTCTAATCATAAGCCACCCCTATATTTTCTGAAATTATTTTGGTGTAGTTCATTAACCTGTATAACAAACCCACTCCCTATGAACTGAAAATCAACACCAATCGCAAGAGCCTAGGGAACTACAGCAAATGAGGTTTAATATCTTTAGCACAAAAAAACAAAATAATAACCACGAATAAAGCCAAGAATTGAGAATCAAACGTTAATATGCAAGCATAAGCATAAACACAGAAATATTTAATAATTTTTATGGAAATGGGTGATGTTCCATGAATGAGAGGTCTTAAACAGCAACTGTTATGTATTTGCTGGAAGTACCAGAGGCTTGCAGTACTGGGCTTTCATACTTGCATCAATTAAGGAACAAAAACCAATTTCATGCCTAGAAATGGATTGTTAACTAAAACTTTACTGATTTATTTGCATCTTGTAATAGAAATGACAAATAATTTTTGCTATTAGAAAAAAATCTAATTTTACTAATGACATCCCTATTAAATAAAAATAAAATATTTTGCTTTCCCTCTCATGAAAAACTAATAAAATGATATCTACTTTTTTTTCAACTTGCAGCTGACTGTAAGGTTAGTAACATTTTTTCTAATATAAACATACTGTTAATAAGTTTGAATTAACTAAAAGTTGGTGAAAAAATAGTTTTTAATGACACTCATCTCTGTAATTAATTGAAAAGCAGTGAAAAACTTCTTACTTTCTGAGTGGCTGATGTCTGTTGGACAGTCGATTGGTGTTGGAGGGCATGATCGCTCACTTCCTGAAAGGGAGGACTCATCATCATCATGAGCATGGATATCCCCACTTGCAGAATCCACCTCATCTTTTATTTCCTGGGGAAGAAAATTGAACATGAGAATAATATGAACTTTTATTTCATCCAGTTCTGAACATTTTATTAGTAGCAATTTGCTATGCACATATATATGCATGTTCTAGAAGATTTAAATAGGACTTATTTTTTATTTTTGTATTTATACACTGTATAAATACAAATAATACCATAAATAATACAAGTAATAACATGAATACCACTGTGTATATTTCTGAAATGAAAAGAACATTCAGAATGCTATTTTCACTAAACGAAGATCAGATAAGGGTTTAATGTAGCCCATACAACAATTCCAACTACTTAGGAGAAATGCCATCTTTTAGTACTGTGTGTGCTGAGAGACATTCAGGTTAAGTATTAATTATAATTTCCCTAAATTGTAGATAAAACGCAAACAAAAATGCACTGTTTTTGCTTAACAATTGGGGGTTGCTGTATTGTTTTTTGCCTAATGGTTATGAGAGTTCTCTAAAAATGGTTTGAAGTCCAAGTCTTGCATACAACAATATCTTGTAAACTACTTACCCTAGAATCATGCAAAATAAACCACCAACATTCTAAATTCATTTAGTTTTATTTTATTGAAGTCAACAGCCATTGTTCCTATTTAAATATATTTACAATAATACCAATGAAACTCTTTAATTTACAACATAAATCTATATAGTTTACTATGGAAGAGGAGAGAAATGAGTGGCTACAATTCCAAGATTTAAAAATTTTAAGAAATGCAGACAGACTGAACTTTGGAATCCATAGAAAAGAGAGACACACAGAAAATTACATAAAAAATAACAATCATAACCCCATTCTACACAAATAGGCATTGTTCTACAACTTGGCACATAGAATAATTAACATCCCACTCACAGGAACAGAGTACAAATCAGAATACCAATAGGTAATAAATATCAATGAGTTCAACACAGACACAATAATAAAAATGATCAATAAATGTAAAAGACAAAAAAATCTATAAGAAAGGTTTCCACACTAATGATCATCAAGGAAAGATACAAATTCAAAAGTTTCACATTATCATCCAATTTACCACAACAAATTCAATTGAATATTCAAAGAACATGGCATAAAGTTAGCTCCAAAGAACAAATATAACATCAAAACTTGTACTAGGTTCCTCAGTAAGATACCATACCAATACAACAGAAACAAGCTATTTATGAAATTAAATGTGTGGATTGTAATCAAAAATACATCAGAAAAACAAAGTGAAATTTAGAAATTAGGAGAAAAGAACACATTGTGAATATTCATATTAAACAAATTGATAAATTAGCCATGGCAACTCACTTTTGGACCAAAAATCATGAAATTAAACCAAAGACTAAGCTGCTGAAAGAATTCACAACCCAATCTACTTGGGAAAAAATTTTCATCCTGAAAAAACAGAAAAAACTTAATTGAATTTTGATGTTCCACCCACGGATGAACTCAGCAAGTTCCTATTCAAACCATAAGTACCTTGGAATTCAGCCACCACATCAAGTAGTTGGTCAGTTAGCTGGTGATGGGAGTGATTGCCCCCTAATCATGTCCTAATGTAGTATAAGTGAGTGGAGTTAGTGTGAACATATTTAATACATAATAATAGCCATTGTTTCACTTGAAAAAATGTAACTTTGCACTGAAATACATTTTCCAATAATTGTTGGAATCTGTGTAGAGGTACATTGATGAGTTGTCTGAACTTCATTTCAGTGAAGCATGTTAACAGCACCTATAATTTCAGAAATATCATGATAGTAGTTTAAAGATGATTCTCCCTGTAACTGCTAATAGAGTTCGAAAATTTAACTGATTTTTCAACAATACAATGAAAAAAAATGGTGAAGAGTGAATGAAAGTGCATTCTGACAGTTAAAACATCAAGTTCTTATTTGAAACTTTAAATGAGATGAAATGTAAGATCTGTTAATCAATTCAGGTTGTAGTGTTTGCTTGCTGTAATGCTCTTCCATTGTTCAGCACATTTACATTCTGATTTCAAAAGAAAACGATCACAAATGTGATTTTGAAATATTGAGTCGTCGTTTTGGTTGACAATGTGAGGAATGTACCTCACGAAACATGTACCAAAATTACTTTTATAAGTGTGTTTGTGAAACTTAAAGAGAGTTTTAATGTGACGACATGATTTTTAGTGTTTTACTTTAAATCAAAATAAGATTTGAAATATTTATTTATTAATGTCTTTCACCTATAAGGCTATAGGTAACAACTGTAGAAATTTTAATATGTTATCTGTTAATTTTTTACGAGCATTGCAACATATGATTCATGAATGGACAAACAAACATTACTTTATCAAAATACAACACTGACATAACAACGAATATTGTTTAGGTTAACCAAGATCACCCATTACTGAACTTGTGAGTAGCAGTTAGGATTTTATTTTTGCTCTTCACTTCTCTGGGATATGACCTTAGAACTGAATCAACTTCTAAAAATCGAAGAAATATGAATTTTGCAGGCTGATTTATGTCCCAACTTCATCTTCATGATATGCTTGGATAAACTTGGTTATATCCCTTATTATAATTAAATATTGTTTATTTAAACTAAAGAAATTAAAAAAGGGAGTATTTGTTTATTGGGATTTCCTGAAATATTTATAGTTTCTTCCTCAGTGTGTATGAGGAAAATTATTTGTTTCTCTGCTACATTTTATTTAGTTCTTTTCTTCTTCAAAAAGTAAACTGGCTTACCTTTGTGATGGGCAGTGCTATCTGAGGTCCTGGACTCATAGCAGCTTTCCACACCTGTATCATGAGTCTGTATGTTGAGTCACGAGACAGTAAAGAACCAAAAACATGTTTATCATCTTCTGTTGCTACACCAACTGCATTAGGAATGATACGGGCTGTCTTCTCCTTACTTATTTTAAGTACTGACACAGTAGGAATAAGTAACTGTAACAAAACATTGTCATATGTTTGCTTAGATTTAATGAAAATGAGAAATAAAGATTTTTATAACAATTTCGTCTTACTATGCTAAAGCTTATCTTGGAGCTCTTTCCAAATGTACATATAGTGAGTCTAATTACATTACATTTTTTGACTGCAAAGAATTTTATATTCAATTTAAAATACTGTTATTTTAATATTATAAACATTACAAATCAATACAACAAAACAGTACTTTTTCCAAATTTTTTAATAAAAATTGCACTTCTTCAGGAAGATCAAAAGCTATGCAATGCAAAATAATTTTTTATTTTATGTACATAACCTGACTATTGCCCTGTGATTGTAAATGGAAAGCAGATCCTTTTGTTTTGGTAATGAAAACAAAATATCTGAAGTACTCCTTAGGCTTTCCCGACTGGTGTTATAATTAAAAAAGTCGAAATATTCCAGGCTGTTTTGCCATAGTCCATGGCTTATTATGTTACCATTGCTTTCAGACTAGACAGAGATGAATCAACACTGTTGTCTTTTAATAATCAGGTGTTCTTATTCATTGTGAACTGATGATGCCAACCGCAGTAGTTGGTGAAAGCTATGGTAGCATATTAAACCATGGACCATGGAAAAATATAAATGTGACAGCAATACAAGGAACTATGGCATACCAAGAATGCAGTATGTCATTTTGAGAAGTTGGGTACACAGCAAATGAATATGAGATAGGAGATTGAGGTAGGATGAACACACAGACATGAAGGATCTCAATGGCCCCGTCAAACAACCAAACAAGAAGACACATTATTTCCGTATGGCTATTATGAACAGGCACAATGTGTACTTGCTCCCCCCATCTCTCTCTCTCTCTCTCTCTCTCTCTCTCTCTCTCTCTCTCTCTCTCTCTCTCTCTCTCTCTCTCTCTCTCACACACAAACTAATCTTTGTTTTTGAAATAAATAGGAAATTAATTTTTATTTTAAATGAAATAAAGGCTATTTATATTTTCTTTTTAGTTTTTCACTTTATAATATTTGTTAATGTAGCATTTGGATTGAAAACAAAAATATATTTTTAATTTTGAGCGTAAGTGCCTTCATATTAAATAATTCATTCAAAGATATTGCCATATATTAAACATTAGTTTTACTTGTAAAAACTAACAAATAAATAAATCAAGCATTACAAAGATTTGAACCTAGGTAGCTCTCATCACTAGACAGGTGCTTTTGTTTGCTTAGCCATCAGAGCACAGAGTCTGAACAAATAAATGTCCCGTTTATGGCACAAATTGGAACATGAATTGAAGAGAGCATTGTGAACTCAATATCAACAAATGCTTTTTAATGTTTTTAAATTGGTCATTGTTTCTGGTGGTTGCTCTTTTTCTTTTCTTTTTTTCCTAAGGCTGTATGTTTTATTAATTTAAATTAATGTTTATTGATTACCTTTGTGACATATCCAAAAACATTGGAGTAAAATGCAAAATAATTCTTGGTTATGTAAAGATGACCCTGCAGCAATATGTCTCCAACCAAAGCGCATGAGTAATCTGCAATAAAAATGATTCAATCCATTAGTCCATTACTGTCAAATTATTGCTATAAAATTAAAAGGTAGATATCCCTACAAGATGAATCAATGATGGCTTGTTGTGTAAAGTTATTAATACTTATAATTTTCTTGCTAAGATTTACATCAAGGATGCCAAAGATCAAGAAGCAAAGTAATATCAATTCTTAATATATTAGTCATTGTATAGAATTTAATTTTAAAACCAAGAGCAATAGTTTAAAAAAAAAAAGATAAACGCTTTCTATTCAAAATAGGAATTTATTTCATCCAATCAAATAACTGAATGATACAGAGTCTGTAGATTTTCTTTATTGAAGGCAAGCTTGGAACACATTATATGTTGATTAAAGTAGCAGAAACATGAAAAAGTCTTGTAATTATTTCTTTTCAAAACAATAGAAGGAACAGATGAACTGTTAAGCTATTTATGTAGCAAAAAATGAACATTTTTTTCCCCTTATATTTACAATTCTGATAACATATTTCTGAACATTCTTGTGTATGTTGGGAATGCTGTAAAATTTATAATATAATATTTCAGGTACATGTTGGTTGGTACATGTAAATCTTCCATGGTATAAATATATCACTGAATATTTGAATTAAATATATTTTGTTATAAAGCTTTCAATAATATTGGTGACATTAATGAAATGAATTTATACATAACATTCAAGTTACATGTGATAAAACAAATCTGAGATAAACACAGTGATTGGCATCATAAAAAAGTCATTGCACTTTTCTAAACAGTTCATAATTTTTCAAAATGCAAAATGAACTAATTTTCAGAAAATTAAAGAGTGACTGTAACATGTACCACATATAACTGAGGATTTAATATTAATAATAATTTTTTTTTATATTTATGTCACAAAATTTAATTATAATTAAATATATCACTTAATTCATAATATAAAAGTTGTATATCACCGGAGAACCTTTAAAAAAGTGAATTACTATGCTTATGATGAAGGCAACAGTCTTCGAAACTTATCCAAGTAAGTGGAACAAAATTGGTGAAATTTGAGTGATTTTCTCATAAAAATTGCAATATTATATTAACTAATATTTGTCTCTACATGGAGTTAAGCTATAAAATTGCTGTCCAGTTCTTTTTTCTTTCTGCACCACACTTTAATTTTATTTAGTTATTGTGAAGTTTGGTTACATAAGTACTGCAAAGGGTATTATTAAATTTTCTGCTAAAGTTGCCACTACTACTCTTTTCAGAACACCTTTTAATGCACATGCTACAAATGTTTAAGCTGTGCAGCTAGAAGAAGCCCCACGTTTTCAGTGCATATTAGGGAATATGTGACAAGAGTAAGGACAAGGAAAACTTGCAAGAGTTGCACTTACATAATCATACCAATAACTACAATTCTGTAATAAATGGTACGGTTATTTTACACACTGAAATGAATGTGTTTTCAATGTTTAAACATTCTTCATACAATATTAGTTCTCATATTGCTCAATTTTTCAAGCGGAACTTTGGAAAAACCATGCTTATTCTTAATTTTCTCTAATTATAACAAATGTACAGCTAATGAAATATTATCCAACATTTACATTAAATAAAATAAAAATAATTTAATCATGCTGGAGTCCAGAAACTAGACAGAGGTAATATTATGCATACTATATTTTTACAAATTATCCAGAAATTCACATGAAACTATTGAGATGTACCAACTTATCATTGACTACTAAGCAAAATCATCAGGCAAATGTATAAAATCATTGATGCTCATGAATGACATTTAGTAAATTTATAAATCCTGATTTCATTATATCTTCACAATCACACAGGTGCTTGGAAAAACAAAGGAATGTAATATACTCAGCTGCATAACTAATATGTCTTATTTAATAACATTTAATAGACCTAGAAGAAGCGTATTACAGGACATCTTAATAGACATAATTTTCCCAAATCTCATTTTGACAGGTATATAAAAATATGATAATAAATTAGGGTATACAATTAGGGTCATAGGTCTCATCATTTTAACTTCTAAATAGGCTCATTAGAAAATGGTAGACCACTTACAATTATAACCCTAAAATAATCACCTTGCTCCTCTGTGCTTTAGAAACCCTAAAAACAGGCTGATGAGCTAATGGTCTGATCCTCCAGGTTGAAGGTTATGTAACAAACCAGTAACAAATCAATGTAAAATGTTAAATACTCACAAATCTCGTTCTCAGCCTAAAAACAAAACTATATCTGCTAGGTGAGAACTGGGCAAAGAAAAGGATAAGAACAATAGGATAATTGGTGTATTGAAATTGCTATATGGAAGGTCAACAGGTAAGCAGAAACAGAAGTTAATATCTCAAAGAATATAATATTAATATAATGGTGATAACTCAAACTAAAAATAAAATGTATAGTTACTAACATACTGATAGACTTCATTATCTATAATGGAGTGGAACAAATGAAAAGAGCATTTTATATAGTAGCTGCACTCATATGACAGGAAAATATAAGAGAATACATTTGAATAAATGAAAGAATACTATCTATAAAGTTAAAATATGACAGAGGGCCTCAAACAGCCTGAAGAAGGGAAGAAGTAATTAATTAAGTCATATTATGAAGGGTTCAAGAAACAACTAAATAAAGCAATATTCATTTTGGAATACTATCATCTGGAGATTTAAATGCACAATTAGGAAAAGAACCCTTTGCATACTTATTGGTAAACTGATGACAATGGACAAGAAACTATAAATCAAAATGGATTAAAATTAAGAACATTTATAGCTCTTAATAAATTAAGAGAACATATTTTATAATATAACACTTAATATATGTATGTATTTATATACATATATATATAAATGGAAAAAAAGTAACTCAATGTAGTTAAAATAACAAGAACTAGAAAAGCAGAAATAGATAAAAGTCTTACATATTAACATAAATATTTTTAAACTTTCAATATTTTTGGTTGTCTGCATGAGGATATCAATCACTCAATGATTACATAATAGTAAATAAAATACTAACTCCAGAAATTATGGATATACAAGTCTATAAAGGGGAAACATTCACTACTTAATGAAATCAAAGGTATAAATTTCAGAAAAGTGGAATAAATATCAAGCAGGAAAATGATAACGATGGAAATTTAAATAAAAATTTTAAGGTGGAGAGTTCATGTAAACTTTTATCACAAAGACTAAAAACATTACAAACGAAGGTATTAATAACGAATGAGAAAATATTAAAAATGTCATCAGATAGATAGCCAAGGAAATGCAATGTAAAAGCCCAAGAAGAACTGAAAAAGAAGTTTAAAATTCTAGCATGAAGGGATACAAATATTGTGAAAATAGATATAACATATTTAGAATTCTTGCAGAAGTCAATATAAAATACACAACAATAACAAAAAATAAGAAATAAAACTAGAACAAGTGATTCCACTGCCAGTTTACTTGCCTGATCAGCATTATTGTCCTGCACAGGATGACAAAGAATAGTAGCATAGTTCATTTCAATGTATGCAGCTCAGTGGTGGACTACATTAAGCTAGATGATGAAGTTGGAGATGAGATGATGATGCAGCAACAATGGAATGAGTAGAAGGAAAAACCAGAATATTCAGAGTAAACCTGACACTTGGTCCATCACAAATCATTCTGGGATCAAACCAGGGAAGTGAACAGTATAACCACTTGGTCACAGCCCCACCCAAACAAAAGCAAAAGTTAGACATGTATATAAGATATCAAGGGAGATGTGCATAAGCAGAGTTGAAATCAATATTTACGGGTGACAAGAGATTACATGTAAAATTATGAAGCACTTCAATAAATTAAAAAGGATATATTAAATATAATATCAACAAGAAACATAACATCATGAAAATTTGCAGTATAACTCAAAATAGAAGAAGATTATTAAAAAATTGAAGGCATTGATATTATACTTGTAGATATAAAAGAACAAGCACTTTAACAAAAAAAAAAAGTCCTAAAGAAAGGAAAATAGTCATAATATTAAGACAGCCTTATGAATGCTGATTATAAAATTTAAAATATATAATACAATATGAAAATAAGGAGATTTCTCAATTAAAGGAGATTTCTACTTGAAAGTGCACCTAGCCTTCATTGATTGTGAAAAGGTATTTGATAAATATATAGAGGAAAGCAATGAAAAAAGAGCATTACCTAATCATTTCATGAAAGTTTCTAAAAGTTAATACCAAAAAATTAAGATTAGAGTTGATACTAGGAAAGAACTGGCACCAAGGAATAGCATGTTATTAATGCTGTCCAACATTTAGGTAAATACATAATATGATAAGGAAATGGTGAAAGAATACCTCCAGGTATCAGAATAAGTAACAAAAACATTTCAATACAATGCTTTTGTTGATGATTAGGTGGTCAAGCAAAACAATGAAGATAAATTATAATCATATGAAATAATTATGTGTTATAATTAAAACAAAATAATGACAATTTTAGGAAGTTCCCCAATCAGAATGAAAATAATTATTAATAATATAATAACATAACAAAACAGGTATCATATTGCTAATGCTTCAGATTTGGATTTAGCATACTTAGGAAGATAAAAAATATAGTTAACCAAATCAATGTCCATCAGAAAATATGTGGTATAATAACAGCATTAAAGGGGAAGATAAGAAAAGAAACAGAATTAAAATTTTATAAGGTCATGGCTAGAGCCCTGACTATGCATCAGGTATTCCATTACAGAAGTTTAATTTTATATGGAGAAAATGGCAAATAAAAACAGTTGAAGGCACCTTCTCTCTACTCCCTTCTACTTTACCTGCAGAAGAGCTGTACATGTGATGTGGGTTGCTGCCAAGCAATACTCCATGCACAATTACACTGTTGTGAAATAATTGGAGCTTCTCAGTACCCAAAGGAGGGCTGTAATCATGTGAATCTTATTGTATCATATGGAGCATACAGTTGGATGTTTAAAAAGAAACATTTAAGACAATTGGAAAGTGCAGAAATGCAGTTCCCTAAATTAGTAAAAGGATGCACAAGAGAAGGCAGAATTAGAAATTAATATACTACAAGCAATGGGAATGGAATCGATAACAAAGATATTTGCTGCAAGAAGGAATAGAATGTACAACATATTACACCCTAAAAATACCAAGATAATGTAACCAACCGAGAAACGGAAAATGGGAAGATTGAGGAAGAGATGCAAGATCGGAACAAGCTACAGACAAGCTTGGAAAGTTGTAAGAGAAGATGTAAGGCCTTTCTGTTTGACAGTTCTCTTTGCATTTATGACAGCTACGAAATTATTCCTTTCAAGCCTTAGCTCAGTGGCTATTATGTGCAGTTTAAAAATATTAGAAAACTAAACAAAATTTATAGTTTTGCATATTAAGAACCTAGCGAGAATTAAAGTACCTTAATTATCAATCATAAAACAGCTGATCAGATGATTAATTTTGATTAACTATTTTAAGAAGTATATGTGTACAATTATGGAATGTAGTTAACAATTAGAAAATTGAATGCATTTATTAAAACATGCATTAATAAGTAAAACGAGAAAATGAAGTGTCAGTGGTTCGAAAGTTGGAATATTAAATAAAAATAACTAGAAAGAAGTGATAAGTTCGTTTTGCAGAATACAGAAGACGTGTTCATGGAATGAAGCATTAACAAATATTGTTAAAACTTTTAAATTATAAACCTAGGAAAGGAGTTTGGCACATAATAATATAAAACTTACAGTTGAGGACGCGCTCCTCGGCAGCCACTTGTTTGAAGTGCCTGTGGAACTTCTTCTGGCGGGACTTGCTGGAGCCGGGCTGCTGCTCCGGGTCGCTCGGCTGGGGACGGGCCGCGGCCTGGGCCTGTGTCATCACCGGCACGCTCACACTCAGCTGCTTCAGCGCTTGTCTGTAACATCACAAAGAGCGTGTTCAGAAATCATGCTCCACAGCTGTTGATCTTTGAGGTGATACATGAAATAAAATGAAGTTACCGGGCATTTGGTTTCTCACGGTGAGGAAGAGAGTCAAGTGAGACCAAGCGATTTGTACCGGAAGTTCTTCCACAGAAACCACCAAGAACAACGAACATTTTCATCTTGAAAACTATCAAAAGCACACACTTTCTGAAGATTAAAGAAGCGAACACTATTTTCTTCTCCGTGCTTTTTTGCATTTATTTCTTTCTATTCTATTACGCATTCTATTTTTCCTCTCCTTCAGTTATTTTCTTACTTTACAAACTCTGCTCTTTTCTTCCCCGTTTCTTCTTTCTGAATTCTCAAATTATTTTCCCTTTGCCCTTTTCTGTTTGTTTCTCCTTGCTCACTATAATTTTGTTGTTAATTATTTTCAAAATAAACTTATTCTTCTAATCTGTGCTTCTTTTATAATCTTTGTTTCAACCCTTTACTTTCTTTGTCGGCATTTTTTCTGTGTTATATTTTTCATTGTCTTTTCCTCTTCATTTGTCATAACTTTAATAATGCCTTCCTCCATTGGCTTCTTCTCTTTTTACTTCTATCCCCCCCTCCTTAATCACTGCGGCATGAATTGTGTGTTGCCGATGAAAAAGAAATTATCGCACTAATGGAACATGGCAATAACGCATACGCTATTTTAAACTGAACTCCCCATATGCAATTTTAATACTTAGAAAATGTACATAAGGCAACTAGCACCAAAGCCCGAAAATGTGCAACTGATATTGCAACAAAGAGATGAAGGCTGCAAAAGTCTCAGAGAGTCCATTCGTCCTCAATATTATACCAGGCAACCCTGGAGCTGAATAAACATACGTTCAGGTCGTTAGTCCGGTAAAGGGCAATGATATTCAATAGATCACAATCACAAAAATTCGTCAGAAACAAGATTATTTAAATTTTAAAAGAAAGTCGACAACCTGACCTGAAATTCTTATAAGACGCAAATGTTATCATTTAAATTCTACCACAATTAAAATGTTATATTGCACCATAGAGGACACCCACAATTAAGGGTTTTGGGGAGCATTATTCTATTTGTCGCAATAAAATTACAACATTATATCCTAAAAGTTTGCATAGAACTGAACACAATTGATGTCACTAAAACTGCTTTAGTTAAAAGGAAAGAAAAAGAATAGAAATAAAATAATTCATTCACCGGTGAAATCTTGCTCCAAAATAATGAAAAGGTGGAGAACAAGAAGTATTAAACTTAAGAGAACAAAAAGAACAGAAGACAGAAAATAATAATAATCGCAGGCTTAAATGCTTAGCACATCAAAAAACCGCCCAACTGCATTATTATTTCATTATGAAACCTTTTAATTTGTCGCTAGGGCCAATTAAGCCGTTTCATTGTCGTTCTAAAATTACTAAATAAATATTAAATCTTTATTTTCCTGTTTTTATCTCTTTTTCTCCATACGTATTTCTTACAAATATGGTGTAACTTACAACGCGATTAAGCACAATTTTAATTTTTACAGACACATTTAGGAAAAATTTAAATACAAATGAAAGGATAAAAGAATGCAATTGAATTTTAAGCAACGATGTATATTAGAATGCCTAAAAACAATGGCCCATCCTTTTACACATTTGATGCCTTTTGTAAGTTGGAGTTATAAATCTAGAGAAGACTATGAATTGGAGGGCGAATTAGTAAAGGGGAAATAAATGTCTTAGCTTTTAATAATTAAGATACAGACATCAAATCTAAAATACATTACGGTATGGGACAATGAAAATAAATGCAAAGTTCTCCAGAAAATCTAATAAAAAGCACTCGTATACTGTTAATAGAACTTGGGTGCATAACAGACATAACACGTCACGACATAAATTGTGTCCGTACCTCCTGAGCTCCACAAAAAGAAACCAGCTGATCAATGATGCAATACAAGAGAAAGCAGATGGTAATGAAAACAATAATAGAAAAGATATTCAATGCAAAATAGAATATAATGTACAACACACGATACCATAAAAATACTAAGGTAATGTAACCAACTGAGAAAAGGAAAGTGGAAAGATTGAGGAAGAGATGGCAAGACCAGGGGGCCTGTTCCACAAAAGTCGGTCTAATATATTACAAGTGTACGGATTTATAACTTGTAGTTATAGTACAACTGCGTTCTACAAAGTTTCTGCTACACTTTACTGTCAAGGAAGTCCAGCTATGGCTCATTGGAATTAATATTTTGTTTGTCTTTGAACTGGGTTTTGTTCTACTTTATTTCGTTTTGCAAATACGACATTGTGATTTATATACACGCTGAGAGCGCAGCCCAATTCGAGAGGGATTTGAAATTCTCGAGATTTTTGCTACCGGTTTTGAACTAATTCTCATCACAAATTTCAATAAGCTTTAACATCAAAGTAAGAATTTTACAAAAGAGAAATCTTGTGTTTTCCGTTGCGGTGGCTTGAGAGGGTTATAAACCCGACACAAAGGAAAAGGTAGTCTTTAATTTAATCAACCAATGTCAACAAAGGGTTTTAACCTTTCAAAAATTGTAAATGTGTAGTACATCAACTTAAACCAGCCCATGCAGAATGTATGTTTAAACTTTTAAAGACGTGCCTTTGTGACCCCGTGGCAATCGTTAAGTCAACGATCACTTGATTTGAATTTATTATATAAGGAAGCGTCTGCTCTGCGGGAGCAAGCAGTTTAAGTTTTACACGCGGCGAGGCATGGGTAGTTCCAGACTCAGTAAGATGCAACTCATTTGCTTAGTTCCCAGTTCTCAGACGCAGACAAGTTCTACTTCGAACGCGAGCACGTAATTCCGATACATCAGTTCAACTGTTTGACAGTTTTTAAATTGATACTCAGCTGAGAAGCAGTTATCGGTTATGCAATTGTTACCCGGTTCCGATACATAAGTTTAGCAGTTTTCAGTTTCACGTGCCGCGGCACTCATCTGTAAGTTTCACAAGCGGCAACAAGTCGACGCAACTAAGTCTATCGTACGCAAAACACCAGAGGACGCGAAAGATTTTGGACGTAATAGAATACCAGTATGTATTATGTTGCATCGCATGCTTATTTACACCATTGCCATCCCCCGGTACCGTTGAGTCCAAATCTAAAAATAGCACAATTCACCCTGAGAAGTTGTCATTGAAGCGTGGGCAACAACCCCGAAGCGACCAATAATCAATCTAGCAAAGTACTTCAAAATTGGTGCCAAACCTGGTGTACTCAGCCGGAGCCTATTAAACAGCTTCATAATTATGCTTTAACTGTGAGAAGCCAGCTAAATCGCTTCAAAATTAAGTTCAGTTCCTAAGAAATACCTTACTGAAATGTTTAAAGTTTAAAAATTAGTCATCATCGCGTATTAGTTTCTCTTTATTAGCATTTATACAATTCATTCCTATAAACTGCTTATATCTTCTGAACAATGACTTGGTGATTATGAATAATTAATGGTTTTGGCGCTGTATTAACCCGCCTAGCGTGAGTAATTAAGCTGCTCGCATTCAGATAAATGGTTTGCACATGCACCCTCTTTTGATCAAGGCGATAGCTAAATGAAGATGATGAACGGATACAACTTTTACTGACTTTATGCGTATTATGAAAATTTCTTCTTACCTTCTACCAATTTATTTCCGAAAGTGCAATATTTTCAAAAACAAACTATGCCTTGTGTTCGTAGTAGTACATTTGCTAGCCAAAGAGGAAGTACCGACCTTAATTATTATCGCTTCGCTCATCAATCCTTTCATGGCTGAAACAATCATCCATCACTAAAATATAATGTACACAGAATAAGTCTACAACACTGTCATTCGTTATTGAGAAGGCTGGCGGAGATCGCTAAGGTAGAAGGGAGAGGACCTGAAAAGCTTCTTTATCTCCCTCTGAAAATACAGTTAACCATTTCATTTCATGTCCACCGCCAGGCCTCCATAGTGAAAACAGGCGTCAAACACTATTTAAACATTTTAAGAATACAGCAGTATGAGAGAATATAATGCTATAATTATTAGCATATAAAATAAACATTAAGCTGGATGATATTTTTAACATTCTAAACTAATAATGTCCGCTTTTCAGCTTCAGTCTTTGGACGCATTAAAGGTCGATGCAAAATCGATGTGAATATATAGGTGCTACAAGGCAAACTGTTTTTATTTGCGGTCTCGGACTAGTCGTGCAATGTATTATGTAAACAATCAGATAAAATGTTTCGAGCGACGTATTTTGTTGATGAAGATAACACAATTTACCTGGCCACATTACCTCCCTAGTGTGTATCATTACAGTGCATCAGTTAATGCCAGACATTATTTCATTCTAATACCTCCTCCGCATTAAAATGTCGCACACTTGTTTCCATTGTTGTCCTCGTAGCAATGGTTGCATAGGACATGTTTGTGGATCCGACACATGAGTACTCAAACAAAATATAAGAATTATATAGTTAATAGCATTTGACTTTATTTATATTTTAATTGCAGCTACATTATATTGTATTTATAAACTGTAAATATTGTGCTAAGAATGTAATTGTATATGCAATACAAAACCTTGCCTGTAACTCTAAAATGTTTTAAGCATGAAAGGAGTATACTGAAAATTGAGCTGAATTCTATGGCAAACTTTTCGACTTTCTGCCCATTGAAAGTAGTATATTAAAAACGGACAACAAACCAATTACAGCAGGTTTAATTACGCGACAAGGGAGAGTTGATTTGTCAGGTTTAACAGAATATTAGTCATGATTAACTCTTTTAAAATAAAATATGCTCAAAGCACGAGGAACGCAATCAGGAGTCTTAAACACTTAACATCAAGTTGCTAGGGCGATACGAACAAAGCTAGAAGCCAGTACTCGGCACGTAAACAAGGCATAAGGAGAGAGAATGGTTTATAGCTCGTGACCTCTTATACTCCTTCCACCTGTTGTGCACAGTTCAATTCTAACATAACTTAATTCTGCTTCATTCTGGTTTTAGTGCTTAAAAATTACTATGCCTAGTAATGAGCAATGGTTTATTTTTTTTTTTTTTTTTTTTTTTATAAACCACATTAATTAATTTTTGGGGGAAAAATAAACACATTGCCTTACTTTTTAGACTTTTTCTTTCCATTTCAGTTTCTTTTTATACATTTTTCTCACTTTAGTTGGTGCTAGAAAATTCCCTTGGGTTCGAGCTCCGTTCCAGCATTGTGAAAATACGAACATTGGCTTGCGTGGCTCATGTATCTGTTTGGGTGGAAGCAGTTTTCATACGCTACAACACAGTTCCGTCGTTTCAATACCTCTGAAGCTTTTGAACGATTTCTCTGGGTTTTTACTGTTGCGTCTAATACACGAGCAACCCAATGGGCATACTTCTGACCTCTTGATCATCTGCTGGACTGCATTGTGCACTTGTGTTGAACGCCCATTTTTACTATTGAGGCACCAAGGCGATGGACACTGATGACACATGAGGCGAAATGATATATTGGGAAAGGGTTTTTAAGGAAGGAAACATGGTTCTTTCCTCAATCAGCCCTGGCGGGGTTCGAACCCCAGACCTCCCGCTCACGAGTTCGTGCCTTAACGACTTCGGCCGTTCTGCAGTCTAAGCACAAACTCGCTGAAGTATCTGGTGAATTTATGCAGTGCAGATTGCCTGTTTAACGAGAAATTACAATCACAGTGTAGAAGGAACAAAACATGTTAAAACCATTTTGTATAAGCTGACTGTGGTCACCTAACTAAAGCTAATGACGTCACGACTTCTCATGGCGTTGCCTATAGTCTATAGAAAATGACAATGTGCTTAATTTTTTTTTTTTGTAATTAATAGATCGTTGTTTATACATATATATTGCTGATGGCTTTCAGTATTGCCCTCGTACATTTCACATAATTCAAATTTAAATACGAAGATTTTCGCAAAATTGTTAGGAAATGATTGTATGTTATTCTTACAATCGTGACTTCGCTCTGAGATGTATATACATGCCAGGAAAAAAGAATGCAACATAAAGTAAATAAATGTATAAAGGACATTAACGCCAGAAAATAAAGTGCATTCAGAAAAATTATATTTATATCATATAATATAGTAATTTCAAGACAACTCTAAGTTCAGTTTAAGCAATTCTCATTACTTTCTATCACATACTTATATAGAATTTGAGGATGTATATGATTAAGCTACACATTTTTAGTAATTATAAAACGAAGTAGAAGGCACAACGCTTCACCATCAGCTATGTTCGTGTTGTGTATTTTAGATAATAGATGTTTATATTATCGGTCTGGTTTCTGATTGCTCACTTGTTTACCCCCACATCTTTATAAAACCTTATTTTGCTCAATTTGCGAGAAATTTTAAAATAAAGAATTTATATATCAACTCCGTAAACATCAGATGAACTGGGGAAACTTATGAGAAGAGATAACCAGCACCTCTGAAGCTATGAATCAACATTTGTTTAGACGCTAAAGCGCCTGTTTCGAAGCAGAGTGAACATTTCCAACACGGTATTTGAAAAGCAAACATTATTATGCAAGTTCAAATGCAAATCTTCTTCTTGTCATTGACGGACACGCGTTAGCCCGTTTGTACATCATGGGAGATTATTTTACCATCTAACCAGTGGGCGGTTTGTAATTTAATAATATTTTGAAAAGTTATCATCTGTTATTTTTGTATATGTGTAAACCAATTATTTCAAATTGTTAAGTATATAAGTTAAAGCCTCTAATATTTACATCTGAAATGATCAATTCCACTACTGAAAACAAATATATTATTTTAGCCCTTTTAACGCCAAGTTCTCTTGTGTGTTCATGATTTATAATAATAATTATATGTATTTATGTGTAGAGGGCCTTTGCGACGTTTTCTTAGTTGCCTATGTCGGGAATCACCTGGTGTACTCGTATAGCATGTATGAATGTTGTTTAACGCCCGTTTTTGCTACAGAGGCACCACAGGCGATGGACACTGATGACACATGAAATGAAATGATATATTGGGAAAGGATTTATTTTTATGGAAGGAAACGTTCCAGGCCTAAGTTTAGGGTACCTCCCCGGCATTTGCCATTAGTGAGGACTGAGGAAAACCTGGAAAAAACCTCAGTCAGGAAGGACGGTCCTGGCGGTATTCGAACCCAGACCTCCCGCTCACGAGTCCAAGATTTAACGACTTCGGCCACCCGTGGCGGTACTCGTATAGCGATGTCCTAATTTTTGAGATATGCTTCTTCTTTTCCAACTGATGTACGCTAGTGTGAAAGAATGAATTCTGTACATAAATTAAGCCCTATACATTTGAGTCGCCTTTTACAGGAACAAATCTCTCAGTAGAGAAAACAGGAGGTCTTCTGTGTACAGTAGAACTAGGTGGTTCTGTGCTTGATAGAATACACGGTAGCTAAGTAGGTAAATGTCGTCCTGGAAGACCTGTGACAATTATTTTTTGACGTTCTGAACTCCTTAAAGTATTAGATTTTAGGGGATTTCTGGCAAGAATCGAGTGTCATATGATTTGTGGCACTTAAACTAAGACATTGGGTAAAACGAATTTTATCTAAAGAACGTTTGAAGAGTTGTTGATTTGGTTTATTTATGGACGCTCTTTAACATCTCAGGTCATCAGCGTCCCATTCAATTCAGGGCGTGAAACGGCCGGTAAATTTTGCTCAGAGGTCTCTTCTTTCAGGCTTGCGGTTCTTTTTCATGCTTTACCATACTTGCCTCCTAAACCCAAGATCGCGGGTTCGAACCCGGCCAGGTCCGATGGATTTTTTCGGGCGTAAAAATCGTAAGTATGGCTTCCTTCGGAAGGGAAGTAAAGCCGTGGGTCCCGTGTCGTACATTTACGGCACGAAAAAGAACCTCAAGCCTGAAAGAGAGGCCTCTGAGCAAAATTTGTCGGCCGTTTCACGCCCTGAGTTGAATGGGACGCTGATGACCTGAGCTGTTAAAGAGCGTTCATAAACAACGCAATCAAAAAAAAAAAAATTCATGCTGTAAATGTACGACACGGGACCCACGGCTTTACTTCCCTTCCAAGGAAGACATACCTACGATTTTACGCCCAAAAACATTCTTCGACCCTGGGTTTAGGAGACAAGTATGGTTACCACTATACCACCAGGGCCGACGCCGTTTGAAGAGAATATCTTGTAATGAATGGCCATTTTTCCATAGCATAAAAAAGTAATATTTATTATGGAAACTTTGAAGAATCCTTCTACTATAAAATGGCTTAACGTTTGAATCTTGCGTGGCTATATTAATTTGAGATGAATAATGTTTACAAAATGTAACCCTTGTTGTTTTTTCACATGGCAATTTCACATGTGATACATCCTTATGGTTTACACTATACTCGTGGTTAAAGGCGATGCTGTGTTACAGACCAGAAACTTCTGCATTCTTTTAAATTTTCAAGCAGAGCAGTTTCCCAGTAACACTGAGAGGCACCTGTATTTTCGATCAGCTCTTTCGACAGAGACCAAAATGCTCTATGCATTGTGCGACATACATTGAGATTGTATCCAAGGGAGACGCTTGCAGGAATTGGACCACAGTCAAGACGGAAATAATCTTCTACCGCTTCCCCATAGCAACAAAGGCCAAACCTTCTTTTGAATGAAAACGCGTCTGTAAACACGTTGCATTTTCTGAGTTACATTGCGCAAGCACTGAGAAGAATGTCCACTTGCTGTTTACACAGCTGTAACCACAGAAACTTTAATGACGTAAGTAAGCTCATTGATAATCCGTTTAAAAATACACTAACATCGCGAAAAGCTTTTCTTTTAAAATTTTATTTTCAGTTGCACCAAACAAGCCAGCTAAGGGTGTTAGGGACGATGGAGATTTGCAAGTATCTAAGAAATTGAATTTTTACAAAATAATTTAACGGCAGCAGGGTGCTTTTTATGAGAAAATTAGAAAGTTTAGTTGTTTTTAATTACGGGATCAATTCGCGTGGAAAATCCTATATTAAAATTTAATAACGTATTTATTTATTTTGTATAAATTCTTGGCAATGCTTTGATCATGTTATTTATTCAAGACATGAGCGTTTACGTTATCAATAAAATATGATTTAGTGTGGCGATATAATTACCACGTACACTATAACTATTAATATCTTGTCTATAATCATTAATAATGCAAGAATATGTACTAATTCTCTATAAAGCGTTTGACTTTTCGAAAGTTCATTCCAGAAGTCAGCCAGAACAGTCGAAAAGGAGCACTGTGGAGGCAGTGATGTTGGTGTTTTAGAATTCAGAGAGGTCTCGCTGCTATAAAATGCAGCAAGCTGTTGTGAGTTTTGAGAAACGGTCAGAATCCAAAAAATGTTGACATTTCTCTCGAGAGGCTGTTCCTAGAATTTCTTTCATCGTGTGCTCTCCGGTGAATTTGCAGTCAACAGACGAATGCTTCTTCGCTATTTTTATACCTACACTAAGAACATATGAATGATTCATATCAGCTGACAATCCCAGCCTCCTTAAAATAGCGTGTTGAAGTAACTGTTTTATAGTAAAAATCCCACCATAATGTACCAACATGCTATATAGCCATAGTACCTTCAGTTATCATAAATAACATTATTTTTTCTTGAAGGTTTTTATTTCATTAATGTGAAACAGCTAATCTGGAGCGATTGTGGTTTATTTTTCTTTTCTTTTCTTTCTGTTTACTGAATTCTAAGTGTAGTAGTAACATCAGGAGACTATTAAAAGCGTTCCTTTCTTTTCTCTAATCATCCTCAAGTCTTTCATCAAAGGAACTTAAAATAATAATGTAAGGTGCATTAGCCACATTTGAAACCAGCATCTTAATTTAATTTTATTTTTGAGCACTTTAAAGTCTAATACTGGCTGCTACTATTCTTGAAATAATGAATTAATGAACATGGAGACCTTAGCTCACAAAGTTACCTGGCATTCATATTTTCAGGGTGAAGGTAATCCTAACCAGTGGACTTACATCAGCACGATTCGTACCTAAGCTCGAGCGTTTGTATTTGGCTTCTGGTCAATTATTTTATTAAACTTATTTTCAGATAAGGCCAATTAAATATACAATCATAGAAAATATTTACAATTTATATTATTACTATCATTTATAACAGCAGTGGCATCTCGCTGATACCGATGCTTTTGTCTTTGAAGCCATAGCTCGCAGATGGAATGTATTTGAATATTTCGTTGCGTATATTATTTGAGCGCTCCACACCTAATGTCAACAACGGCATAAACGAGATTACAGCCCTTAGGTTTCATCAACTATAGCCACCGACGTGAAGAAACACTCTAGGGTATATAAATAGGAAGGAAGGGTATTGCCTAGCTAGATAACCGGATACATTGATAAGTGTGGAGAAACTTGAGTACAGCGGTTGGGAGATTTTTTGCAGAGGAAATGCATTTCAGAGCCCAGCTTTCTTAAGAAGGCAAAAATCAGTTCTTAGTTCCATGGCAAAAATGTCTGGATTCGAATTCTGTGATTCTTTAAGTATGGCTTTTAATATTTATTATTTCAATTAAAACAAGCGTCTACAGCTTCAAAGAAGGTTGCGCCAGGGAGTGCAGGCAACTATTCTAACACGGGTACTGTGCGGGAAGCGCTAGATGCAGTTTTCTCAGTGGCAATTCGAAAAGTTACTTTCGGAAGGCCAAATCAAAACATTTATTACTTTTCTGGCGTGCCGGTATCCCCAATAATCTCTTAATTATTCTGGATAATAATACAATGGTGTGCATATTTTTCCAGTTAATATTTCAGGTTTATCTACTTTGAACCCTGTCTTATACTGTTTTCCTCATTCGTTTAAGAACGCATAACTTGGATAAACCATGATGCTGGTGTTTTAGAACCTGGTGCACATCTTTTGAGTTATATTTTTGGGACAAATATCTCAAGACTTGGATTCTTCATATCTCTGAGAATTTCGTCCAAATCCACGGGGCTTTTGGCTAGAAATACTCATGATTCTGGGTGTCTGACGTACATTTCCCTGAATATTCTTGTGTTTGGACTTGTGACAACTCGCCGTGATGTTTCACCGATAAGCTCTAGGAAAGGAAACGTCTGCTTCCCACCTGCTGAGTGCAGATAATTAAAGCTTATCGTGACATCTGTTTCTGTGTGTATAGCTCTTCATCGCTATCGCTGTCGAATGCTTTAAATGAATACCAGTAATGAAATACACGCATTTCTTACAATAGTGGAAATATTCGTGGTTGTTCGCATCACTGTTTTCTTGTCCTTTATTTTACGTACATATTTAATTCCTTCAAACAAATGGGCTGTCTTATTTTTGTGTTCATCTTCCTTTTCCTCCTGATTTTGTCCCCTCATTTATTTCTTTACTTATCTTTCCATGCTTTTCCTCTCTTCATTTCATTCGCTCTTCCCTTATTTATTTGATTTTACGCTTATTTTTGAAACCGCGTTGACAACCATTTTTTTATGTTCCGGGCGCTTTGATTTCGAGCGTTTTCTCTTAGGTAGAAAATTATTCGGTCACATGTGTAAAAGTAAAATATTGCAATACAAACTTACAAGTACAAATGAAGTAATCAACAATCTGGTGTAGTTTCGGGCAGTTATAGACCACTTGGCATAATTTGTTTATTTCGGTTAACTTGCGGTCAAACTCAGTCATTGTTTATTGAAATTATATGTATTACAACAGTATATATATATAGTAATAATAAAAGTAGATAAGGATAAAACACTAAGATAAAGTTTCAAGTATGACTTTATCTTAGTGTTTTATCCTTATCTGCTTTTATTATTACTGTTAATTTGTTACATTGTTAATAGTGTTATTTTATTTTTATTTTTAATTTATATACAATGTATATATATATATATATGTCATGCTTATGGCGTGAGCTAGGGGAGCATAGTACAGCACTCGCATGTATGATTAAAAGTTTTACTGTCGTTGATACTTCTTTTACTGTATATGAATAGTAAGATGCACACAGTAAGGTCTCCTCTAGTGCTGAAGGCTTACAATTTATGGCTCAAAATAATTTATAGAGCATCATCATTTTGAGCCCTAGGATTTACTTTCCTTTTTATAACAGGAGTAATTCTCGCTAAATCTGCCATTGATATCTTTTACGTTAACACATAGTGATTGGATAGTTAAATACTAGGCCATTAAGGCCGATCGCGCCCTTACCTTAGGGGTGATGTCACTTTTTTGAGTAGTGTTTAACGCCCGTTTTTACTACTGAGGCACCACAGGCGGCGGACATTGATGATACATGAAATGAAACGATAAATTGGGAAAGAATGTTTTTTAAGGAAGGAATCGTTTCAGATCTAAGTTTAGAAAAATCCTGTCATGGAGGGCAGTTCTGGCAGGAATCGAAATTTATACCTCCATTCCACAAGTCCATGCTTTAACCTCAGTCACCAGTATCGGTTACTCTATACATTAATGCCTGCTGATTACTTTTTAACTTTCTTTCCGCTTCTTTTCTTTCTTCTGGCAGATCTGGTCAAGTAGTTGCCTCGCTAAGCAGCGGCAGTAGCTATACCACATTTATTCTCTTCTGTATTCGTTCGTCGACTCCTTAGAACAACGGTGACATATTGAGCAATGCCATAATCAAGGTTAGTTCTTTTCTGTCTGTGTCAAAAACATTTTGACAAAAATCTGCAGTAATATCGATAACAGTCGAAAAATCATATAACGATTACCGCCAAAGATTGTTAAAGACCCAACATGATTTATGGCACATATATATAAAATCGCCAGTCTGTTCTGTAAGGTCAAGTGCACTTAACGCGACATGCTGGTATAGATCGAAGTTTTCAGTAGCGACAGTAAACTTTGAGATACAAGTTACATTATTGACATTCGCCTACGTGGAAAATCGTGAACTGTCACCGCAAAGCTCCCTTCTCCAAGTAATAGTCACGAACACTGTTATTTATACCGCTGCATTTTTATAGCACATCGATTGGCATGTTGGAACATTGTACAGTTAGAATAAAAATGGCTATGGTTATGATCGAAGCATTTCCTTCCAGTTAGAAAATGTAGTTGCAACACTATCTATATAGTTTACAGTTCTGCGATCTTGTTTAAGCCCATAGTGTTGTTTAACATAAAGAATTCTCGTTTGTTCATGTACTTTTTCGCACATCAGAATAATTCTGTTTTTAATGTGTAGAATGCAGATGGATGGGAGATCTAAAATGCTGTATATTTTCTGTCCTAATTTTAAATATGTATATTATATACACATATTTCAAAGCACTATATTGCCCGTTTTAAATTTATTCCACAGTCTTTGGTGGGACTCAGAGAGCTGTTTTATTGTTTAAAAGCTAATTATCAGCGCGCAGCTACGAATTTTGCAGCAGAACCTAACCATTTAGCTACATATAGATGCCATTTAAGTTAGACACACATATCAGAATGCATTTCTTCTTATTTGGTACTACAGCCCGCTACGAACCTTGGCCTGCCGTAGCGACCTCTGCTTCCTCCTCCTCCGTCTTGCGACTTCATTGATAAGGACAGTATTGCAGGGTGGCATGTGATCAGCCAGTCGCCTATCACGCGACTTTCGTGATCAAAGAACGTCATCTCTCAATCACGCAGCTTCCCAATTGTCCTCACGAGACTGGATGGACCCCGGTCCACACCTCCTTAACTTAGAAAAATTCCTAAGTAGGTACTAAGTAGGGAATCGAACCCGGCCTCTTGCACAGCAGGCAACAAAACCACTAGACCAAGGAGGTGGTCATATCAGAATTTAGTGTTTCAAAACACGCTCAGAAATTTGAACTGTAACTGCAGCTGTGTTGTGTGGTGTTTCCCCCCCCCCCCCAAAATGTTCGAATATTGCAGGATTATTTGATGCTCTAATTAAGAGATAAAGAGATAAAGTTAAATGCTTTTATTTTAGTATTTGTATTTTTTACTGAAAACATAAAATGATACAATACTATATTTAAAGCCGATGATAATAATAAGCACTATCCTTTGTTATAAGAGATGTTAAAAATAATGCCCCTCAACGACAATACATTGCCAACATCTGCATGGGAAATTCCTGTGTTTCATATTTTTTCAATTAAGTACTCAACAGTCTGGGACACGTTTCAAGTAATTAAGAGATCCTGTCTCCTAAGTAACCTTTTGTCAAGTTGGCGAACTGTTTCTCTATTTGGAATAAATCTTATTGCGAATCAGCTTACCACAGAATCCGTTTTCACATTGAATCGCACATAAAAATCATTCTTTAAGACATTGTTTATGTAGTGGCATAACTAACAAAGAACACAATTTGTACACATGAACGCACAACCACTAGCTGGCAAAGCCTCCCTCAAACTAACAGCTTGCTATCTGCACATACATTATACAGTATTGACGATTGGCTTTTTCAAGCACGCAGCCGCGCTCTTCAGGTTCGTAACTTAAATACTCACCATACATTTAAAGAATAATTGCTTTATTATTAAGAAACTTTACATTTAACAAAAATTGCTTCTTCAAATTATACAACAAGTTTTGACATTGGAAATTATGTTATAAAACAAAAATTTTGACTCCAGCTTTCTTCACAATTTTTTTTTTCTTTCCTTAATGTAAGTTAGGTTCCATTTCCCGATATTTTAATGTCTGTTCCTCCTCTTTAGGTAAGTAATATAAATAATTATTTTGAATATTTCCTAGTAATTTTTGTGTTTTTCTTGTTCTTTCTTTGAATATGCTACTCTTTCTTGATATACTCTATAATGTTTGTTATAAACATTGTAATTTGTAACTTTCAGTGGCTCCTTTGATAGCTCTTGAGAAACTGTTGACTCCTAAGAATTTATATATATATATATATATATATATATATATATATTGTTAAGGCTTTATTGTCATATATTAATGTTAGGGGAGTCATACATTTGAAGAACATTTATATTTTTCTCTTTTTTTTTTTTTTAATATTCCTCGAGAGGTCCCACATTCTGAAATATTTGTAATTTCTGATTAAACGTCCTAACCTTTTCACTAACTCCTGAAATCTGACGACTGTTCATGTTTCTGTTACGTGAATCGCCTTCCCCCTTTCCTTCCTTCCTTTCTTTCTTTCTTTCTTTCTTTCTTTCTTTCTTTCTTTCTTATAGAAGCTTCCGTAACACACAATGACTTGGTTTTTAACTGTTGTTTTCATGTATCATTTCGAATTTTGTCATTCAGCACTAGAACAATCCTGAGTGCTCGTTCTAACTTTCTAATATCGCGGGTCATAGTATTTCGTCCTCTTAGGAAACTGGCTGAGGGAGAGCAGTTATTAAAGATATATTTTAAGAAGTTTACAGAGCAGATCGTACAACATTTTTCTAGGTGTGTTGCGAATATCTATGTCATATTTTCAGAGAAGAAGGTCTTCTGGTATGGAACCTCAGAGAGTTCATTCTAAATGTATAGCTTCAAGAGACAGATGTATTTCTTTTGGTTGTTTCGGAGCTGATTTGTACGATAGGAGGATGTCTACGGAAATTGAAGTCATAAGGCACCCCAGTAATAAATCCAGATATTGCAATGGTTGTTTTGTAGATGATTATGGTGTGCCAAGGAAACCCTTAACCCGAATGAAACCTAACCTAACCCCTTCATTTTATATCGGTGTGTGTGGGGGGGAGGGGCTTTGATCACCCCGATACGAGACGCTAACGGAATAGGCTCGTTGATCGAGTGCATGTATCTAATTCTATAAGCAAGTCTATCGTCGTTGCAAAGCAGCATTGCAGCAAGATGCCGCACTTTTGAAAACATTTTTTTGTAAAAGATTGGAATTAAAAACTGAAATGTAATAATTTTATTCTTCTCACATCTAAAATTGTTTCCATTTCGTATCCTTCACAAATTGACCACCGAGTCGCTCTGAAATGTACAGTTAATCAACAGAAACGTTTGTTTTTACCTCTTCTATTAATTCTAGTAGTTTGAGTATTAAAGTTAGAAACACTCTGTAAATATTTTAACAAAGGTTTCGGCAAATTAGTAACAACATTTTCAAATTCGTACCTTTATAGAACTATTTCTAATTTTATTTATTTTTTGTAAGGTTTTACACATTTCTGACTGGTTCAATGTTTGTAATTTGTAGCATTCTTATTTGTATATTTTGTCAAAGTTAAATAGGAAGTTTCAGTAATAAAATTAATTTTCTTCATAATATATCCTCGTATTTAAGTTTTGATAAGCATTGGCATGCAGTGAGCATAGCAATGAAAATATTTAATGGCTACTGAACACAGTAAATGTCCTTTACCCCTGATGTGACAGCTCGCTTTAATGTAATAAAGAACACTCTGCAAGAGGGACAAGTGACCACGCAGGAATATCTCTGTCTCTCTCTGTTGATTTTTTCTAACACCATATTTCTGTAAATAAGTTTACAAACAGAGTTTGAGCCTTAGCCATAATTATATTTTCTGTCTTTAATTAAAGAATTCTCACTCTGTTTAGATCCTCCTAACTACTATTACATATGGACAATGTCATAGTACATACCAAATACTGAAGAACTCTTATTATTAACTGGTTCGCCTATTCATTGTATCCGCACACATACTCATGAAACACACACATTCGTGCCACATGCACGTGACTCAGGGACTGAGAGAAGAAAGTGTGTTCGCTGTGGGGTTAAAGAGTGAAGTTTCTCCTCCCTGGCTCCTGTTCAAGTATCCAGGGAACTCCTGGGGGCGATCCTCTGCCAGGAAAAAGGAACGGTGATTGCCTCGTCTCTGGCCAGCAATAGAATTGGGGTCGCCGCCACCTATCCTCTCAGCGGATGACAAGCGTGTAATTCAGGACCTGTCAAATTTCATCCCGCATGTTTTCGTTAATGAACAGTGGAAGACAAACAACTTGATATGTCTCAGTGCTGTTCTTTACAGCTGGTGTGCATTACCAGAGCCAAGTAACGCATCCCTTGTAAACACCCTCTTCAGGCTGTAATCCCACGCCTAAACTTTTTGCATATCAATACAAACATTTTTTCTAGATTCTTATTTCTTACCAATACTTGAATCAGTTATTATTTTTAAAATATATTACCTTTGTAAAATAATTTAGAACTAAATGCTAAACTGCACAATTGATTTTAATGAAGACAGTTAATTTCACACCATATCACTGAAGTTAAAAATAGATCCGTTTGGGGTAGAAAACTGATTTTTAAAATTATGAAGTTTACATTTCAAGCTCTAAGTTCTGAATAGTATAGTTAAATATAATTGTTAAATTATTTTGTTGATTTTGGTGGATAGAAATACTGCTTCGTAGCAATGGTGCTTCCCCCCCCCCCTGGAACTCCATGAAACCTCTTTCATTGTTAAGGCAATCAGGAGCTATGTTTATTTAATCATTATATATATGCAGTTCATTGATTTTATATTAATGCTGAATGAAGACAGAATCTTCAAATATTACATTGGCAGAAACGAGATTCTCTTGTTTAATGACTACTACAGCACCAGGAAGATCATGAGTTTTATAGCAATATTGCTTAGATCTTTTCTATGCCCTTACAGTACACACATTGTATTATGATTAAATATAATAATAATTTCAAAGATTGTGGAGGTATTTTAGACTATGTATTTTGAATAGGGAATCTATGGTCCATGTTCTATAGTTATAGAAATTATAGTTTTAAGTTTATAAAGGATTAGTGTGCCACTTACTAATGAAGCTTCAATTCGAAATGATACCATACAATAACGGACAGAAATGGAGCAAGTCTGTTTGAAGAAGTCAGTACGACACTGGTGTTAGGCAAAAGCGGTTCATTATTATCGAGTCAAAGTCTCTTTGATTACTTTTTTTTTCTTTTACTTTCACGTCTTATGGACATAAATTATAAAATAAAAAAATTAATAACCTACTTTGTAGATCCTAATCTAATAATTTCAAAACCACAACCTGCTGTCTTGCCTATTAGGATATGCAGTCGGTTACATAGCTTCCTTTACATAACACGATAAATCAGTTAACTCTTTATATATTTACACTAGAAATAAATCATAACTCGTGTCTTTTTCGCGAACAAGGGACAACACGAAAAATCTAAGATATACGATTGAAAGTGCATGGAATGTACGTTCAAATAAAGCCACCTATGAACAGAGCTGCGTGTGTCAGCACGCCCCGAAGTTCAGTTGATGAGTGACAGCGATGTAAATGGAAGATGCGAAGAGTGAACAACATGCGTATGTGAAAATAACATTTCTCCGCGGCAGAATGCACGAAAATGCCACACAAAGTTACGAAAAGCACTGGGTGTGCGTGTCCTGCCTTATCCAACAGTGGCAATGTGGAAAGAGGCCTTCAAACGGGAGATAATACTGACTGCCTATCTGCCGCGCAGTGGGCGTCCTGTGTCCGCGGAAAAGGATGTAGGGCGATGATAGGCAATGGACACTTGTGGAATTAGAAGAACAAACTGAAATTCCGGCTAAAATAATGCACCGCATTCTACTTGAGGACCTGAACATGCGGAAAATGTGTCATTACTAAGGTACAGGAGTGGATTCTCTAAGGAACATGTAGCATCAATTTGGCGAGACTTCAGGGAAAAGCAGATGCTTGTTGACTTGCATCATTGCAATGGATGAAACTTGAGCAAGGAGTATGGACCAGAACTCAAGCAATAGTCCAGCGAATGGAGTCACTGGAGCACCACGCAAACACACGTTTCCCCGAACGCCTTCACCAACAAAAGTCATGGTCATTCTGTCGTATGACAGCCAAGGCATGCTTTTGTGTCATTCAGTGCGTTGGGAGACCACTGTGAATGCTCAATATTAGAGGTCTTCTTAGGTGTCACAATTGCGTCTTGCTGTACGCACCAAATGGCCAGAACTTTTGAACAACGCCATTAGTTGACAGTGTCAAGTGTCTTTTACAGCGATGGGGATAGGAAGTCCATCCACACCTGCCATGTTCGACCGATCTCAGTACCTGTTATTATGATCTTATTCCCAAAGTGAAGCAGCCATTGCATGGGAAAATTTTGCTAACAAAGGGAGCACTTTAACACGAGTGGCTCATGTTAGCAACTCACATGCAGCAGATGGTATTCAGCGCCTACCTCATCGCTGGCAATGAACCGTCAATGTAACTGAATACTACTTCGAAGGCTGCTAAACACCGTGGATTGCCTGGAAGACCCATCATGGATGGAACAACAATCCTGTGTAAATAATTGTGTGTAATTTTTTCTCATTCCACAATAAACCAATGTTGGCCGGTTGCCTGTGTTTTACTTCTTCCCTATAAGATATGCATTCACCCAGCCTTCTGTTGGTGGCACCACTCGGTAGTAAATGCTATATGCTTTCAATCGTACATCTTAGATTTTTTGTGTTGTGCCTTGTTCGCGAGGGAAAAAAAACAGTTGCCACGACTTATTCCTGGTATATAGGAAGCTATTTTACAGTAGCCGTGTGTAGGATATTAGTTGGAAGAGAAGGATCACACTTGAAAAATGCGGATCACGGCTGGGATTTGAACGATGGATCTTCAGCCTTCAAATGGCTAGTATGAAATGACTATTTCTATATATAAATAACCCCAATACAGATGACGGTGAAACTGGAAGCCTGGGTTATTACACATGGCGTTATGAGTCACCTCATAAAAACTAGTTAGGTCTCCGGAAAGTATAGATTCAGGTGAGATCCTGGTTTCCTGCTTCGAGGACACGGTGGTTCAGTTGGTAAGAGCGTCAGCACGCAAGGCTGTGTCCGAATGTTTCAATTCAAGATGAAAAATCGGAATTTCCTCACTCTTGAGACATATATGAAGACATTCTAATGCAATACGCTTTAATGTAAAGCGATTGTACCTGAAAGGCGTGAAAAATAAATATTTTGAAAAGCAATGACCTGCAGTAATTAACATGAGAAGCTTTAACTTTTAATTGTCTGAGCTTACAACCTCTACTCGAGTTTTTCTTTTCTGTTTGGTCTTTTTTTCTTTGCGGCAATTTTCACCGTGTTCTGAAGTTCCGCTGCATTGCGTAACGAGCAGCGGTCTATTCTCACTCCACTTAGCTGCACTGTGCGTGACTTGAAAGAAACGGAGCCGGCTTCTTCACATAATAATGAACACCTCTCTTTCCACAATGTTGCTAAGTAACGGGTTCGAAAGACGCCGCTATCGATTATACATTCACGCTATACGCGACCAACTCTAACGAAGTTTCCTTGCAGATGTCCTAAACGTGCCATCTTGTTCAGTACAAAGTCCCCCTCTCTGATTCAGTGCTGTGATTTCGATATCGAAATGAGAAGGAAGGAAAGTGCTTATACATGTCAAGCGTGTCCTTAAAGTCTTCAAAGTGTGACGGACACTTTAAGGACAGGGGCAAAAAAAAAAAAAAAAAGAAAAAGAAAAAAAAGAAAAGAAAAGAAAAAAAGAAAAAGAAAAAGAAGAAAAAGAAAAAGAAAAAGAAAAAAACACAATCTACACATTTTGTATCTACATTGGTATTTAGATGTTATACATTTTATGTTTCGTTTAAAAATCATTATTATTTTATTACAACGTAAAAATAAAAGCAAATACTTCTTCTGGTTAGTGGTCATTTTGATAAATAAATCGAAGATTCGATTCATTTGTGTTTTGGATAATTTAACTTCACTTTTAGATTGTTTCAATGACAATTAAGAAACGAATAATGGTGATGCAAACATGCCTAATCAAGCGTCAGGCATTTGTCTTGTCAGAATGAGGGGGAATTTCCGGAGAACAATCTCTGTTAGCGTAGCAGAATTATTTAGTTCCCATACCCACCATAATCTGCAGCCCTGTACTCCTGCAACGCACACAAAGGGAAAATAAATTTGCAAACTAATTGGCAATCATCGCACTTATTACATTATATGTGTAATTCTATGTTCAGAATCCTATTTGTAAGAAATATAAAAACTTGGGGTGTATTATGAAAAGTTCTTCTTCTGTAAAGTTTCCGTTTAACTTCAGAACTCTAAGGGTAAAAGTTAAACTAAAAACGATATCCCGATAGGAGGAAGGGAGAGAAAGCAAATAAACCGATGTAAATTTGCATAAAAGATTACTAGAGGACCAAAATGATTGCAGAAGGTTCATTAGGCTCGAGGAAGGTGATTCTACAGTTACAATCTCCGGTTCCCTATAACTGTGGTGCGTGTTCTCTCTCTCTCTAACCGCCAGGAGTGGCCGAGGTCGTTAAGGTGCGGACACGAGAGTGGGAGGTCTGGGGTTCGAATCCCGCCAGTACCGTCCTCCCTGACAGGTTTTTTCCAGGGTTCCCTCAGTCCTCATAACTGGCAAATGCCGGAGAGGTACCCTAAACTTAGGCCTGGAGCGTTTCCTTCCTTAAAAAAATCCTTTCCCAATATATTATTTCATCTCATGTATCATCAGTGTTCACCACCTGTGGTGCCTCAGTAATAAAAAAGGGGTTAAACACCATTCAAAAAAATTCTCTCTCGGCGTTAAACACCATTAAAAATTCTCTCTCTCTCCCTCTCTCTCTCTCTAATACGTCGGTACTGATGGTCTAGTGGTAACCATACTCGCCTCTCGTAGACCCGATGGATTTTTCCGGGGGTAAAAATCCTAAGTATGGCTTCCTTCAAAAGGGAAGTAAAACAATGGTCCCGTGTCGTACATTTACGGCACGTAAAAGAACCTAATGAAGAGGCCTCTGAGCATAATTTACCGGCCACCATTTCACGCCCTGAATTGAATGGGAGGCTGATGACCTGAGATGTTAAAGAGCTTCCGTAAATAAAAACGAATTCAACAATCTCTCTAATACCAATTCACTTGCCGCCGTAGCTCATTTGAAATGTGCGCACCGAGAATTATTCTGAATGATGAAGGTGAAGATGGTGATGTGATGATCATGGAGCACTGCGGGAGGAATGATAGAAGAAACCGAGTACCTGGAGAAAAACTTCCCAGGCGCCAATTCGTCTGCCAGAAACCCAGCCGACTCTGTAAGAGGGGGGATAATCTAACCACTTGTCTCAGTGGATGATAGAAGTTCGAAGGAATCGGCGAAATTACAATTTGTCTGCATTATCATTATCGGTAGGCGGTATTATTATTATTATTATTATTATTATTATTATTATTATTATTGGTAGTGTAGGAAATTAGGAGATAGGATTTTTTTTATCATTCTTTCTTTTTTCGGTCGGTCTGCGGGGCCCTCAGTTACTCCCCTGATTTAGCTATAGTTTCTTGAAAATGTATCCCTTTATTTAAAACCCGCTTTCACTGCTGAAGGGCCACAGGCATTGATAACTAATAAAAGGAGGGAGCTGTGTTCTAGATCTAAGCTTAGGATACTTCTCCGGCATTTGCCATTGATAAGGGGCTAAAGCGAACCTGTATAAAAACCAAAAACCTTCATTAAGAAGGAATCGTAACGCAGATCTCTCGTTAACGACCTCTGCCACCCTTGGCCGTGATATTCAACTTCAAGCATTGAATGAAATATTGAATTTTCAACGCTAATCAAACGCCTACATCACAGTAAGCACGGGCTTTGCCACCCGGCCTCCCACACAAGCGTAACAAAGTTCAAAGATCGAACTCCTACCTTTGTCTACTAAGCCACGCCCATGACCAGCAGTGGCTTGGCAACGGCATGATCCGTTACACGCACTCTTTGATGCGTTAAGTTGTAGAGGAAATAATTAAAAATCCTCCATGGTTTATCTGATAAGTGAAGAAATTAGGGTCACGCATCAAAACAACTTTACGATTGATTTCCTGATGAGTTTATTCCTTCGCTGAAAGCATGCACTCGAGCGCTTATAGATCTGAGAATATCTTGATAACCAGCGCAAGATTATGTTAGCATTTGTCGCAGATATTGCGCTTCTCAATGTCCTGTGGTCGCGCGCAAACGAGGAATATTATCTCTAACGTTGCTCAAACTGAAATAAGTGTTCTTCTTATATAACCCCGTGCACAGAAATCGTTCAGAGCCTTTTTAATTCTTGTACTGAAAATGTTCAGTTACAACATTACGTTGCTATGGGCTCGAGTTCGAATCTCTGTATTGCGGAGTAACACTCGTGATAAACAATAAAAGTGTTTGCTTGCTCTCTCTCCTTGGGGTTTTCATGTTTCGCCAATTCTTTTCACCAACACTCCACCCTTCCCATTGCTTTTTACCTGTCGAATGCCAGCAAAGACCATGCACGACCTATGGCCGCTTTACTGGTTACTTTTCATTCATTTCTTGTTCAATTTGAGCTTTAGTTGCACTTTCTCATATTCAGAACTTCTTTTTCATTAATGTTTAACGCCTACTACTGAGGCATCACAGGCAGTGAACACTAATGATATATGAGATGAAATGATATAGTAGGAAAGCTTTATTTTTAAAGGAAGGAAACATTCCAGGCCTAAGTTTAGGGTACCTCTCCGGCATTTGCCAGTTATGAGGACTGATGAAAACCTAGAAAAAACCTGTCAGAGAGGAGAGTCCTGGTGGGTTTCGAACCTGAGACCTCCCGCCTTAACGATCTCGGCCACCCGTGGCGATTTTATCACCGTTAATTTACTGTACTTCAAATATGTCAAAATATAATTTATATTTTGCAAGTTTCATCACTTTGGGTTATTTCTAAAATCAATTTCTTACTTTACTTTTTTCACTTTTATTGTAGGTATCCTTAAACACAAAAATCTGCTTCTTATGTGATTTAGGAGAACGTAATTATATAGGTTTCAATTTAAGAATCTCACTTCACGGCTTGTTTTACTTTCTTCCTTTTTTTTTTTTTTTTTTTTTTTTTTTTTTTTTTTTTTTTATTTAGCCGCCTTATTCGCGACCAAATTATTTTAAGTGTTTTCACAATTTAAGTCTCTTATTTACCCTTTTATATTTTATAATTATTTTATATGTGCATTACACGTATTAGTATTTATTTTACAGAGTAATTTGTATTTTATTTATCAATTCTAAAATCAAAGACCCGGCCCAGATGCCCGCCTTGGCCCTGGGTGTTTGTGCGTCACCATAATTATGCTATACTGCCTAATAGATTATTTATGTGTACTGTGTGCAATCTAGCCATTGTGTCCTTATTTAGAGCGGACCATCCGATCCGTGCAGGACCCAGAATAGACCTCAGGCCCAATCCTTTTAAGTCTATAATTATGAATTCGTGAAAGTTGATTTTATGGATTGGTGTGTAATGAATAAATAGACCGTACATTAACTCATGAAAAAGGAAAAGTATTGCCAAGGTTGAAAGTCTAGCAGAAAGCACTAGTTTTATTCATTACTGGAATCTGCATGAGGTCTAGGGGTCAGTTTCCTTACTGATTGCGCTGATAATGTTTTATGAGACCTTTAACATTCCACGCTAACTGCGTAAGAATGTATTAGTAAGAAAAAAAGTAGCTAATTATGTATTTGGAGACAAATGACTTGTTGATACTAGATGGCAAATAAAGGGTAACAGTTATTTAGATATGTAGGCAAAACTAATACCTATCGATGCTGGCAGACGTCAGTTTGTGTGGATAATGCTTAAAAACAGAAGGAAAGGAAAAGTCAGAAGATGCATAACAAGAGAAATTAAATTCCAATTGCATTAAAAATATTCTGAAATATTATTCTTAATATCCAGTCAGTTCTGGTGGTCCAATAGTAACCATGACCTCCTAGACCAAACTCGCGGGTTCAAATCCGGCCAGAATCGATGAATTTTTTCGGGCGTAAAAATTGTAAGTATGGCTTCCTTCCGAAGGGAAATAAAGCCGTGGGGATTATGTTGTAGATTTAAGACAGATAAAAAGAACAATTTAAATAGTCCTTAAATAAACCAAATAAATAAATAAGGTTATTATCCGTTATGCAAAGAAAAAGGCGTTTAGCTGGTTAGAGTTGAAAGTATAAGTCAGTTTATCCAAAGCATATAATATTCGGGTATCATAGAAAAAGCCAGAATTACAACTTTTGTTAGCAAATAATTCTCTGAAGCAAAATTCATATTTAAAATAATCTAACCTCACAAACAGATATTATTTATAAATATACGCGATTTAAGAGAGCAATAAAGTATTTCGAATTAATGTTTTTGTGAATAAGAAAAATATTTTAAACATCCGAAAACTTGATTGGTGTATAAATTAAGTTGAATAAAACAGCACACAACTAACATATTTTACGAATGCGAGAAGTTCATTAGAAAAAACTTACAAAAACAAAACAAAGAAGGATTAAAATAAACACTCTTAGAAGCAACGCTCATTATAAGATGACACCTTATAGCTGCATAACATTCAGCATTGGGAATAACAACGAACGTAGAAATTTGTTGCTTACAAACTTAAAATAATAGAGAATAGAATTATATATAAATCGTCTCAACATGAAACGAAAGGAAATATTGATAGGCTCAGAAAAATGTGATATGACTAGCTCTAAGGGAGCGAGGACAAATTAATTATACTTATGACAAAAGTAATATTATTTTAAAGGATGTTCACCTTTGAAGAGAAAACAAAACCACAGAACTTCTTTGGAAAACGAAATGAGAAGAGAGTGGCTTGTTTCCAATTTATTCCTTGGTGTTTAAAGAGCCAACTAGGAAATGGTGAATGTACTCCTTTAAACTCATAAAGTTACGTAAAGTGGTAGCGGGAATGAAGATTAATTAAAATGTGAGCTTGCAGCCTTTCCCTAAGCTAATCTGTTCCTCTTGACTCAGCTGCTTAAAGCCAACGCAATGACACATTTCAAGTTTAGCTATCCTTGCCGAGTGAATAATTGACCAACTGCAATGAGTTCTATTTTCAGCGACTAGCTGTCATTTCAGTAAAAAGAGCGATCCTAAAATGAACGCAGAAACCGTAGGATTTTTGCTCAAGTTAACACCGTAATCATCAGTCAAATCAATTTATTGTCTTAATCTTTTCTCATTCTACGAATGATGAATAAAGAAAGGGGTTTTACTTTTATTTTTTAATATCTCCTATGCCATCCTGAATGTTTGTGTTCAATCCCGGCCATAGTCGATGGATTTTTTCGGGCGTAAAAATTCTAAGCTTCCATCGGAAGGAAAATAAAACCGTGGGTCCCGTGTGGTATATTTACGGCATATAAAAGAAACTCAAACCTAAAAGATGAGCTCTCTGAGCAAAATTTGTCAGCCATTTCATGCCCTGAACTGAATGGGACGCTAATGAAATGATGTGTTAAAGAGCATCCGTAAATAAACCAAATAAATAAACTAACAGAATGTTTGTAATTCCCACTGCCTAGTGATACACGATGTTCCGCTTAGTGGTAGCAAGAAATAAAAGCTCGCCGTTTAAAAACAGAGGAAGCTATGACCATGATTTGCATCTTACAAGATACATAACTTTCCAAATTTTCATAATAGTGTAAAGGATGCGTGCGTACTCATGCGCATGTGCGCCAGTGTTTTAACGAGATTAAGCCTGGCGCTACGTATTCAGTAGAACAGATACGCTACAGGAAGCAAGTGGACGCCACAACAAAAAGGCCAATGCGTGCTGTGGTTAGCAGAGCAACTCTGTTACCCGTATACAACACTGTGTCTGCCGTAAGTGAAGTTTAGAGGTTTGCATGGCAGCTGGAAGTGCACAAACCAGTTGAATTGAACATTATACTAAATTTGGAGAGCTGTGTAAAAAGGTATGCTTAAATTTTCTATACACTTCAAATAATCATTTATTTTTCGATACTTCTAAGCGAGACATTTATATAACAAGCCTTATGTATTAAATATTTCAAAAAGTGACAATTCCATATAGTCCCTTTGTTTATTGCACGTAATGTTCTATCAATGTCTTATGACAACCTATATCCTCATGACAGTGAATATAGAAATTAGATTGTTTTTATGCTGTATTTAGATATATTGTTAAGACGGCTTGATAAAGATAGGGTTAGAATCTTCGTCATCCACTTTTGCACTTTGCTTCGAACCCATACCAAGGAGATTCGACTTAGTTACACTGCCATGTTCACTAACTTGCAGTCTTAACGCTAATACAGGAAATAGCATTGATAATTAGAATTTCTCATTGTATTCAGCGTGCACATGTAAACACAGTTTGGCAAATTTTAATTTGTTTAAAACATAAACTTTGTGTAAAAGGATATCACATTCTAAATATCAACTTAAATAATTCATATCTTAACAGAATTCAATATTAGCCAAAATTGTTCACATGTTAAGGTAAATTCATCAGTTCACTACATTTGGTCTACCTAGTAAATAAATAAGATTTGTGACCTCATATGCTGTTTGACGAAACTCTCTACGTGTTTTTCTCAAAACAGTTTATAGTAAGAGCAGAATGCCTCAAAACGTATCTTTCTGTGATTTTTTTCCGGATATCCATTTTAATCATGTAAAACAATTTATAAGATGTAGTACAGTTGTTTTAATTCTATGGTTAAAATATTTCCATTTTAATATCTATAAATTAAGATTTTAATTACTTTATAACAGCCCTTACAATTATATTGCTTTTTCATAATGAAGGGATTGTTTTTGAGATAATGCCAGGCTGATGATTACCTAATAACATTTCGAGGGAAATCTTACTATCTGGCATCTTTCACTGCCAACAAAAATATATACATCGCAGCTCAGCATCTCTGGATTAAACAAATTATTTCCTGCACGCTTATAAGAAAACTCTCCATACTTTGTAGGCAAATTTTTCAAAATATAACAATAATTGCTGAAAAGTTACAAAGCACTTCTCTACTGTGATTCAGTCGTTTTTCTACCAGCGTTAGAGAGCTGTACACATACAAAGCAGGCAGACCATCAGCTGATATAAATATTCATGAAGTCGAAGGTGGTAATAACGCTGAGGAACGTAGCATGTCGTTTGTCTGTTTTAAATTGTTTAAACGTAGCAGCTTTCCTCCCCCTCTAGAATCTACCGTTGAATAAAAGATGATCTTTTTCCCAAAGGTACATAATTGGTATAAAAAAATTAGGCACTCTACCACCAGCAATATGTCTTATGACAGACTCGCATTCCCAAAGGTTTTCAATATGACAGCCAAGGTCACGGTTTTTTGACGTCAAGGAAAGACCTTATATAACCGCTAGCAAGTTAAATACACGTTCCCGCTCTCCAACCTTCCTGTCAGCACCGGCGTTTAAACATGCCAACTCAGTGTCCTTTGTGCTTTATTTATAAGCAACTACAAATAAAATTATTGAGAATATATGACAATTTATGCTCTTAACAATTTATTTCAAAATGGATGTTGATAAGGATTGCGATGCAATTTAAACACTTGGTCCTCTTTTTTTACAAATTGGTTTGCTGTGAAAAGTAATAATATATAGGGGTGATCCGTGACGAAAACTTTGTAAAGCATTTACATAGAGATTTACATTTTGAAACTTGGTGTATATAACATTTACAGAAGGGAGATTTCTAGAATGCTACATGGCTTCCATGGGCAATTCTGTACAACTCATAACGGAAATGCAATTCAGCCCATGCCCATAGTAACATCGAAGGGACGATGAGTAATTTTTAATTTCTTTAGAAAATGATGAACCTCCCATGCACAGTGAGGGGGTGCACCCTTTCTGTAATACAATATTCATATCGTCTTCATCAATTTGTGCAACAGAAACAACTGCACATATCCAAATAAGATTCATAGCGCTCGCTCTTGATTTGCAGCAGCCATTTCAATCATCTACAATTTTCATTTGTCATTATGTATTGTTGATTTTCATTCCTGCCATATACGAAAACTCCCATCTTTTAAACAAAATAATATCAGCTAGAAATGTTTCTTACTATCATATTAACTTTAATAATAATATTTACTATTATCCATACCAAACGGATTACCCTATATGTCAAAATAGCCGGTCATTAAAGTGTTCTGTTTCTTTTACTTTAAATGAATTTGTTCTGTTAAGATTATGTGGCACAACAGCAGGCGGTGTGTAATTTATTTACAATGTACATACAACTGGAATTGCCGTCTATTTTTGTGTAGTTTTATCTTTATGTGTCATAGAACGTAAATTCTAAACAAAAAGAGTAAATACAAGAAATACGCTCACCCTTAATAATCTCCGTCGCGGGAGATCATTCATTTCTCAAACAAAACTGCAACAAGTGATATTTATTTTTATTGCGTCCTCCTCCTAAAAATGTAGGTAATTATAGCATTTCTTACTTAGTTGGAACAATATAAGTTATTACGGAATCTGTTGAAACTTTGCAAATGAAAGGCATTCGTTCCTCGCCATTGCTCGTGCGGGGTTGGCCTGTCAAACAAATAACACTGTATTTCTCATAAGCTTTCTAGTGCGATTAAAATTAATTTTTAGATTCTGGTTCGATCGTGAATGAAAAAGCTGCCTCAATGGCGGTCCCCCCACCTGAAAGTTTATTAGCTGTCATTATATGCAAATGCTAGGCCGCTTAAAGAGTCAGAAGTTAATTTCGTTCACCATTCTAAAGGTCTATAGCACTAAGGGGAGAGGGAGATTTTAAAATCATAGCACATATGTAATTCGTTTTTGTAAAAGTGGTATCAAACGATAGAAAAATATTTAATGCTAATTTTTCATAGTTTCTATGCTAATAATATTTAATTAGTACTTCCTCATAAAATTTGTTTGTAGACACTTCTGTTTTAGGGTAATAGAGCATGGGCTATAAATAAACGGTAACACAGAAAGTAGAATTTTAGAGGTCAGCAATAGTCATTAAATGCTTAATTATATATATATATATTATATATATATTATATATATACTGAATAAAACTGGAAAACTTGATGAAACAAATAAAATAGCAGGACTGGAAACCCGTTTACTGTCGAAGAGAAGGACACCAGGTGGCCAAATTAGCACATAAACATTTAAGGAAGCTAAAGCAAAACGCGAGGATTAATCCATAGGTTTCAAAAGGAGCTGATGGTAGCAGCGCCGTCTTTATGTGCAGGTCGCCTGCAGTGTCAACAGCTACCTGTAATGAATAAAGTACTGCACTGCGTCGTCAAAGTGCACTACGAAACAAAGTCCTCTCTAATCAGTAATGGGAAACACGTGATCCAACATACCGTGCAAGCACGACTAGTTAGCTATTAAACTTTCCTGCTGCACAGTCAACATGCAAGGACATGGTTAAGAGAGAAATAAATAAAAACCCATTGTTCGCGCCGAATGTCTAACAGATTCTGATCGTAGTTTCAGCGCCAGTCTTGGGTCTAACTCTTGAGTGTTAGTGAAAATGTAACAAAACAAACAAACAAACAAACAAAAACGGTTCCAGTGTCCTTTGGATTTAGCTCACAATGATATCAGGCAGTAAACCTCCATTCCTTAATGCGTTATCCTAGAACCCTAAGGAGTTATATTTAAAGAAGTTTGTATGTAAATTTGAGTTAAGGGCCATAATGAGTGCTTCTTCCAGCTCTGCCGGCTAGTAACTCAAATAACCTCATTGTATTTATATACGTGATGGAATTCTATTGTTTAAATGCTACCTTAACGTCTTCTAAATTATTCACCTTTGAACAAAACAGAAACATTCCAGCTTAAACAATTTGAGAAAAGCAAAATAAAGAGAGGTGATAAAAAGAATTCAAATTATCTTGCATTATCTCTAAATTTTAAAATTGCACTCAAAAACAGTTTCCTGATTCAGTACATTAAATCATATTCCATATCCCGTTTCTCCATCAGAAATTAAAAAAAAAATGTATACACACTTTCACAGTAGATATCTATTTAATATATTTCAAAGTTGGACCGAAAAACAACAGTAATGTGTAGTATGATGTTCTGTAAACAGATGTTACTCACATACATTATGATAGCGTTGCTACGTGACAGGTAAATCAACAATGAACAAATGAAGCCAAGATTATCATAAATCAACACTGAACAAATGAATCCAAGATTATCGTATGATGTGTAAACAGATGTGACTCGCATTACGTTATGCTAGTGTTGCTACAACAAAATGAAGCCAAGATTATTGTTTGAACAGCGGAAAGCAATTTTGAAGTGGTATTGGAAAACCGAGAATGTTGTTGAAGTTCAAAGGCAATGGAGACGTGTGTACAGAACAAAACCTCCAACGCGAGTAACAATTGCACACATTCGAGACAAATCTGAGACTCGTGGTACCGTATGCGATGTTCACAAGGGCAGATCTGGGAGACCTCGCACAGCAACAAGCCCGGTGCCCTGGATCCAAGGCACTGGATAGGACGAAGAGGTCCGATTGACTTTCCACCGCATTCTCCGGATCTAACTCTGTTGGACTTCTACCTATGGGGAACTCTTAAGGATGTTGTATACCGTAGAAAACCAGCTACACTGACAGCACTTCGGGAAGAAATTGAAACGGCATGTGCTGCGATCGCTGAGGACACTTTCGCAAACGTTGCTCAATCAGTAGTTCAACATACTCAGAAGTTTATCGACGCCGATGGTGGCCATTTTGAGCAACTGTTTTAACTGTAAAAGTCTAAGATGGTTAGTGCTCATCGTTTTCTATTTGTATGAATTAAGTTTTGTTATGTTAACACAGTTTTTTCTTTGCTTAAGGTGTGTATACATTTTGGCACCCTCTGTATGTTCGAGAACGCGAAAAATGTAAAAGCATACATTTTCGTCTGATCCATTTGAAATATATGAACACCGGAAAGCCGTGTACTTTTTATTTAGTTATTTCTTGTGTTCTTCTGTACTGCATTCACATGTGTCAAAAAGTTTTGACACCTTCAACTCAATTACAAAAGCAGAATTGCTGTCTCCGCCCGGGCTCATATTGTTTGCCTGTCTAATGGTACGGCAAGGTTGTCTATATGTTTTTTTTTCTCCTTATTCTGATAAGGTGAATGCAAGGTCAACACGGAACGTTCAACTCTTTAAAAAAATACGTACCACCCTTGAAAAAGGTTCAAAATACCAAATATTTATTTCATTTGAGTATTATTGTCCCACTCTGAAGGTTAAAGTTCACAAGTAAAAGGACACTCACCCCATAAATAGGGCTAGGCTTGTCAATAAGCACACATAGTTAAACTCTCACAATCCTGAAAGGTGAACGCCAGGTGGTTGGTGTTCACAGTTCATTTGGCTCAAATCCTCGAACATCCAGACTGTCGAACCCACAATCAACTAAACTGTAGGCAAATGTGATATATGTCATTCCGATAGGTCAAATAGAAAAGCAAAAGCAACAGTTTAGATAAAGCAATAGACTTAAGAGGGCGTGGCAGTTACTGACCAAGCGGAAAGGTCATTCACTTGTTGCGGTCCATTGTAGCATGACCCTTGGGGCCACAACAGTGACCTACATCGCACTGAATACTTTCCTTTCTTAAGCACCCAGTTTATATGTGAAAATGATGTAGAAAACACTGTCCATATATAACCATATTTTATTATTCTTCTCGTTTTTATAATTGATCCTCTTTCGCGTGTTCACTTCCCCTTTTCTTCTACATGCTTACATTCTTTTATATAGCACATCTAAATCGTAATGTTAATGATAACTGTATTTATCTTGCTTTTGTACCATTCCTTATCTTGTTTTAATTCTTTTTTCGCTTTATATTCTTTGTTCCCTTTTCTTCTCACCCCTTTAAAAAATCGAATTATTGTCTCCACTAATATAGAAGAGTGCTCTATCTTGATGTAGACGGTATAATGCCTGAAGATAAATGTCAATTGCACAATGTTGAGCAGAAACTATGAATGTTTGCACAATAATCTCCACCAACTAATAAAAACTTTCAACTTTTATGTGCCTAGGCCAGTGTATCACTTGAGGACAAGCTTCCATTATCACGCGTATAGTAAAAGCAGTGGATACAGAATGTTGCTGAATTACACCAAGTAGTTACATCCATTATATATATATAACATATTGCAGATTTTGTGGATCCAGGCTAGAGAAACTAATCGGAGACGGAACAGAAACCTATCGCATAGCCCAGCAGAGCAGCGTACAGACTATTAAAACACTTCTTTCCTTTTCGGCAAAAGTGTTTAATGTCTGGCAGCACAGAAGTAAACCGCCACGGGTGACCGCGGTCTAACGACCGTGCCTCATGAGGGGGAGGGCTGGGATTTGATTTGCACCAAACCGTCTTCCGAATGAATAATTTTCCACGTTTTCCTCGGGCCTCATAAATTGCAAATGCCGGGTAAGTACCCTAAAGTTAGGCCTGGAACGTTTCCTTTCTTGGAAAAAAAAAATATTTCTCGGTTTATCATTTCATCTCACTAACACCAGTGTCAAGTACAGAAATATATCATCAGGCAGTAGCTAGGCCAGGTCTCCAGCATCAACCCGGCTGAAACAGAGGCGTGCACAAGTTGCACATAGTTTCCTGGCAGTGATTTTGCGAGTTTCATAAATCCGATTTTCAATTTTTTTTAAGCTTGTTGATACACATGTTTCTGACCAATGTTGGCGTTTTCAGCTGTTTTGAATGTTTAGTTGTTGATAGTCGAAAAGGTTAGACGTGTTTTGGTGTGCTCGGTGATTTTTATTTTCGAAAAAGATGACTTAAAGAATTTGTATTTAATTTTGCTTGAAAAATGGAATAAAGTGCAACAAAGTATTCGAAATGTTGACTGTGGTTTTTGGCGAATCTACTATGAGCAAGACAAGAGCTTATGAGTGGTACAGACGTTTCAAAGAGGGCCGTGAAGACGTTGAAGATGACTACTGTCCTAGTACATCAATAACCGCCGACAACGTCGAAGAAGTGAAGAAAATGTTTCTGGAAAATCGCCGAATCACTATCAGAGAGATTGCTGATGGTGTCGGTATATCATTTGGTTCATGCCAAACAATTTTTTTCGGATGTTTTGGGCATGAAACGTGTGGCAGTAAGGTTTGTTCCGAGATTGTTGCTTGTTCGTGATTTTTTGGCAAGAAACAAAACCATTATGTTGCCTCAGCCACTATACTCGCCGAACATGGCCCCCTGCGACTTCTTTCCATTCCCGAGGCTGAAAAAAAACATGAAAGGACGAGGTTTTTCCACCATTGATGAGGTAAAAACACAATCCCTGAAGAAGCTGAAGGGTATACCAAAAAGTGTGTTCCAGAAGTCTTTGCACGATTGGAAAAAGCGCAAGTACAAGTGTATTATATCCGGTGATTAATAAAGTTTCTTTAAGAAAAACGAATATTTCCGTTATTTTTTATCACACCTGGTATGTAGGTTAGATTTGGTGATGGGAGTTTTATTGGAGTTTTATCAACCTCCTAAACATCAGCCTAAAATACTTATTGTTCAACTCCATAGGAAGAGGCCCTTTCACTGTTTTCATAAAGCTATTCACTGAACATGTTGCAGTATCTTGGTTACAATGTCAACGTCCGTTCCTAGATCGGTCTCCTCATTCTGTTTGCACATTCTACAAATGGGTTCATCTTTGTACAGTCCCACTATACGTAGACGTTTCTGAAGTGACCATGTTCAGTAATTAATGCAGCTACTTTCCTTATTCTTCTTCTGTCCAGTTTTAGGAGAGAGGAGGAAACAGTGTGGTAAAACAAAAGAGTAAATAAAAAGTAACAATCACTCGTGAATCTATGATGCCATTGAGTCTATAAACACATTAATCTCCAAAGGAAATCTTGTAAAACCTGCTACCGTTCTCATGGCAAGTAAACGTAAGTAATACATGAAGATAGAAAGTGTTTATGTGGCTTAAATCGGTATGAAGTGTAACGCAAAATAAATCCAGAAATAAGAGCTCTGAACATTTAAACCTATTAATAAAAATGCACAAGTCATTTTGTGAGATTCAGCAATGTTAATTTTTTAGGAATATTTTTACCTTCCTTTACTTCAGGAATCGAACCCAGCTACTACTGCAATCTTCTACCTTGACTAGCTCTTTTCTCCTCTTTTTTTCCGCGTTTTCCGTAGTCTCTTGTGCTTTTCAGCGTCATGTGAGCCTGGAGAAAATTAAGTTTTAATGATGTGCAGAATGTCTGCAGGAAGAACATCCCATCTTGTTTGCACCAGTTTCGGTAAACTAATCTATTTAACGTTCTACAAAGTTCCCAGATGAAAATTCCCCCGTTCTGACCTCCGACATTAAATACTTAATTAGCTTCACCAACAACAATAGCGAAGGTTGACTCAGTTTACAGCGCTGTGTTACTGTAAGATCTCAAATGCTGTTAATAACTGAATTACGTTTCCCCTTTCTCTGGATTAAGATTACAATTTATACCGCGTGTATGAGGCGATTGCTATGGAACGCTCGTCTACAAAAATATTCTCAAAACAGTTCCAACCGAAATATAAACGGGTAATGTACTTGGTTCATATGCAGTTGTAATCTGTTGCCATTCTTCAAGCATTCCATATCATGTGTAGGTGTTATCTGTTGTCATTCTTCAAGCATTTCATATCATATGTAGGTGTTATCTGTGGCCATTCTTCAAGCATTTCATATCATGTGTAGGTGTTATCTGTGGCCATTCTTCAAGCATTCCATATCATGTGTAGCTGCTATCTGTGGCTATTCTTCAAGCATTCCATATCATGTGTAGCTGCTATCTGTTGCCATTCTTCAAGCATTCCATATCTTGAGTAGGTGTTATCTGTGGCTATTCTTCAAGCATTCCATATCATGTGTAGCTGCTATCTGTTGCCATTCTTCAAGCATTCCATATCATGTGTAGCTGCTATCTGTGGCTATTCTTCAAGCATTCCATATCATGTGTAGCTGCTATCTGTTGCCATTCTTCAAACATTCCATATCATGTGTAGGTGTTATCTGCTGCCATTCTACAAGCATTCCATATCATGTGTAGGTGTTATCTGTGGCTATTCTTCAAGCATTCCATATCATGTGTAGCTGCTATCTGTGGCTATTCTTCAAGCATTCCATATCATGTGTAGGTGTTATCTGTGGCCATTCTTCAAGCATTCCATATCATGTGTACGTGTTATCTGTTGTCATTCTTCAAGCGTTCCATATCATGTGTAGCTGCTATCTGTTGCCATTCTTCAAGCGTTCCATATCATGTGTAGCTGTTACTTGCTGCCATTCTACAAGCATTCCATATCATGTGTAGCTGTTACTTGCTGCCATTCTTCAAGCGTTCCATATCATGTGTAGCTGTTACTTGCTGCCATTCTACAAGCATTCCATATCATGTGTAGCTGTTATCTGTTGCCATTCTTCAAGCATTCCATATCATGTGTACGTGTTATCTGTTGTCATTCTTCAAGCGTTCCATATCATGTGTAGCTGCTATCTGTTGCCATTCTTCAAGCGTTCCATATCATGTGTAGCTGTTACTTGCTGCCATTCTACAAGCATTCCATATCATGTGTAGCTGTTACTTGCTGCCATTCTTCAAGCGTTCCATATCATGTGCAGCTGTTACTTGCTGCCATTCTACAAGCATTCCATATCATGACGTTATCTTGCATTCTTCAAAGAGCATTCCATAATTTTCAAAGTTTCACTGGTTTTTAACGGAATGGGTTTTTTCACCCTCCTCCCGTGAAATGACTACAGCGCATAAGGACGGCATCTATTTTTATATTTTAAACTTAATATACAGCTCTTGAGAAAACATGAAAATTTTACTTATTTGGAGACCTATATTATTCCTAGTTTCTGTAACGACCTAATAAGTTGACGTATTCAAAAGCATTAAAAAGACGTCTATTAAGTATATGTATATTTAAAAGAATTTGTTTTACACGGCGATATTTCGCTGAGGTGATGACCAAACAATACAGTAAAAAAGAAACCAGCATTGTAAAAACTTTCATTACAAAGAAAATCGAACTTCTTACACAACACTGCCTTCAAAGAGAGCTCCTTGGTCAGTGATATAGTTCTATCATTTTTCGAAACAGTACTGCAGTTTATTTTTTATCAACTCCCGCAGAGCACTTGTCGCTTTATATCTTTTCGGCCAAAGAAAGCGTCAAAACATGTCCCTTAATGAAGCGGATTTATGTATTTAAAACGAATATAACTACTGTTATCTTATGTAATAATAGGCTACAGATGTCTATAAGATTTTTTGTTTCAATTCCCGTTTACATATGCAGCCTTTTCGGTGATTCCGAGTGAATGATCCAAGCTCTAACAGAAACTCAAAAATGCAATGCCTATACCATGTTGATGATCGAAATGAAAGTGGTCATCATTGGTCTGTTCACCTGGCTAGCAGTTTTGTTGCAGTTTGAGTAGTTCAGTAATCCTCAGAGGCAAGCTATTCTTAATGAGAATGACGTGAAATTAGTCATAGAGCTCCAAACACTGAAGGTGTAGATGGTTTTGGTTCCTCGATCTAAAGCACGGACGTTGGAAATTACAGGCTCTTCAACTGCTCAAACTCATGTGCGGCTGATAAGTGTTCATAAGCCTCACTCGTCGTTTTGAAGATTGTAGAATGTTAATACTGAATGAAGACTGAATCAAAAAGTAAATTTCCTTATTGAATTGCTTCAAAACAAAGACACTTATTACTCGCTGCAACTTGTGTACCCGCTTGTGTGTAGCCCCGCTGCAGCAACGGTTAAAAATAGCGCGTGTACTGTTGTTGATTTGGTTTACGAATATACGGACGCTCTTTTAAACATCCCTAGCCATCAGCGTCCCATTCTATTCAAGGCGTGAAACGACCAACAAATTTTACTCAAGAGGCCTCTTCTTTCAGGCTTGATGTTCTTTTACATGCCGTAAATCTACGACATAGGACCCACGACTTTACTTCCCTTACAAAGGAAGCCATACTTACGATTTTATAAACCCATCGAACCTGGTTGGGATTGCACCCGCGATCTTGGATCTACAAGGCAAGTATGATTACCACTAGACCGCCAGGATCGACACCGCATGTACTGAATAAGGGAATAAGTGCGTGCATTAATTCAATATAACACCACTCTGTGGATACAAAATACTGAACCTGTAAACATCCACCGATGGAAAGTGTCCATCTATGGAACAAACGTGATACACTTCCTAAGCGTGCGAAAATGATGTGGATTGCAGGCTAATTTGTTATAAATAGTATGTTGAACATCGGGCGTTGGCAATATGTTTCCTACCCACCACTGAAAGTGCTAAAAATATCTGCGGGGTAGACGAGTTCCCCTTTGTCAAAGATGAAATTTTGAAATGACTCAACAGATAGGACATGAGTATGGATATGAAAATGATGACCTATATTACGATATTAGCTTATGTTATAGTTTATTGCATTGAGTAAATGTTTAAGAAAATGGCGAGGCAAGTTTTACAATTTTTAAGAATAAAATAATTGTATAACACTATAAAGCAGTTTCATACGCTATTTTTATATACCAAAATTGTAAAAGGCTATTAATAAAATAATATCAATATTAATGTTGATTTTTAATTAATTTCTCAGAAGTAAATGTCTCATTTGTATGCACATATAACGTCACTGTATTAATGGCCATTATTTAGTTCGTTTATCTATTGTTATTAGCAATTTACCATAAAAAGTTTAGCCGAAACTGAAAATGTTGAATTGTCACTAATATCGAGAAAAGTTTTATGCTTACCAAAAGGAATACGACAAACGATTCGTATTCGTATTCATTAATTGGATGAACAATAAAAATATGAACGGTATTTTAGAATATATAATTATGTACTCTACAATAAACACGAATGGCTAATTATATTTTCAGATTACCTATATTGTTTTCTTAATATTTCGTTCATGGCAGCATTTTAGTAATGAGAACAGTTTAATGGTGTAATTATTACTATGGTGATTTACTCAAAGCCATAACGTAGAATTTTATTACCGATTTTATTCAGCAATAAAGGTTGTTTATGATTCTGATATACAAATAACTAATTTTAGGGTGTGAAAAATGCTTGAAGGACTATGATTATGTTGACAAGTACAGGGTGGTGTTGAAATGAAACCGTTTTGTTCTTTACCCAATCACCTAAATGCTAATAACATTTACAGTAGGTGATCCTTTCTCTATAAAACTGTTCAGTTCGTGGCACACTGTCCGTGGTCCGTGGGATGGTAGCACTACTTTCATCAGAGTTACAGTATGGTAAACATACGCGTTACGTTAGGTTGTATTACCAAGATAGGCAGACAGATTTGCCTTTGAATAAAGTTCTCGAAGGCTTGAGAAATATTGCGAATGTAAATTAGGTAACAAGACAGACATCTGTAACACAAATTCGAGTCAGTGACTGATTGATGATGGTGTGGTTCACACGGTATTGGGTGTTTACATACTACCAATTTTCCGCACTCCCATTTCATTCCGTTTGTTCTTTTAGGGTCGAAAGTGCCAGGCCTGAGAGTATTCTGCGTCCCGAGAAGGTGGGCGTCGCCCGCATCTACGTATTCTATCTGAAACTATGTTATAGATCTCAACTGTCACTGCCCGTTAATGCTGGTCGTCTGGATGTCCCTCACCGCATCCCTTCCTCCCGGAGGTACCCGCATGGGGAACGTAGGCATAAAGGGCTAGTCATGAGCAAGGCTCAAATACGAAAGTACCCTACTTCGCCCAGACCATCCATCCAGAAACGGTGTTTTAGCTGTATCGTGTAGTTTGTTGCTTACTATGAAAGATTAAGTAGAAAAAGCGAAGTACAACAACATGAAACAACTATTTCCTAGATCAATTATTATTCGCATGTGCGCATATTTCATTAAGTTATGGCTTTACGTACATTAGGCCTGGCATTTTATGAGTAACCAAAGTAATGTAATAGATTGTATAAACATATTTCAGTTGTTAGTTAGCTTTTCAGTAAAACAGGTCAAGGATAAAATGATTGTTCAAGAAAATGAGCAAATTGTTGAAATAACTTACAAGAAACAACCACATAAAATTGTCGAGACTATTGTAAACAAATACAATAAATATATTAAGTATAGCTGCTGAGAGGGAAGAAGATGAGAAACCATAAGATGGAAAAATATGCGCTAAACTGAATAAATCAACAGACGTAAGCTAAAATGCCAACCACTGCAGCACATAATATTCTGTTAAAACAATTCCTATTTGCATGAATTTGCCTCTGAGTCAACTGAATTAAAAATCTATTTTGTAAGACAGGTACACTGGAAAAAAAAATGAGCTACGATAACAAAAGTTGAGCAATAATTGGTTAAACTCACGATTATAACCCATTCAGTGATTTTACATCCATAATTTCGATAGAAAAACCACAGTTTTAAGAAAATAATGGTGTCGGTAGTTGTAATGATGAAGTACTTCAAAGCTGGAGGACTTCTCGATGCCATGTGCCAGGAAGTCATGAGCTGTTGTTGAAACTCTGAACCTTCCAATCGATACATATTTGCTTGTTGTTCAAACACATGGTACTCTCCAATTATTATAAAACTGAGGGATGAATTTAGCAACTGTTTGTCATTGAGAAACTTTATTTTGTCATAGTGTTCAAAAACTGCATGCTTGACTGGCATTTTTTAGTATTTAAACAATCTTAATACGAGTACACATGAAGAAAAGTAAAATTACGGAAGTCAGAATTAGAAACGAATTTGAATTGTTTCTGTCTTGCAGTTGATTGTCACAAACAAAACACTGCCTATTAATATAACAGAACATCTGCTCTTTGCAGTTCTGAATATTGACAAAAAATATCTTAGTATTATCAGAAGATGCGAGTTAATTCATGGCACGCCCTTTCAGAAACACTGTTTTAGACAATCAAAAGCAGCAAACAAAAGGGGTACTCTCCAGCATGAAAAATGCTGCGTAAGTGGCTCAACAAAGTTTTCCGGTGCTACACAATGGAAAGTGAAACTGCTATGCACTGCAAATTTTACGCACCAGGCAAATTCGCGGTGTTGTATCACTTCCCCTTTCAAGAAACAACAGAACGTCTCCAGAGATAATCTGCAAGGTAATCAACAGTGTAGACAAATTCGAATCGATAAACAGCCCGGATGCGAGCAGGACTGTTGTAATGAATATAATATATTATGAACATTATATGCAATAGTCACGCGAACCAAGTATTTCCATTAACGCTCCAAGTAATACAATAATGGTCTTCCTGAAGATCCCGAGATACTTAGGGCAATGTATAAACATATGTCACTGCACTATAATTTAAAAAGCATCAAACACGCGAACATTATATAGAAATTAGGTTCCCTGACAAATCAATCAGGCAGGCCTGTAGTCATACTAATGTTAGCCAATGCTTGGATATCTTTAGCAAAAGAAAAAAAGTAAAGCATACATACACAGAGCTTTCGTGAGCGAGCTCTCTGTCGTGATGGCGTAATACGCACGGCCGAGACTGTTGTATTTGACTTTTCGGACCTTTTTTTCTCAGTGTTTAGAACTCATGTCTGTTTAAAGACGAATTTTTGTTGCTTTTAAAATAGTGTACTAAATTATGTGCATTTCATAATATCACGACAGAGATGCACATTACAAGAAAGAGTTTTATATTATTACAAATTCGTGAAGGGAGTTAACACTAGAACGCCCAATGGCGTCAATTGGCCGCTTTTGATTTTCGAATGTTCACATTTTCACTTCTTTTTGGAAGTATTTTTCTATGGTTTTGCTACTTTTAATGTTTCAATGATGTTTGACTCACCAATTTTCGTTCGCATTTCAGGCATAACTTTTTAAAATAATATACAAATTTATATATCGGTTCCCGGAGGCGGTTAATTGACCGCTTTCTTACCCACGTTTCTTACGACGTGCATTGCGTAGTTGTAACCGACAATCATCACTGCATAACAAACATGTTTCAAAGGTGTCAATGGTAATCAGTTCTTGTATCTGTGTCTAAAATTTCGCTTAGCTTTTCATTTTCACTTCGCTTTCATGTTGTACTCTAGTTTTGTCTTGGCATTCTAGTAGGGCAGGCTATTTATAAGTGCACACAAGGCATCCTTTTCGCAAACGTTGCTTTTCTGAAGCTGAAATTCTGGAAGCTCTTGGAATATACCTCCAACGCAATCTGAATGGGCGAATTTGATCGAGTGTGTTTAGGAAAGTGAGAGTTCTGATAATGAATGTGGTTACTTTCTCTGAGAATGTTTCAATGTAACAACTATATATATATATATATATATATATATATACTGTATTTGTATAACTTATTTCTTTTTGTACACATAATTTATTACTACATATAGAGTAAAATCAATTCGTATAATAAAATATTTTTAATTTTTTTAAGATTTCGTGCTCATATACTTGAAATAAAAAAAAAATAAACCCATTTTTACTTAAAACCATTTAGCCTGAGACGTATTATAATGGACGAACAAAATAATTAACCAGCAAATGTAGTGAATGCATCATTGAATTACTATATTAAAAGTTATATTTTCAGGAACTATTTTTCTTATTTTATTTAATTGCTGTATACAGATTTTTGTTGCGAGAAAAAATGTTGGTGCCGTTAGAGCGATTTTTAAATTTTGGGTCTCAGGTAACCCCCCACTCCTAATTATCTGATTTTGCTTATTTTCAGAAACTATTTTTATAATTTCATTAGCATATGCACAGTATCATTGAGGGGGGAAAAAACAAATAGTGCGGCCGCTAGAGTGGTTTTTAAATTTTTAATTTCAATAAACCCCCACTCCTAATTCCCTGATTTCGCTGGTTTTCAGACAATTTTTTGGTTTTATTTCAATGGAATATACCCAGTTTTGTTGAGAAAAAAATTGCGGCAGCTATAACTATTTAAATTTTCACTTTAGGTTACACCTACTCTTCAAATTTCGGTTTTAAGGTATATCCCCATTCCTAATAATCCGATTTTCAAAAACTTTTTTGTAATTTTATTTAAATGGTATATGCCAAATTTGTTGCGAATTAACAATCGCTGCTAGAGCAATTTTTAAATTTTGCTTTTGGTTAACACCCATCCGCAATGTCCAACGTTTGTTGTGCCGAGTTTCGTTGAAAAAAAAAAATAGATCGTTAACACCATATGACAGATGCACATATTTTCATTGTAATTTTTTGTGCCTTGTAGAATCGATGGAGATTTAAGAAATATTTCCAATTTCTTTTCATGGATACAATTGCAATAGCTACACTGCTTCGGAATTCGCTAAAACTGTTGAATTGGCCAAGTTGCATGGTAGAAACAACAGAAACCTGAGTGTGTACGCGAAACTCCCTTGCATGAGAAACTTTATGTTGCGCCTGTGACCAGGTACATACTGTTGCGATTTTAATTGTAATGTGATAACGTGCTTAACCTCTGCCTTTACCGCCGGAAACGGGTGAAATTTACGCGCAAAGGTTCCGTACTTAAACAACAGCTTCTGTCTATTTTTGGAAGGAGGCGACATTTTGACAAACATTTTAAATTTGTTGCTCTTGTCTGCAGTTTAGCAATTCAGAACGTAAAAAGTAAACAATTAGTTCCCTTCTTATTTTATCCTTTACTGGTTTTATAGCGTGTTCTAATAAATTTATTCTTTTAAATATTAAGTGTTTAAATAGGAATGCCCAAAACAATGCCCCGTGTGTTTCATTGCAACTAAAAGCTGGGGATAAACCATAAAGCCCTATATGTGCAACATGAATACACCAAGCTTGTACTATTATTTGCTACACTTTTAAAATATAAATTCCATTTAACCATATACATTTTTCTTCTTTTTTAATAAAACAATTTTGGATTCAGCGACTTTTTTCTGTGAATCTGTGAGTTAAGTAACAAACATAATTAATGAAAATCTGATAGAATATGCAGTTAAAATTTTAGTCACATTGATGAAAGGGTGACTGTGGGAAGAGCCATTTAAACTTATATAAACTATTAACTATAGGAGGTAAAGTTCCTACCCATTTAAAGAAGGCAGATTATCTTTCTCTGTGATTTAAAATTAAAATCTTCACAAAAAAAAAAAAAAAAAAAAAAAACCCATAAGCAGTGCAACCAACCAACCAACCAACCAACCAAGCCAATTCTTTTTGCTCATTCTGGTACATTTGCATTCCTAACAGTCTGAAAACATTGTCACCCGACAGCTAAAGGTTAGTAGATTGTTCAAATTGCAAATGCCTTTTAAATATGTATGCCTCCAACCATCGTTACATCTACTTTGAATTTTAATAATAGAGCAGAAGAATACGACAAATATACTGTAATTTTATAACGAGATATTCAAATATGAAGACTTAGGCATACAAATTTCCTTCAATGAACTTTGCAGTTCCGCCATAGTAGAAGATGTTTTCTAGAAACTAACACAGTCCTTTGTTATTCTGCCAATTTCGTGCTGCTCTATGACATTCTGACGTTCACTTGAGTTTTTGCAGTAATTTCCAACGACCATAAATGTTTTTACTGATATTTACAATAAGAATGAATTTTTGAAAAAAGATAAAAATGATGCTGAAGCATCGATTTTTCATGAATTTAGGCGATTTTAGTAGAAGAGAATTTTGCAGTGTGTATTACAGTGTTAAAGCGAAAGGGAATTTATCACAATACAGCAATATTTTAACAATATTTCATTGTAACGAGCGACATGTGATTTAATTATGTCAAAATCACTGGTCCTGCATTAATAGTACAAATATAAATTCTATATATTGAACTTTTCAAATTAAACAGTGTTACAGAAATAAAACCTTTTTCTCGTAGAAATTGTTCTAGCAGATTTTTCCAACAATTTAGAACAATGTAGCTGACACTTATAATTATTGGTAGCACTGCATGACAGGAAATACAGGAATATATCACCAGAGAGAGCTATTGTTGTCATGCGTTAATTATATCTTGTGATTTAGTAAGAATACGAGTATTTTATTTACAAGATTTTTCTTCTTCTTTCCCCAAGAACCACAAAGCAATCGTTGTCTGGACGTAAAAGTTTACCTCTAGTAATCTATGGATCTGAATCCACCACCACAGTATCACTTAATTGTCTTAACGATATTGATCTAAGGTCTAGGCTCGATGTAACGATATTAAAATATATTATTTAATTTTATGTTATAACAATATTTGCTTATTATCAGTTTCATTCACTTAGGGAGTAAAGGATGCCTAACGGAAAATAATTACGGATATATTAAAAAAAAGTAATGTCAGGTTTGTTTTAATGGAAAAAAGTAATTAATATTCTATCACATTCAACACTCACAAAAACACATCCATATTTTACTAACTTTAGCACTGCTATGTTCGTTATAGAATTTACTCTTTCTCTCTCTTTTTAGCGAGGCATTACAGCCGACCGACATTGAAATGAATGATAAATCTGAAACGAATTTTGGGAAGCAAGGCATATAAATTTAGGCTACATCGGGATTTGCTATTGGTGAGACCTGAGGAAAACTTGTATCCTTGTCAGGTATTCGAACAAGAAACCCCCTGTTTACGAGTCTATGTCTTAACGGCCTCGCCACCCAAGTCGGTTGCTGCATCAAAATTTAAGACAAAGTATATGTTAATAAACAATTTAAAGACATCTATGATTCCAAAAATTGGTAACTCTTCTTTATCATTTTCAAGCATTTGTTTCTGTACATCCCTTTTTCCACAAGTGTACATCATAACAAAAACAGAAACTGCTTAGGTAACTCACTATACCAATAACGGTTTAAAACATGGCAATAGTTAGGCTTCTATCCCTCTGTATATCCTACTGCCCTTAAGATCTCTCACCTATTTTACTACTTCCTTATCGTGTCAACATAGCCAAGAGCGCGACGCCCCTGAACGATAACACTGCGGAAAGCGCAGTCTGTCAAGGTTGCGTCAGAGAACAGAAGGGTCACTGCCAAGTTCCGTCTGACCGCGGCTTGAACTTGAGGTCTGTTTACTCTTGCTGCACATAAAACGTCGCTGAGCGTAATTTCCGATGCGCTCGTTTTATTGTTTATATTCTGAGTGTGCTGACAAGGTCTTCGTGTGCATGCAAATACTATAATATTCTTCTAGATGGATTCTGTTTTAAAGTTGTTTGGTTGCTTTACTTTCACTTAGGGTCACAAGCAATTGCAGTGTTTAATGAATTAGCAAGTATGAATATATGTCACCTGCTTCACTTAATCATATTAGAAAGGTTGCCAAGTGCCGAATTTCTTACCCTTGCAATTTTTAGTGTTATCTATGATAACGGAAAAAAAAGGGCAAAACCTACAGAGATAACACAAACAATAGAAGCGGAGATCAATACCAGCTGTTTTCGCTACGACTGGACAATCATAAAATAATATAATAATAAACTGTCTTTCGAATTAATTAAAAACGCTGCAAGGGCTTCCAGCTGTGGACTTTATTTTACTTTGGTTGTGGTGAACTTCTCTAGTTAAGTTATTGGGAGTTTCCAGAACATTCTAAGCTAATGTGTTTATGAACACACACACAGGAACTTCAGAATGCGGCCATTAACAAACTTCAGGACAATAGCAGCGCAAATATTAAAAGAAATGAATGTGCAGCCGTCAAGTTATCAACTGAGAAAGTTCTATCTGGAATTATTTGGTTAGATCTGCTATAAAAACCAAATGCAGCTCTGAGTCCTGATTATGTTCGTTGTCTGCCTGGATATAAGTCAATTCCTGAATCAATCACAAACTCTGACAAGAGATTTATTTCCGAATATCTCAAAAACACGATAAACATAATTTTTATATCTTCGTTCAGGACTAAATCTAATGACCTACTCCAATTTTACTACCGTGGTAGTAAAGAAGTCCTTTTCATGTGTTCTTTGATTCAAACAGTTGTTAATGGTAAGTACAGATTATTCTTTTATAACTTTCTGAAGAAAGCTTAGAATAAGGAGCACTATGTTTCTTTGGCCTTCGCGTGTCCATTTTTTCTCCTTGTGTTTTCGCGTTGTTACAACACCCTCTGGCAGGAAAAAAATCAAACATTTGATACTTTAAGCCTCTCGGGATGTATTTACAGAATGTAAAGAGACCAATGAAGGAGAAACTATTAACATAAATAAATGTGGAATACATCGGAATACTATCATTCTCATGGACCAAGCAACTGGTTCTGAAGAGAGTACAGCATCTCATATTCTGGGAGTGTGATAACAGTCATGGTTATCACGATGGGGAATACATCGGAATACTATCATTCTCATGGATTTGTTTGGTTACTTCATTTTAGAGTATCGATATTAAATAAATTTTATTGCACAAGCTCAAAATCAGGTTACAATATTTAAATCAATAAAAAATAGATGTGTTCTAAATAGGCAATGGATCTCTGTAATACGAAAATGTATGCTTTTAAATTATTTTTTAATTTGTTGTAATTATTTGCCTACAAAACATTCCATTTATTCCTTCTTTTTCTGTTTATTAATTTTAAATATATTTTTCTCCAAAGTAGTTATCTCTCCAACTAATATGAAATCATGAAAAAGTGTTTTTTTTTTTTGTTCATTTATTGTATATACACAATAAATATTGTACGTTTTTGTTACATTCTAGTTTTAAAAACTGCAGCGCTTTAATTTTCTTATGAAAATCAGATACGTGTTCATATCGATACATGAACATATTTTACAAATAAGTTTTCCTATATTTGAAAAGGTTTAACACACAGAAATATGATAGTAGCTTTAATTAGCTCTCCATCCATCCGTTCAGAGCTCCTGGTAAGTTTATGTAACCCAGCAAGATGTTGGAATTAAAATGTCTTGCACAATGCCAAGAAGATGGCGATTCAACGATAGAGCAGATAAAGTTATTTATACTGCAGCTTTGCCTCTCCATTTCCAATTTTAGAGTTTCTTTCTGGTCCGGGTAGAAATCCAAGAATTGCTGAGAGGCACTTCCGGTGTTCTGATCGGATGATTATGACACGTGACTTCCAGTGCACTGTGTGTGGGCCAGATCATGCACGTATTACCATATGCCGCGGTTTCCGAAAGTATAATGCTAAGCGTGTTAATTAGGTTCTAAAAGTGTTCATAAAACTAATTACTCAGGGCCTATCAATATAACTTTAAAAAGTTTAAGAACACATTATGCAAGTGCAACTTTCATAAATCACGACGCTTTGGTAAACATTGTCTTCGCAGCATCATTAAAGACTGACGCTACATATTCAGTTGTGAATACAACGCACACATATTACTACGAATTGATGCAAAATACTTTAAGCTACAAAATTTTGTTACATCTCTATTGCACTTTTTTATTCATGTGAGTCTGCGCTTTTGAAACAGAAAATGTAATGTTATGGGAAACACAGTTCACGATTTTATTGATCATAACGTGATAAAACATCGGAACATTAACATGTATGTAGCATAAAACTAAAAGAGAAAGACAACAGGAGAGGAAAAAGATTGACAAAAATGATTTTGGACGACAGCAAATTTAAAATAAAAAAAAATAGAAAATTAGTTTTATACCTGGTGTTTCTAAATCCAATATTCAAACTTTTATAAAAAATGAAACGGAGAAAACTTATTATTATTATTATTATTATTATTATTATTATTATTATTATTATTATTATTATTATTATTTTAGTCTAGTTTGCTTATTTACACATCAATTTATTTCGCTTAATTTCATAGATCTGAAATTGAACTTCCGTCACTTACTGATGGTGTGGATCAAATGCTGTCCAACTGCATTGAAGTGAGGAGGTGCACCATCGTGTTGATATTACATGCGACCCGGAACACAAACAGGAACGTCCTCGAACAACGCAGGAAAATTTAGGTAAATACTGCCATTGAGACTTTGAAGCATTTTTAACAGACTATGCACCATGGCTGACATAAATTAATGGAAACTGTAATCTTTAATCTTCGATCACATCACCAAATTTTAATTTTTCATCGAAAATTGACCACTCATTCGGTATGACCTATGGTCATTCACCGTCTTAATCTAGAGGTAGCGTTCGCGCTTCACAGAAATGGGCTCTGGTTCGATTTCCTGAGGGGGTTTTTTTCAGGATATTTTCCTTCGTTCTTTAGATGAACTATTAGGAAACTCAGGCCATACAAGTCCCTGCACTCATCCGGCACAACAGATGTTCAGGATACGGTGCCCATAAAAGAAATTAGCATACAAAATAAGTTTGTTTTGGTCTCATATTGTCTATAGAAGTTTTAATACTGAATTCAGAAACACCCGGTATATGATGAAAAAATAAAAGTGATCTAAGAAATAGGTTTATTATGGTATGAGCATGTGACAGGAATGGAAAACAGCACAACAACAAAGGTTATATATTTCGACGGAATGCCAATATGGTAGAAAAAAGAAGGTGAAGGGCAAATGGGTGCAGTAAGGAAATGACGTAAGAAGAAGCAAGAAAAAGAATCATATGGAAAGCAAAAGAAGAAACGTTCATGGAATGGAGAATAATTATTGAGCTAAGGATGACAACTCACGAGTTCATGACCACGAACACCTCTTGAACGTCTGGAAAAAGACTATAGGAGCAAAGTTCAACAAGAATCATTTCAATCATTCATTTATTTTAGAATGATTCCTTCGATTCAAGAGTTTCTAAAATTTATCCACTGGCTAATTTACGTAATATCGTATTCAAAAGTCGATATTTATCGTTTTTGTTTCTAATCGTTTTTCTCTTAACGCTCGTACGGCCATTCACCTCTTCACGTAAACCAGTTCGAACAGTGATGATTACTATTGCATATTATAAAGTAACAATAACTACACACAAATTAATTGCACGATTTTAATATATGGCAGTTTACACAAGGAAACAAATGAGTGGGAGAAAAGTGGTCTGGGTAATCGCTTACAGCTTGGAAGAAAGATATGGAACAGTTGCAGCATTTAGTCTTAGCTTGGAAGATAATGGAACAGTTGCAGCATTTAGTCTTAGCTTGGAAGGAAGATAAAGAAACAGTTGCACTGCTTGAGTGTTTGACTACAATATTATTATAGGTAGATAGCATTTTCCGTGTTCATTACGCATTTTGTTGATTCTGACTAAATCTTATGAAATAAACCTGCATTTTTCGCTAAAATGTTTCGTCTCAGTATTCACACCGTGGCTCTGGATTGTAGACGTCTTTTGATAAGACCTCTACATGGAAAAACTTTTAGCGCTGCTACAAATGGCAATTATCTTGTGTCCCTAAGTTTGCTTTAACGTGGTTGACCACGAGACAGGGCTCAAACATTGACGTCAAACTCTGAGGATATACGTGACTATATTCACTCTCATTACTGAGATTGTGCGTGCCTTGCCGGTTTTTCTGCCGGTTTAAAATTAAGTAATGATTATCTTGGCAGTTTTCTTTCGCGTCACTGTTGTTTGGCTCCACGTGAGACCTTACTTCCGTTGTAACAGAACACCGCATTGCAAGCTAAATTGAGACGTACAAAGTGAAGCAATATTTTTGCTTATGGATCAAGTTGGTATTAATGTTTCGTTAATATGATTTGCATTGAGGTTACTTGTTTCTAACAAAAGGATGATCATGTCAACAGCTTCTCCAGAAATCAATACTTTTTCACCATTGTGACAGTAACGTTTGCCTCCCTTACATCTTGTCTTCTTACTTGTCTTTTATTACTCATTAATTGTGCTATTTCCTCGTCTTTTCCTTTTTAACCACTAGAGTTCAGTTATATTTAAAATAGGTTGAACTTTTTTACCACCCAGTGCTGCTAAATTAAATGAAAATATGCAAATAGCATCAAAATTTTCAGTGAACACACTGTTCATAAAATGTATAACATCCGTGGTATGTTTTATCATTATCATTATTATTAACCAAACGAATGTTTTTATATTTATATATAATTTGTTAGTGCCTCTCTTATTTCATAACTTCCCATGCTATAACTCAGGAATTTTTGTAACCTAACAAAATATATAAGAAATAAAGTTTTTGAAAAGTCTTACTAATTAATAATCAAAGCTAAAAATATGAACAGCCTATCAAACATACAGCTTATTTTATAATTTACACTATACTGAGAATGAGATACAAAAACATTTTAAGGAAAACATTTTGACAAAAAATTAAATTTAGATCAATCATCTTAAATGCATCCCGTAATAAAATTAAAGAAACAAATTAAAAATATCTGTACAAATATCATCAAAAAATCTTTTATATACGCGTACCAAGTATTCATTTTACATTTGAATGTTAAATAGTATTGAAAAGCCCTTTATTTACAAATATTTTACTGAAAAATTAAACTTTTTTTTTCAAAACTTATGACTTAACTATGCATGTAACTTTCTCCGAAAATTCCCTTACATCTTCTGTCCTTCTCTCTATTCTTTTTCTCCTCTGTATTTTTTCCCCTTGGATTTTTTTTAGTTTCCACTACTTTCTTTATGCGCTGTTGCATTTTCAAGATCTTAGAGCTTCTTCATTTCTAATCAACTAATCTTCTTAGAAAAAGCCGTTAATAGTTCGTAATACCTTCACCAACTCAACTGAATTGCGAAATATACAAAATGACAGCATAACATTTGCTCCAACAAGTTTACATTTCTTATTGAAAATTGTTTATTAGTTTATTGTTAAAAGTGCGGCTAAGAATAATGCCATATTTTCATTAAAGAAACTTATTAACAATTAATCAGTTTATGTAATGGATCATAACGGTAGGTCCCGGCTTCGATCTCCGCTTGGGGCATGTCGTCTGGGATTTTTTTTTTTCCAGAATTTTCCTTACTTGAATAAATGGATATCAGTAACATTAGGCGCTATGGCTCTAAACTCATTTTATTTCGTCTTCAAAGAACTTGACAGTTTGCCGGACGAAAAAAAATCAAGTTTATATGATAGAATTTTATGGATCTTTATTCATATCGCTATGTTTGGTAATTATATAAAGTTACCATCCCTAGGCCATAGTATTTTTGTCTATGCCGACGGCAGTGGGTTAGCAATTTCAGATAACAGCCTCCCATTCACAAATAATAAAGCATTATTATATATGTACATAACTCAATTACAGATGTAAATGCGGAAGTGGTTGATAATTGTTTTTAGACGAGAAATCACCACTGGCTGCATATTTATTTGCAACTTCTCAAAGATGCAGGATATTTTATATTTTGCATTATAGTTCCCCTAATATATTACTTAATGAATAAATTTCGAGATAAGGAAAATACAAAGAAAAAATCTTACCGGTTATGGTATGTCAGATTCAAAAGCAAAAATTCGTTCAAGTTTTACTTCGTCGTTTCTATGTTCTTACAATTGTTATTTATAACAGCGTGGTTTGCTGGTGATAACATGTATTAATGTGTTATTAGTAGAGTCATAAAGCGACCGTATTATACCGTAAAATACGGTATTATTCCATAGTAGAACTGGGAAAGATGCAACCTAGTTTCCGGTACGTTTAGACTGTTGCATACTAATCAGGCGATTCCAACTATTCACGATTTGTTGACGTTTCAAATCGATTGTACATTGAAGCTTTCTAGAAAGTGGAAAACAGTAATGTTCTAAAATCTGAGTGGTGGTTTATAAAGGAACTCAGCCTACGGAACATCAGCATTCGAGTAAATTTCTTCAGCATGTATGAAAATAGACAAGGGCAATCAATGGCATGATAGAAGTCACATACAAGTACTAGTAATGCTCTCGACTATTCATTTTACATTCCTTTTCTTAACAACATTACCAAAGTTACCAGCAATTATATCCTTACTTCCCCATTGTTGTATACTGCCAACATTATTGAAGCGGTAGACATCAAGAGCGGCACTATATTTATAAATCATAATTATGAAAAACGATTCAGTGTTCTCATGTAAGATTTGTATGTGTCCGACAGAGATGACTCGTGAAGTTTAAGTATGCTTCCATATCTTTCCAAGATCGCGGGTTCGAACCCGGCCAGATCCGATGGATTTTTTCAGGCGTAAAAATCCTAAGTATGGCTTCCTTGGAAGGTAAGTAAAGCCGTGGGTCCCGTGTCATACATTTACGGCATGAAAAAGAATCTCAAGCCTGAGAGGCCTCTGAGCAAAATTTGTCGGCCGTTTCACGCCCTGAGTTGAATGGGACCCTGATGACCTGAGATGTTAAAGAGCGTCCGTAAATAAATCAATCAAAAAAAATCATATCTTTCCATTAAACACAAAAGGCTCAACCGAAGGAAAGGATATTAAAAAAAAAAGCATAACTCTTCGCGAATGACAAGCGGCCATGAAGTTTGTTTCATCCGTTGGACTTAAGGTGTCGTTTCTGCGAACTAATATCATAGCAGTAGAATGCAGGTAAGTCAGTTATTTGGGTGCGTTTCATCTGCGTGTAATAGTTACGCGCTCTGGAACACGGAATTATTCGGCATTCTAGAGTAACGTCCCTGGCCTAGCTTCATCCATTACTTATAGTGACCCAAAAGAAAGGGGATGATGCAATAAATAACAGAAACAAGGGTTGTTGATTTTGTTTATTTACGGACGATCTTTAACATCTCAGGTCATCAGCATCTCATTCAATTCAGGGTGTAAAATGGCCAATAAATTTTGCTCAAAGGCTTGAGATTCTTTTACATGCCGTAAATCTTATACCTTCCTTCCTAAGGAAGCCATACTTGGGATTTTTACGCCGAAAAAATCCATCGACTCTTGCGGAGGCAAGTATGGTTACCACTACACCGCCAGGATCGACTAGAAACAAAGGGAAATGAAGTAAAATGCAACAATAGTTTTCAATCTTTTTTTAAAACTAAAACCACCTTTCCACCTTAGAAATTTTAATATACTTAAATGAATTTTAAAATATATAGTGAATCTAGCAATTCATACTATGTTTCTTTTTATGTCACATGTTTGCTGTGTCCTTATACCGGTAAAAGTAGAACGATTACAAATACAGAGAAATGAACATAATCATGCAGAGAAGTTTAAAAAGCATATGAAACGAGTCATCTATTGATCGCCACTAAATTATGTACACCTCGAAATTTCACTGTAAACAGCTAACATTTTAGCTCGCGGTATAGCATGGAAGTAATCAAGGTCAAAGCCATTGATATATGTGCCAGTTAAGCGATTAGCCTAATGACGCCGTCACTGTCACTAGCACCCCTAATGTGTTTCCTGTTACTAGTATCAGTATAACTGCAAAATCGCGTGTCTGAAAGTTAGCCAGGTACCATTTCAGTCATTATCAGCAAAACGTGTTTTATCGATGCATTGTGACATTAAACTAACCATCGGAGAGAGTGGGGTAGCATTTTTTTAGTTCAAAGAAGCCGCTTATTACAAGCCGATAGTATATTACATTTGCAGCGTATATACTAAAAATGGTGCAACATATTTGAAAAATAATGGAAACGACGAGCAATGATTTTGTGGATTTTAATACGATTCTTACATATATGTTTGTGCTTACTCCATATAATAATTTCTTAAATACAATAAAAACAAACAAAAAATCAGCTAAAACCATAAGTTTAATAAAAATTTGGTTTTGTATTTAAAGTTTGGATATTATTAGTTAATAATTATACAATTTACTAACAAAATAATTTCTAAAAGCTCGCAGATCTAGGTAAGTTCTGATAACTCACCAAAACAATAAATAATAACAAAATTATTTTTAGAGCGAGTTAAAGAATACGCGCTCTAAGATAAGGGTACTAAATGAAGATGGTCTTCCTTGGTACGACTGCCACAAAGGATAGAAGCGGCCGCGGCGACTGCTACGTTCTCTTGCATCCTTCTGGGACCTCAATGATTGATTTGTTTTATTTACGGATGCTGTTTAACATCTCAGGTCATTAGCGTCCCATTCAATTTTCAATTTAGGGCATGAAAAAGTCGACAAATCTTGCTCAGAGGCCTCTCATTTCAGGCTTGAGATTCTTTTTCGTGCCGTAAATGTACGACACGGGACCCATGGCTTTTTTTTCCCCTTCCGAAGGAAGCCATACTTAGGATTTTTACGCCAGAAAAAATCCATCGATCTTGGCCGGGTTTGAATCCGCGATCTTGGATTTAGAAGACAAGTGTCTCCTAAACCGACCGACATTTACTAAGATGAAGACCATAATCTGTTCTGTTAATCGTCTTACACCTTAGTCTAAAGTGGTCATTCAAATAAGGTTGGCAAAATGTACACAGCGTGAAATACATTATGCTTGTTTCATTAAGCTGGAACTAAGTAGGCAATAATACAAAATTATATGATAGTAACTAGGGTTCAGAAGTTCGGAAATATTTTATCAAAAAGAAAATTTTAATAAATACGTCGTTTTATAAAAATGTGGATTAAAATAGCTTAGTTTTATATTTCATGTTTTTCTCCTCCTCTATTGGTCTAGTTTTTAATTAGTATTTTCATTTACATTTTTAGTAGTTTATGCCTTTCAAAAGGAGTTTTATTAATACTGTACTTTTCAAATTTTCAAACCAAAGTCAAACTATAACTGACACATAATATCATTAGCGTTAAGTTTTCCTTGCACTTTTCCCTTCACTTTAGTCCCATGCCTAGAGTTAGTAAACTTGAACGAGGGAAATGTCTTCGAAAACTCTTCCTGAAATCATCAAGATTGTGGAATTTCCTCCAAACTTCAAAATTCTTCTGATATATCGATTCTGCATAACTTAACAGCATTTTAGTATTCATTTATTTGTTGTGACACAGCTAAAACCATTGGGATTTCTATTCCGCTCTACTAACTAAGTTTCGGTGTACCACAATTTATAACATAAGCTGTAACAATGACAACATGCAACAATCCTGTGTAAAACATGAAAGAGGGTGTATACACATGTGCTAGTAAATTGTAACGTAATAATAACAATAATAATAATAATAATAATAATAATGTCAATAATAGTACAAGCAGTAATTAAGACAACATATACATATATAAACCTATTACAATCATGAATGAATGTAGAAATATACATATTAGTAAAACATAGTCTGAAAAAAGCTTACATTATTATAGAAAAAAATGATAATAAGAAGAAAAATAAGACGCTAATACTAATAAAATGACAATAACAGGGTGATAAAACCTACAGCAAGATACAACAAATAAATATTGTGTTGCAGCATAAGAAATCTTAAGTCTAAGGAAATCTATTAATATTTCTAACCACATTAAAAGTTTCTTTATGGAATGTTCGGAAAGTTTGGTAGTCTCTGACAATGCATAGCAAGTCAATCAGTGGTTACGGTGAAATATGAATGATGAAATAACACTAAATGCCGGGTTTTAGAATGTGATTAATGTTGTGAGAAGAAGATAAGACTGTGGAAACGAGATAATAGATAAGGAGATGTATGTATAATTTTGAAAAACAGCATAATTACTTTCTTCGGTATTTCAGGCGGAAACAAGACAATATCGAGGATGTCGAGGTCTAACAAACGCACATCGCAGAAGCAACTGACGCTGTAGTTTTAAAGTTAGGTTATAGCTTAAGTCTGTTAAAAGAATATTGCAGTAGTCGAGGTAGGAAATCGTCTGATATTGCACCAAGGTCCTTGTGTAAGGGCAGCTTTAATCTTTGAAAGGTGTGGATTAGAGATCTTACCTTCCTGCAGGTTTCAGCAAGTGGTTTTCCCAACAAGATTACCATCTGCAATTCTGCATGGCTTTTCGCAGAATTAGTAAGGGAAATTACAGCTTCAATGAATTTAATGGGAGGATAATTGCCCATGACTATGGTATTTAACAATCGCTGGGGTCCCACCACCAACGTCTGCGATTTTAACGGATTAGGACCAAGGCCCAGTTACGCGTCCATGAATGAACAAAGTCAAGATACTAATTAATGTTTGTTGTTGCGTCACAAATATTGTTAGTTTGAGAGTAAATGTAAAGTTATATCGTTGGCGGAGAGGGGGTATTTATCGTGGCTAATAACACAAGAAATGCCATTGACCTACAATGGAAATAAGAGACCCCGAGAAACCCCAGTCTTCAGATCTGCCAAGAGCTTCGTACCAACAGAAATTTCTGCGTTTATTATTGTTACCTTCATGGAAGTGTTGATTGGTAATTTTGGCGGGGTAAATGGTGCAATATTTCATGACCTTAAATTATTCTGACTTGAAGGAGGCTTGGCAAAAAATGTGGACCGTATCTTTCAACTTTGGCAACAGCAGAATTGTTGTAAATAGTTAAGTTCTTGACTAAGTAAAGAATGCGAAACATTTGTAGCGTGTTAGTGAGAAAAAAATGAAGAAAGTGCTGGAAAACAACACAAGTTACTAGACAATGTAGGAGAACTTCTGTCAGGCGAAAGTTTCGACATGAGCGTTTTCTCACCAGGGACCTTAATTCCAAGTATAAGCCTCTGGAGTAGGACGATCTAACATTATCTTTCGTCCGGACATGCCCTCCTTTTTACACTGGGCGGTTTTTTAATCGTGAAATGTCCTCTTTTTCATAACTTGTATTCCTTAATGTTTTAAATCATCTGTTTTTAAGCCTTTATAAAAACAATTTGCTTGTAGGTGGCAGCAGCATCGACGGAATACAATCTTTGCTCACAGATACCTCATAAATCGAGAGATCGAAGCGGATCGAAGTGCGAATGTAGTTTCTTAGCCGTTATCTCATAGTTTGCCTATTGTACTTTGAATGCACATGTGGAGGTTTTCTCATGTATTTTTCCCTCGAGCACGTGTTTCTAAAGTTAGCTGGATATAATCATTCATGCATTCAAAATGCTAAAATGAGAATGAAAGTTCAGTAATGTCCTAGACAGAAAATATCCCGCGTTCAGAAAAGGAAGACATAAATTTCATGTTGGGTGTAAAATTTGAAACACATTACAAAGTGATATTACGATAAATTAATATTTAGTATTATCATTTTTTTCATTATTTAGCAATATGTTTTCCTTTCCTTTCGTATGTAGCTAACTGGAAAACGTTATTCAGTTTATTATAAATATTTTGCATAAAATATAACCCTAAATCTAAACAATTTGTTGTTTTCTCTTTTTTTTTTAACAATATCCTCATTTTTGAAATTGTCCTCTTTTTTTATCCACGTGAATCTGGTCACCCTACTCTGGAATCAACTTACATGGATGTACCATGCATAAAACGTCCTTCAAGAACATGAACCGTTCAAATTTAGGAATTTGCTAGTGACAAATGCTGTTTATTGCAATGTTGAATGACATATGTCTAGTGTATTTTAATTTCTCTAATCATTTCATTCTTATTATAATGAAATTAGTAAAAATAAATAAATAAAACTCGTAATAGTAACTACTATAATTAAAACTTGTACAACACTTTTTTTAAACCTCCTGTAGACAATTTTTCTTCCGCTTTTAAGTCCAAGAATTTAACAGTAATCTTATTGATAATCTTTCATTGATTTTGGGGTCATTGATAATAAGTTAATAAGATTTGAAATGATATTTTGTTAACTGAGTTTCTTATTACTGACGAAATCTAAAGAATAATGTTAAGCAAATATGGCAAATCGCGATTAAGTTACGCTACGAATGCATACTTTGAACCAGATAGAACAGATTATGAATATTTTTCTCTAGCCACAAGAAGAAAACAATTTTACTCTAGTTATTTATGCTCTACTGGATCTCCAGGATTAGGGAAAAATCTGCGTTTACTTCTATTGTTATCAATTCAATCCAATTCGATATATAAAATAAAAAGTTGAAACATCTAGAGGAAATTTTTTACAAAATATATTAAAATTAATGGATGAGGGCAAATGTTTACAAATAACTTCAAGCTAGATTTAAATTTAAATTAAGTAAGCGGTTACAAGCCACGCCTCTTTAATGTCTTTAAAATGTTTTGCTGTAATAAATTAAGTACAGATTTTATACCAGAAATGAATAAATTCTGTTGGTAATAAATATTTATATATAGATTCCGTATTCTAGATTCACTACAGAGAGTCAGTTTCTGTCGTAAACCATGTTTAGCATTCTTCTTTTGGGAATGTGTGAATCCGAGCATAGCGATGTAAAATCAAGGCCTTCTGTTTATGCATAGCCAGCGACGCGTTTAGTAGACAGGAGCGATCCCAGAAAGTTTTCAACTGTTCTAGCCGAGCGGATTAATCACAAACCCAACTTCGAAGTTTGCTAATGTATTAATCCCTCTCTAAACGCAGAAACCCCTTGAGGTATCTGTCTTGGCGGTCTTCGGACAGACATATCAACCTGTCTGTTGAAACTTGTGCATGGATTAGATATATACACTCCGTATTCAGTTAGAATACAACAAGGAAACCAAACTAAAGACGCGCTACTAGCAATCGCACATATAACATCAAATTAATTATTTTAGCGAAGTTTAACATCTGAAAGCCCCTAAATATGTCTAAACTTTAATACGTTCAACTATGCATATTATCTTAACATGTTTTGTTTAAAGTATATGTAACGTAATGAGCATATTTCTTTGAAATGTTGCTCAATGTTATTAGCGGTGTGCGTGTTGGGTGACTCATTTTTCACTCCTGTGAATTGGCGTTGACGCTTGGAGCTCTCTGCGAGAGGACTTGGAATCAAAACCATTTGTGACCGCTCATTCTGACCTTGGATTTTCCTCGTTTTCCCTATTGCTTAGGTGAATGTTGGAATGGGTCTTGCCTTTCCACAACTTTTCCTCTCTGCAATATTATCTCATTTCAGTCCGTTGATCGTAACCGTCACGGGTGGTCGAGGTCGTTAAGGCGTGGACTCGTGAGCAGGAGGTTTGGATTTCGAATCCCGCCAGGAGCGTCCTCCCTGAGGTTTTTTCCAGGTTTTCCTCAGTCCTCATAAATGCAAATGCCGGGAAGGTACCCTAAACTTAGGCCTGGAACGTTTCCTTCCTTTAAAAAAAAATCCTTTCCCATATATCATTTCATCTCATGTATCATAGTGTCACCGCCTGTGGTGCCTCGGGCGTTAAACATTACTCATTCCGTTGATTATGTTACAGGGTTGAAAGTACCAGGATGAGATAGGGAATCTGCCCTTCTGAGTGTCTCGAACTCCTTGGAGGGGGGCCTCCGCAGGTATTGAGTTGTTCCATCCGGAAACAATGTTACAGATTATGTCCTTGCCTCAACGCTCCTGAATCCTGGCGGCATGCCGTCTCCCTCCACTCACTCCTTCCTCTGGGAAGTGTCGACCTGGGGGGGGGGGGGCACAAACAGCCCAGCCCTTGATCAGGACTGAAATACAGAAATATGCTCCTCTGGCCCTCACAATCTAATCCAATGGTGTGCATTAGCAAAAGACGTTTCATCCAGGTTTCAGTGAAAATCCCTCACTGGACGATACAACATGCTTTTCGGATAGGCCAGCATCTACTTGTAGTTTACAACACTAGTTTTTCTCCATTACAGGGTGAAAGTGAATACGCTAGTTAGACGCGCTTTAACATTCGGCCGAGCTTCCATAATATCACATTGGGCGACCTAATCTTGCATTGGTTTCTTCAATTCTACAGATACCCCCGAAACTTGTGCGTCAGCAACCACCCGTAAGTGTATGGGGAAGCACTTACATTAGTTTTCGTTACAGACAAAACAAATTCACTGGAGCTCCAGTCCCGAGTCACTCCCGAACGATAGCGGAGAAAGTCGAAAGTAGTGGCTTACACAGATATAGGTAGATAATACGGTATGTTAACGCAACGGCCTGATAGCTCAGATGGTTAGAGCATCACGCTACAGTGCAAAGGTGGTGAGTGCGAATCCTCACGTCTTGAAGTTTTGTTCTTTTTCTTCTTCTTTTAGAGTTAAGGAAGATTTGCCACCATTACAATTATTTACTCGCTAACATAGTACCATGCACACAATGCGCTATAAATTTATATTTGGGATTAAAGGAGATTTTCCACCATTACAGTGATTTCCCCCACCCCTTTCAATTTATATTTACGTAACGGAGGCGAGCGTAGGCCGTCAGGCCGTAGCGAACCGCAGCAAACCACTATATACGCCGGTTTATAGAATTTACCCGAGTTAGCGTTAAGGTTAGTGTGTGTGTACATATTAATTAATTGCGAATTTCAAATAAGACAATGCGTGGTAAAAAGTTAATAACTGTTTTGTAATAAAGAACAACATATTACACCCGGAAAGTTAAGGAGGATAACCCATAGGTTGCGCTACGTTTAACAAATAATAATAATAATAATAATAATAATAATAATAATAAAAACATGCAACATTTACACTCTTGAAGCATTTCGCATCTTAGTAACTGCGGAGCTCCGCTCTCTCCGCTGTCACTCGGGACTGGAGCCTCGGTTTTTGTCCTGCCTGTTAGGGCAAGTCTTACATTCTTTCCATAGTACCTTCAACCTTCCGATTACATTTTACAGACATCAGGCAACAAGGAGAAGATTGTAATTGTAGGCCACCTAGTGGTCAGGAGCTGCAAACAACAGGCTAGCTAGAAGAATCGGCCCGTATGGACGCAGGCACATCTCCGCGCGTGTGCAATTGCGTATCTCACAATCTTAACATTCTGCGATTTTTAAAAATGTTAGAAATGTCCGGAATCCATAGAGCACGTTCTGTAGCATATGAAGGAGTCAAAAAATTCTTACGGTAATGAGTTAAGACCAAATACTTTAATTAGTACATGCTGAAATTGCCTGTCTTCGCTATGCAAACGCATTTGGCATTTTGTAAAATGACTTTCAGAGCTTCCTTAGACTGTGGAATTTTTTAATCACAATCATTCAGAATAACGCGCCAAGGGTTGAGGTGAACGTGCATTGTGGTGCCTACAGGAAATGCAGCATGTGAAGAATACACGAAAAACAACATCCGCCACGAATTATACTTTTCTTCTCCCAGAAACCTGCAACGGTGATGGGAAATCTTTTAATGTCATGCTTGTGCCAAACAAACTGAAAAGGAAATACTCAAGAACAGTTATTTAGTAACTACATTGCAGGTTGCGCTATACGGTATCTTTATAAGACTATTGTATTTCAATGTTGACGAAAAGCGAGTATCTTGTGTTATTTTTTCAATAAAACAAAAGCACGTTACTATTCAGAAAGAATTAACAGTACAACGCAAATAAAAACATTGTAAGTTGCATAAATTTTCATTGCAAAAAAACAAATATAATGCCGCTAGAGTGATTTTTAAATTTTGGGTTTCAGGTAACCCCTCCTAATAGTCCGATTTCACTGATTTCAGAAACCATTTTTCTTATTTAATTTCAGTGCCATATACGGAGTTTCCTTTAAAAAAATCGAATGCTAGAGCGATTTTTAAATTTCGCTTTAACTCTTACTCCTAATGGCCCAATTTCCATGATTTTCTAAAACAACTTTTATCAATTTATTTTAAATAAATTTGCTCAGTTTCATACAGAATAAACAAAAATTGTGGCAGCTTGAGCAATTTTTCAATTTTTTTAAAAAATATTCGCTTTAAAAAACTGCCATTGTTAACCTTAAATATATATATGTTTGCTTTAAAAAATCGCGACTGTTAACTTTATATATAATATATTCTTTCATTCATTGTAGTATGTACGTGCAATGCAGATTTGCATAGTTTATTAAAAAAAAAACTTCTTTGGGCACAACCGCAACAGCTTACATACCTTCGGAATTCCCAAAAAGAAATAAACTAGATATTTTGCGGTTAGTGCTGCAATAACTTCATTCCTTCGGAATTCGCTAACAGTACAAAAGTAATTAAAATTTTCGTACTAATTACCTGGAACAAGATGTCAATGCGTATACCAATATATTACAGTTAACAAAACAATTTCGAAGAAAGTAGTATTTTTACCATAGAAAAAAAGTCTAAACTTATATTAAGACAATTCGAGCATAAAGAAGTTAGTTGCGAGTATAAACTTTAATAATAATAATAATAATAATAATAATAATAATAATCACTGCTGAAAACATTAATAATAAATGGCTAAGAGATTCCAAACGCATAAAAACAGCGAGAAAATGCAACAATTGCCAGTCTTCTGGTTTCGAAAATAGCCGAATCATTGTCTACCTCAAAAAATGCGGAATTGGCAGCAATTTTCAGGAAGAAATGTCGTTGCAAAAATACAGGAAGTATAACGCTTTTCATAATAAATAAACGTTGAAATCTACAGCAGGTTACTGATACAACAACTGTCTCAAACAGAACTTCTGGCACTTACCGAATTAGCGGTCCTCATAAAGATATGCAGGAATAGCGAAGCTGGTGGAGTTTCTTGATGATAAGCTTGCTTTGGGTCAACTGTCAAGCCTTTATCGTGTCCGGGTATTTAATGAGCATCTTCTGCATGTGCCTTCGAGTTTTATCTTGAGAAATACGTCACGTCGATGGATATCTTATCTGTTTATATTTCGATTTTCAATCACCAACCTGCAGCGAATGGAAGCAAATGCTGTCCAATAATTGCAGATAAAGTTACATGTAGCAACCGATAGTCAATTTTTTTCTTTCTGTTCTTTTTCGACCAAACTGGATAAATAATGTAGCATTAAGGATTCCGTGTTGGTGTGAGTTTTAATCGTATATACTTTGTTCGTTCATCGTTCATTGAAAAGTTCTCGAGAAGCAGCATTATTTTCATTTTGGACACTCACAATTTACTTAAAATGTAGGTACTAGAATAAAAACCCTTTTTTAAATATTATCAAACATAATATTATATTTTTGTTGTTGCTGCTGCTGCAGGAGCATTTACAGATTAAGAAAAGCATTTTTCCATCAGGGTGTATTAGCTTTTACGTTAAGTTTAATATTTATTAAATACGTTCAAGACTTTTCTAATTGCAATTCCTTTGCAAATGGATGAAGTAGTACACAAGGAGAACATTACAAAGAGTAAAAATTACAAATGATGTGTATAGCAGTGTGAGCAAATTTTGGAAGTGTACGTCAGTCTATGTTAGACAGCGCTCGAAAGTTCTGTAACTTCCGACCATTGTTGTGTCAGTGATTGTGTAATGGCAACTTGCAGAAACAGGTTTTCCAGAACGTACTAAAACAAGACTAGTAGGATTGTTGAGCAACCGTGCGAATAGGACACATTATTCCAGAGCAATAGCGGAATAAACAAACTGATAAATAGTTCTGCATAAACATTTTCATGCTGCGTATGTCGTTTGAAATAGACAAAGATGACAAACTTCAGAATTTTGTTCCTCTCAATACAAGCACCTCTTTACACGCATGCAAAGCTTTTGACTTAAACAGCACTTAGCTGAAGCAGTGCAGCGTGTCCTTGAGGGCGAAAATCTTTGAAATCTTCACATACATAAAATATTGTTTTCCTTGTATTGAATTTGAGATCCGTGGATTTCACTACCGCGTTCAAAAAAAGTAGGTATAAGAAATGCGAAAGTTCCGAGTGCTTGTTCTGTTTTTGTTGTTATTCATCAATATATCTAATATATGTGAACCTTGCACATTTGAGATAAAACTTTTGGTTTTTATCATTTGTTTTACTGGGTACGGGTACAGTTGAGAGCAGGAAGAAGCATCGGTCCTGATGGTGCCTCTTAAACTTAAGATCGCGGGTTTATTTGGATTTTTTCGGGAGTAAAAAGCTTACGTATGCCTTCCTTCGGCAGCGAAGTAAAGCCGTGGCTCCTATGTCGTAGATTTGCGGCACGAAAAAGAACCTCAAGCCTGAAAGAAGAGGCCGCTGCGCAAAGTTTATCGGCCGTTTGACCTCCTGAATTGAATGGGGCGCTGATTGAGATGTTAAAGAGCGTTCTTAAATAAACCAAATCAACAAATGGAAGAAGCAGTCAATTATTTCCTTCCTTATGACAAAAGCCTGAACTGATAGGCAGCATAGGTTGACCAAGGTTGCCGGAATGTTACTTTACTAGTAAGTAATAGACTTATGCGTAAGAATTCAACTGTTTTTGTTTACAATGGGTATGCGCATGACTCCAGCCCATGCTATTAAGATCTAGCTTGCATATTTTATTATTTCATTGCATCTAATTTTTCTAAAAGTTACTGATATCTTTTCCTTCCATTTTTTCCCTGTATAGTTTGCTTGTTTATAGTTTCCTCTCTTTTGTTTTTCATTCATTCACTACCGCTCTTCTTCCCTTTCTCAAGGATAGAAAGAGAATATATCACTGGTACATCTGGCAGAAGACCTAGGAAGCAACACCTCAACAATACTATGCCTTGTAGATAGAGCGTTTCCGTTCCACATTCCTACAAAACGTTTGAGATTGACATGGGACTTGCGCCTTCTCATACACAGTCATAGAACTATCGCTAGACACTGTGCCGAGAAAATATAGTAGAGATATCCCGACTGAAGATATTATTCTTGTCGGATTTTTCCAATTGAATTGCAATTAACAAGGGCAAAGATGTCACCTAATTGAATTAAAGAAGTCTACAAATCATAGCATGTGAGAACAAGTAGGCGATGTGCGTTATAACCTTTTACAAGTGGAAACTCTGAATATGCAATTGAGAGGCTAGAGGTCCTGTATAAATTTCGGTGTCAGGGTAGATATGGGATTGTGGTGACGACACTTTATGTTCGCATGCTGCACTTCAAAAATACACTATTATTCACTCCACACATATTTCGGAAAAGTGCAACTTAGTGTTAAAAGATTGCCATAGTTTGCCACGTAATACGGATAAATTATTTGCACGAGTGTGTGTTCAGATTCATACATACTAAACTTAGTTATACGAAGAGACAAATTGAAAAAAAATACTGTGCGGTTATTTCTGGACTGGCCGTTTTAACTGTGTTTATTTTCATCTTGAGTTATATTCAAAGCTAAAAGGAAAATAAATGGTTATTATACATAAACCGAATTTATTAAATTTATTGAAACCATATTAAATAAATGAGGTATATCTAATTTTATACACAATTTCCTTATTTACGTTTACAAACACATTTTCCCAGCAGAGGAAACTTCTTAATTCTATCATCGAAGAGAGGGTCGAGTTGGGATTTCAGCCAGTTGAACATAAATACTTCAACACCTTCGTCACTGTCCAAATGCTTCTTTTAATGGTCCATACATACGGTTATCGCCAGGAGACAAGTCTGAACTACAGCGAGACTGTTACTATGCTGTCTAGTGGATTCCCTGTTCTTGTTAGAGTAACTGTCTGCGAGCGCGTGCAATCCGTAAGTGGGCAGTAAAAGCTGCACTGATTGTTCGACGTTTATGAACAACATGCCTTGGGAGTCTCAGAAAACTATCAAGAGAATCCTCCCTGGTGAAAGGTGAGGAACAGTTTTCATGCTCGCTTGTTTCGACTCAAAAGTATAACTGTGTACCCATGTTCCATGTTCCGATTCTATGCATTTCTGCTTGATTCCGGTACTGAGCCAAACTCCCCTCGACACTCTCCAACACGCACTCTAATAAGAATTCGAGGAATCCACCTTTCCGAGATTTTCGGGTAATTTAAGTAATCTGAAATAATGATTAAACACTTCCATAATTTATCTCGAACCAGAAGCGATTTCAGAAATCATTAAACGTTGGTCACATTTAATAAGGCCTCGAACGGCTCGAATGTTTGTTACGGTTGCCCGATGTTGGTGATTTTAATCAGAGAAATGTTAAAAATAACTAAATTCTTCCTTCTTTCTAACGCACACATATATTTTAATGAACTGCTTTATAAAACATTGTGATGTTTATTAATTAATATGCTATTAAATTCAAAACAATTTGATTCAAAGAGTAAAGTGTGGAATACACACTTAGTGCTTTGAATACTCGCAATTAACTATTTTTATATTTTTTCTAACATAAGGCCTCTCGTACTGTGATATTCCTCAGACAAATAACACCGTAATATATTTAGAGCGCTGTGTTTTTTATAATCAGCTATGCTAGAAGACGAACCTTGGCCTCTAGCTGCTGGAAATAACTTGTTCACTTATGTTGCACAACAATAGAAGTCTACGAAGATTCTTTCCCATATCCAATAACTTTTTCCGTAACCAAGACAGAAGTTTTTTCTTAATTGATTTATTTATGGACGCTCGTTAATATCTCAGGTCATCAGCGTCCCATTCAACTCAGGGCGTGAAACGGCCGACAAATTTTGCTCAGAGGCCTCTTCTTTCAGGCTTGAGGTTCTTTTTCGTGCCGTAAATGTACGACACGGGACCCACGGCTTTACTTCCCTTCCGAAGGAAGCCATACTTCGGATTTTTACGCCCGAAAAAATACATCGATCCTGGCCAGGCTCGAACCCGCGTTTTGGGTGTAGGAGGCAAGTATTGTAACCACTACACCACCAGGACCGACTAAGTCAGAAGTAAAGCGAGGCAGTTCCATAAGCGACATAAGCAGGTTTATATAAGAATTCCTCTAATGTTGAATAGAGTTTAGAATATGTATAGGGCCAATTAATATAAAGAATCTTAACCTGAAAGTTACCTTTGGCTCATAATGAACTATTTATAATTTGTTCGTGAGCTGCAGTGAGCCCGTTCGGCACACACTTTCTTAGAGATGAAGATACAAACTAAATCAGGAGCTAAAGTCAATAGCATATAAAGGCGGAGCATGCTTCAGTCCGCGTCCAGTTATATGTACCATCCGCCCCGCTTTGTTGTTAGTTATGGCATATATTTCTTACTTCTAATAACTGAGGGGGCAGCATTTTTAGTTTACGCTAGAAAATATTTAAAACACAGATGCATGGATATTAAAATCAAAAAGGGATTAATATTCTGAACATATCTGTACAAACCTTTTGGTTATAAGATGCACAGTTAGTGAAATATTAGTTGTTTATTCATATAGAATCAGCAGTCAACTAAATACAAGTTAAGCAAAGATGGAAATGTCGTCTTAATGCGTTTTAGGCGCAACTGGAGACAAAACAATCCCGCAGTATTGCATTACGATAAGTTAGATAAATGTACGTTAGTGTGTGTGCAGGTATTCGCTAACATTTAAAATGTCTCAAAAGTAATTTTTGTGTTTCTTAGTCAAAATATGAAAGTATCAGCCTAATGAGTGAAAAATTAATATACTAATTAATTAATATAAATTACATTGATTAATGTAATTTATAATATTTATTACTGGTCACTAAGGTTCTTTGTCTATCCATTTAATTTTTCAAAATAATGTGTTCATTATGTATGGAGAATTATTTCTGTGTTGAATGAGACCAGAAGTGAATTGGAGTGAAACAAAATCCTAATAAAAGTTTCAATCATATACGTTGATACAAATTAGGTTCCAACCTGAGAGCTTCCTTAGTTTCCAACTGAAAGCATCAAAAAAATTTAAACACAATGTCGGTGGCTTCTTTAAGAGTTTGGATGAGGTTTACAATGGGCGTTCATGAGTCCATATGGTGAATATCTGAGCCCCAATATTGCAAAGAGCATGTCATTCATTTTAATACCGCTATCTCGACAACAGAATGAAGTTATCATGGTGAATCAACAGAATTACTTGGGACATAAGCTAGGCTATCCTTGGTTCATTAACCTGGACGGAGCAAGTCAAGGACGGTGCCAAACCCCGACACCAGACAAACCTGTTGTTCACTCCCTCTAACGCAATTTTAATTTACATAACCTCTTTGTACGGTGGCCAGCGATTAGATAACCCACTGCATAAGAACCACTCACTTCATTGCTCTAAGCACATGTTTTGTGTCTCAGCTGACATAATGATAATCTAATCAACAATAACACTTGCGTCAAATTCTATCAGAGGGCTACTAGATGTTGGATAGCAAATAAAAACTTGGAAAGCTGTGACGTCTTACAGGCGGCAAATTTGACATTCTTTTGTTTTCTTAGTCTCTCTCAACCAACCTTTACTTATTAATCCCACTTTTGATACCTTATGCGCCATCTGGCGGCATTTAGCTATGCAAATACTAGTGGAAACTTATATACTTACATATTATCGGTTTATCACCAACACCTCTCACTAGTGAAACATCGGTAACAAATTTTGAAGCGTAATAATAGCATAAAAATCGATTTTTTTTAAATTTATTTATGGACGCTCTTTAACAGCTCAGGTCATCAGCGTCCCATTCAACTCAGGACGTCAAACGGCCGACAAATTTTGCTCAGAGGCCTCTCTTTCGGGCTTGAGGTTCTTTTTCGTGCCGTAAATGTACGACACGGGACCTACGGCTTTACTTACCTTCCGAAGGAAGCTATACTTAGGATTTTTACGCCCGAAAAAATCCATCGGTCCTGGCAGGGTTCGAACCCGCGATCTTGGGTTTAGGAGGCAAGCATGGTAACCACTACACCACCAGGACTGACTATTTTTTTTTTTCCTGAAATATTATAGAAATGCAGAAGGCAACGTTTTAAAAATGTGAACTCAACTTGCATCCCCCCCTCTCCTAAGAGTCGTTTTTATAAGCACGTTTGTGATTTTCTTGCATTTTCAGCCCTTGCCCACTTGAAAGCACTTTATTTATTATTTTATTTTTTTTAATACTATGAATATAAAAGCTAAATCCAATAATCTTGTCATTTGCGTAAATTTTTCTTGCATTTTCGTATGTTTGGCCCACGCCTTTTATAGAGTAAAAGAGGTGGTTCGTAAAAAAGTGTACTCGGGTTGAAAAACTTTTATTAAAACGCTGTCAAACTCTTCTTGAAATGATCTTCAAGAAATGGAATTTCCGTGAAAGGGCATTTATATTTCCAAATCTTCTCAATTATATGTTGCAGCAAAGAGCTTTCTGCTTAACTTGTTATTGTGATGGTAACGTTTTCATTGCAAATATTTCATGAGCTTCTAAATAACTCTCGACTTGAAGGAAACATGATAAAGGTAGTTTTTCAACTTTGAGAAAAGGAATGGTTGGAAAAAAGTGGGGAGTACATTACGAGATTCTTAAATAAGTAAACCATGTGAAACAACATTTGGAGCTTTCTACCATTGATTGGGATATGGGAGAAAACTTCAAATTGTGCTGGGAAAGAACACGATGTTTAAAGTAAGGTGAAAGTTTCGACATGACATTTTCTCACCAGAGGACCTTACTTTTTTAAATATTTCGACTCTGGAAACAAAGTTTCCTTGTTCGTGTGTAAAATGTCACTCTAGAACAGTGGTGCCAATTACTGTCAACCTGAAGATCATAAAAGCGTTTATCATCTGATGACGGGCCGCATCCTATATTATTTAACCATTTTCATCAGTATTTGAAATACTACTAACGTGCCTGAAGGAGAAGGCGGCATTTAATGCGACAGATGGGGACGATCGGAAGCAGTCACAAGGGATGTGTGCATCGATTCCTGTTCTTGTAAGACACAAAATATTCAGAACAATCTGAGAGGCAGCTTCTATACGAACTTCATGATGGAGAATGTACTTTGCAGTGGTAATTTCGGGGTGTGTGTCGTCGTCAACGTTCACTAGTACCACCATGATATGCACGGTTAGCTTACAGTTTGTAATTATAGCGGGATTTTTCAGATTGATACTTCTGGGGTGAAAGGAGTATGAATTTAAGTATACCAAATTCAAACTGGATAGTAATCTACGAAGTTTATTATTGTCTTGTCATTAACACACAACTGTACACCTTTCTGATAAAATGAGCTGAGAATATTATTAAATACAGAGTGAATACGAGACAGGCGTGATGGAATTTATATTTCTCTTCCAACAAATGTGCTTTAGTAGCAATGTTCCTATCATGGTTGTTAATACGGATAATAATCTGTTTGATTTTATTCGATACTCCATGCAAATACTCCTTTTATTATTAATAGATATTCAACATGCCTTATTTTATCTTTGTCCTGGTATAAATCATATAATATATTCCTATACGCATATTAATTAGAACTAAAAATCGTAGGTATGGCTTCCTTCGGAAGGGAAGTAAAGCCGTGGGTCCCGTGTCGTACATTTACGGCACGAAAAAGAACCTCAAGCCTTAAGAAGAGGCCTCTGAGCAAAATTTGTCGGCCGTTTCTAGCCCTGAATTGAATGGGACGCTGATGACCTGAGATATTAAAGAGCGTTCATAAATAAACCAAAATTAAAAAAAAAAGTGAGTTTGCATTTCATAACTGCACTTAAAATAAGAAAAGTGCATTGCTTTTATTTTTGTTTTATTCTACTTTGACTTTCATTATTATCACTCCGACATATTTTTTCTTGGACGTTCAGAAATGACAATTAAAAATAATGGAAAGTAACTTCGGTGTAGAAACACACGGAAGTATGCTATAGGTTTCCGGAGAGAGTGTCGCATTAGAGAATATAAATGTAATCAACTTTCTTACGTTTTCGTAACAAGGCTTTAAAAGCTTCCCTTATTAAATTATAAACTCCATGATTATATCGAAACACATTCTCTGATAGTCAGTAGATAAACAAGAAGTTAACCATGAAATGAATACCCATGCCCGATTAATTCATTAACAAATGAGTTTGTCATATTGCGAATAATTTATTAGCAACTTTCAGCTGAAGAGAATCCGTTTTTTCTGTTACTTTTTCTATTATATTTACCTTTTAATAACCTTTTTCGTATTATATGACTCCTAGTTAACGAACATCTTTTTAGCATTTTCAAAATGTCATATTCCTTCACTTTACCTCCTTTAGAGGAAGTAAAATTCTTTCCCCCGCTTTAGAACATGTGACTAATGCAATTACTTAAGGTCTACTTACTTGTCATGCCTGTTGAAGACGTGACTGGGGCTCCTGGGAGCGGGGGCGGTCTGCGAGGGCAAGGGGAACGCCGTCCCCGCCTGCAAGCGCTCACTCTGAGGTGTTGATGGTGCGGACTTGGCAAGCAAGTTACTCGACGACCTGCAACAAAAGAAAGCACATTCACAAAAGATAATAGTGGAGGAATATTTAGGCTCTGTCATTCACAGCATTAATTATAATCCAGAAGACACTTTTTTTTTAATAATGACACATGTAAGATGTTTTAGAATTTATATTAAATGTTTTATAACAAAGAGTGTAACTAAAATATGTGTCAAAACTTTGGGGAAACATTCCTTGTATATGCATAAAAATAAATAAATAAGACTTTTAAAACAGTTAGGAAGAAAATAGGTTATAAAAGTGCAAGTAATGCTTTTAATGTCCCTTGAGCCATTGTGAAAGGGTGTGTAAACAGCGAAGTGTCCTATGAGGAAATGGTGAATAAAAACATGCAGAAAACAAGTTAATCACAACACTTATAACCAGAATTAGTGGAATTCTGTTCTTTAAATAGATACAACGTTTTCTGTCGTTTGACAGGTGAAGGTCTACGCAATAGGTGATTTTCGAAAAACGGGAATCATCCCATACAAGTTTGACATAATCAGAGAATTGGATTAGATGGTCTAGGCACAGTCTGGGGAAGCTAAAAGCTCTTCTGACCATTCTTCCACTTCTTGGCAGGCTACTTCGGTCAGTTCATGACAAATCAGCGCAGTGCCAGTGATTCAGATATCAGCATCATATAAGAAATTTGATTCATAAGAAACTGAGAAGAAAAAGAAAAGGGGGGCATCTAAAAGTCAAACATCTGACTTAACTAAACTGTTCGCCAAAGCATTTTGCTCACATATTACTTTTATATTCCTTCGCTGACTTTTTATCATTCCTGCCTACGCTGGTACAGTTTGAAGTTTGAGAGCCACCATCCCCGTGAAGGTTTTTTTGCAATTGCCAAACGATTACTCTAATCGAAATGCACGTCCACATACTGAAAGCTCACTGTCCTTCAAAACCTTCCTCAAATTTCAATTTTCTTTTGAATAGCACATGTGCACCGTTAGCCAAAACCAGTAGCGGCTAGAGGCGTCTAAAATAGGTGGGGTACATGAGATTTTATAATTAATTCTGTGGCATCGAGCATGAACCTGATAAATCTCTAATTGTGCAACACATTTGTGTGTTTTCTGTCTAAACTCCAACTCACCAGTTCCTATAAACGGCAAAGATTTTCCAAAATAGAAGGTAGGGTACATCTTTCCAGAAGGTCTTGTAATTCTGTTAACTGTAAATGTCATGTATGGATTATAAGATTCATGCACAGTGTCTAAGATTTGAATGGTATGAAACATTTATCTATAATTTCCAGTAGAGAATCTAAATCTTCCTCTCTTTAATTTGAGTGAATTTCACAGCGCTTATTCACTTGTTTTTATTATAATTTCACGTAACAATTTAAATGAAACTATAGGTCACTATATCACGCACAATTTAATTACAGAGACTTAAAATAAAAGTTCAGCCCACAAGCCAAGTTACTACAGCATTTTTCCACGCCAACCACTTCACAAAGCCAAGTTACTACAGCATTTTTCCACGCCAACCACTTCACAAAGAATTGAGAAACTGAGAGACGCGCTGGCAACAATAAATTTGCAATAACCTCAGCTTAACGACATATTTAATTTAATTGTACAGTTTGTACATTTACTTTGTCAGTTTATATTAATACGTAATTATAAATTTATTACAAATATCTGTACAATCTATCGTTAAGTTTCCAAGAACTCCTCTGCAGTATAAAAGTTATTGAATAATAATAAGTTCTAACACATTTTTAAAAATTTTGTACTTGAAGTAATTAATGCTTTTGTGATATTGTAAATTTATTAGCCCAGTTGAACTTGTGTATTGTACATTATAATCTTCATTATTGCTAAAAAGCAGTTTATTATGAACAAATATTAGTTTTTAAGTGTATGGAAGATAATGCTAGAGTATTTATTTTCTTAAAATCTGGTTTAATGGGAGCATGGGATGATAATCGCTGCATTATTGTTGATATTTTATTTTGTCATTTAAAGACCGTAGACGACAAGCTCTCAATTTCCCAAAAGAGTATACCATAAGCTAATTTAGAATATACATAGCCAAAGTTACTATTCTCAAAATATCTTGAGTACAGCCCCTACTTAATACTTGCATATCTTTGTTACCCCTCTGTAATTTGGGAGCTATCAAATGTTGGTATTTTCTGGTTTCTTAAGGGAGTATTTATGTGTTGGATATATATGGTCACAAATTCATCGTGACCATTGAGCTCATAAAGGCGTGCATAGCCGTACTCAGTCGTTTCAACTCTGAAGGAAAGTACAGAACATGTGTGAAAAAATTGTGATATTCCTATGTTTCCAGTTCTCATTAGGCATTGCTGTAACATCATAGAGCGAAGAAGAAGAAGAAGAAGAAGAAGAAGAAGAAGAAGAAAAGAGAGCGTTTTAAAGAAGAGTAGAGAAAATATTTAGTATTTTTCATTTGCAATTGGGAGGGCATATAACCATACGACCTTACGGTAGACATGCCCCTGGCCAAAACTTTGTTACTATCATCCTATCGGCTATTTTTCATTTAGTGATATTGATTTGATTTATTTATGGACGCTCTTTAACAGCTCAGGTCATCAGCTTGCCATGCAATCCTGGGCGTGAAACGGCCGACAAATTTTGCTCAGAGGCTTGAGGTTCTTTATCGTGCCGAAAATCTACGACACGGGACCCACGGCTTTACTTCCCTTCCGAAGGAAGCCATACTTAAGATTTTTACGCCCGAAAAAAACCATCGATCCTGGCCGGGTTTGAACCCGCGATCTTGGGTTTAGAAGGCAAGTATGGTTATCACTACACCACCAGGACCGACTTTTAGTGAGTAGACTTGAGTGAGTCCCTTTATATATTGTTATTTTGTATCTCCAAGAATTAAACATTTATATGATTTTCTTGAGTGAAAATAAATAAGGTAGAAGGAGAATAGTTAAATTAGTACTGCAACATAATCAAGCATGTTTATAGGAAACCGCTATGGGTATGTCTAACCTTCAAATTTTATTTTTTTAAAATTAAATCAATATCCAGAAAAATAACCACCAAGTTACATGACATAGTCTTTGTGTCTTCAAATAAAAAATGCAGTGATTATGGCAACGTCAACGCTTATTATAATTAGCGTTGAATGATTTGCTGCTCGAAATATTTCCTTTGGTTTCAAGAAATTTGCTGCACAACCACAAAAACTGACAAATTCACACGTGATATATGTATGTTTAGAAAGATTTAAAGATATTGTTCACAAAAGACCTTCAAGTGCTTAATAATTTAACTGTTTCAATAAAATATATATTTAATTTATTGTTCTTTTGACAAATATTAGGGGAGACTATATTAAATAGATTTCTTGTTGTACAGATTTTACTGAATTAATGTTTGTTTCCAATATCATATACATCAAGAATGGTATTTATTGAAGATTCGTTGCTGAATAACATTTTAATAAACAGTATTCATAAAGATATATGTACTGCAGTATTATTTAACTTACATATCAGTGTTTTAGCGTGAAAAAAGCTTCCATACTCTTTAAGAAAGTTTCCTTCATTTCTGTTTAGAAGTAACAGGAACAAATGCGCATCAATTGCAATAATATATAGACAATTGCCAGTGTGATTCGAGCATTCCAATTCCACAATATTGCAATGTTAGTACAAATTGAACGAGCTGTAAACTGGATTGATTAATGCCTGACCCGTTATACTTGTCGTTCCTCTAGACTTTAGAGCATGCAAGAGAGATATAAAATAGGGACGAGTAGCCGAAAACCTTCTCTCCGTTGCTGCTGAAATCTCTTCCCAATTGAAAGTTAGACAAAACTTCTCCTTCTAGCCTTCTTTTGTCATTTTTTCATCGCTCTAACTTTGAGGATAGCAGGGAGGTGTTGCTTTTAAGTTGTTAGAAAGATGATCTTGATTGGAAATAATCAAGAACAACGTTTCTCCGGATTATGTCACACTGCTACCTATGACCACTTAAAAATGTGGTAACATAGTTATGTAAATTCATGCAATAAGAAGAAAAATGTACACCGGAAGCAGCAGTAACTTTCTCTTTACTGATCCTACTGGTCGGCTTCTCTGTTCACAGCAGTGATTTCTACGTTAGCGGCTGAAAACATTGCAGCATGCCAGAAATAGATGGTTTCAATAACCCTTTTAAAATATCTCAAGTCTAAAATTCAGTGTGTATAGTTGTCTATGGTCTTTAGATAAATGTACTTTAGGCAGATTTATATGACATCGTTAAAACTAGTGCGTTCTTGTTCTTTCACAAAGACATCTTGCACTCCTCAATTCCTTTGCCATTTCACGTCTCAAAATCAGTTGGTCTGGGCCTCGCTTCTGCCGACAGTTGTAGATGCACAGTACACACAGACATGTCGGTCCTGGTGGTGTAGTGGTAACGATACTCACCTTGAACCCATGATCGTGGGTTCAATCCCGGCCAGAATCGATGGATTTTTTTCGGGCGTAAAAGTATGGCGTCCTTAGGAAGAGAAGTAAAGGTGTGGGTCCCGTGTCGTACGTTTATGGCACGGCAAAGAACCTCAAGTCTGCAAGAAGAGGCCTCTGAGCAACAAAATTTATCGGCCGTCTCACGCCCTGAATTGAATGGGACGCTGATGACCTGAGATGTTTAAGAACGTCCGTTAATAAAACAAATCAATCAAATACGGACATGCCATATTTTAACTTTCTCGACCGTGTCTATACCGAACTTAAGAAGAAATGCTCAATGTTGGTATTTTATATATTTTATTTTATTGACTATGTCTTGCTGAACCGGCTTAGTATAGAATATAGAAAACTATTTGCATACCATACAGCATTTAAGATTTAATTTTATCATGTTATCGACCCTATTTATAATAAATAATAAAGCAATTGTTCTCGGCACTGGAGCTGTTGACAGCCAGTTTCGTTTATATCAGTCACTCAGTGTTAAACTTGTTGCAACAAAATCTTAAAGCATCAGTGTAATTTTAATCTACAGTTACAGTATGAGTTTAAATTTTTAAAAACAGTACAAAAAAAGAAAAAGACGGTCCTTGCTCTGAGGATGAGAAATGTGCTTCGTGTGTGATTGTAACTTTTCGATCGATTACGAAGGACATCCAGACATTGCGAAACAAGTGAATATTCAAAAGTCCGTTACAGGAGATGCGCAAACTAAGCGAACATTATTACAGAGCGCTAGAGCAGAAAAATCACATACTGAGTTTACAGAAATTGGATGGAAGCAGCGTGATATCAGGAGCCCACAATTCAAAACACTCACTTCTGGCCATTTCTCTTTTCTTGTAGAAGACGGGCCAAGCCAGTTTAATTAGTCGCCACGTTATTTCAGAGCCTTTGATAACTGAGATTCTCTGTCTTACGGCACTAAAAATATTTTAGCTTCAGCCAGTCTAGGATTTAGCAATAGACAAACTCCATGTAAAGTTGAATAGCAGCCTATAGTCGCCACGTTTTCCTCAGAATCTCTAAGATAAATTGCTTAGCGACAGAGTTTCTGTCTTACCGCACCAATAATGCTTTAGCTTCAGCCAATAACAATATAGTATTTAACAATTGACAAACTGCACGTGAAATGATGTAATAACTTCAACCAATAGCAGTCTAGGATTAATAGCAGACAAAGTGCAGCTGTGAGAGAGTTTATCAGTTATGGTTGGGATATCAAGTAACAGTCTTATCAAAAGTTTGCCGCCTCTTTTGATACCGATTGGAAATACGATGAGTGTGCCAGTAATACATCAATATTTCACATTTGCTATATTCACGACCATGCTTTTGTCAAAAATAACACATATGCATCGTTATAAATGAAATTTGTATTTTGTTTTATTTTTTATTTTTGTTTTTTTAACATTTGAGAGTAAATTAAACGCTAGAGCGCTTTTTAAATATTGTTTTTCAGATATACCCCCCACATCTAATGGTCCTATCTCCCTTATGTTCAGAAACTATTTTTCTTATTTTATTTAAATGGTATTAAGAATTTCGTGTGCCGATGGAGCAATTTTAAATTTTAGGTTTTAGGTAAACCTCGATTCATAATAGTTCGATTTTTCGGATTATCAGACTCTTATTATTATTATTATTATTATTATTGTTATTTCAATAGTATATACCAAGTAATAAAAATTGCGCCTGCTAGAGAGATTTTTAAATTTTCGCCTTAAGTTAACCCCACCCCCATTGGTTTAATTTTATATTGAGAAAAAATATAAATTGCCACTGCTCGAATGGTTACAGACATATGAATATATAAAGTTTTTCATCGTTATTTTTTGTACCTAGGAAGCAGGGATAGCGAAGATTGGAAGACATTTTTCAAAAATCTTTTCATTCCTTCGAAATTTGCCAAAAACATTAAAGTGTTGAGAATGTACGTTCTGCATTAACAAACTTTTTTTTTTTAATGTAAAGAACCAAATAAAGACGCAGAAAAAGAAGCAAATTTTTCATTTGAGCTTCAAATTTGCTAACTTTGATCTAAACTTATATGTAAATTCTATGATTCAAAATTTTCTACGCGTTACCTTTTTGAACCATTGAAATCAACATTTTAATCCAGTTTTATTATTGTAACTGTAGATGTTTCTAACGGGCTGGATAGAAAACTTGTTCCTATTGTTATCAAATATATTCTTCCTACAGATGGCGTAAGAGTAAAATTATTAAGAGTTTGGAGAAGCGTTGAAGAAACATCTCGTTTAGTATTACAGCATGTATTAGATTCTGTACAGGGATATAATTATTTTTTTTAATCCTATGTCTGTCTCTGACCTCTGGGTCATAAGTCGACGAGCAGCCAAGTACAAAGAAGAACGTAAAAATAATCAGCTTAACATGCAGAGAAAAACAGTTAAGAAGAGCAGGTGCTCTTGAGCCATAGATGGTCACAAAAAGGGCATACATCTGTTTCAGTCAGTCCAATTATAAACAGGAGGTCACGCCAACTTATTTAGGTGGAGAACTAAGAATTCTTCCCGACTTATTCAAAAGGGAGTTGCACTTTTTCCCAGAAGCTTTTGTGCAATAGCATAGTATTTTGGAGGGGTTAAAAAGAGGGATACAGAGAGAAAATGCATGTACAAAATTAAAGAACTGAAAATAAAAGTTCTAGGAATAGAATATGCACCTATATTATCCATTACTGTGCCCAAATGATGCTGATCAGAGTCACTATAGTAAGGAAACACAAATATTTCTATATTTATACAAGTTCGTATGTTTGCCGAGATCGAATACTCCATAGTTTCACTAGATGCAGTTCATTCATTGCAAACATAAACAATTGCATAAAGAAAGCCTGGAACGTTACTTCGTTATGCGTCCTTGATTACAAGTAGATAAGGTTTGTATGTTTACATTGAAAGATAACACAGATGCTAATGTTGTTATCGAGTCTCAAATGTAACGAAACACCTGCAACGTACAATTAGTCGCAACATTTGACGCATGCGGGAAACCACAACCTCTAAAGAACTACATAAGACTGCAAAATGTTTGCTGCCGTTATCTCAAGCGCAAACTTGCTATACTATCTTTTCATGTACTGAAACGTGATGAATTACAATTATTCTTATCATAAATTTCATAGATAGTTTGACTCTTAGGTATTCTGATATCCAAGACTTGAGGACCCTCCAAGATGATACATCTGCTCGCAGGTCTCTGATAGTAAATCAAAATATTTTCAATTAGGAATAATAACAAACATTTTTGAGCAATTAATTTTAAAGAAATTTGAGAAAAGCAAATACACAAGAGGGAAACAAGTGACAGAGTGTGTGAAATAAAGCAAAAAAGAAAAATTTCTCCATAACAATTCAGCAATGCTTTCTTGAAGTTACTACGATTTGTAACTTTACCTTGTATATGAAACGCGTGAATTTCAATGTGTTTATTTCATATGCGATATTTATTTGAATTAACTCATGACTCCCGTGCTTGAAAGATAATTATGAATAGCGATACACAGGCCAAGTAACATTATCTGAGTAGCATGAAGATATTTTGCTGTGCAACCAGTGACATCTGTGAGAGAGACCGTAAAAAGACTGAAAATGCCAATTACTACAAAACGTAATGTAATAAGCACTTACTATGGTGCAATCACAAGAACAGCAAAGATCATTAAAGTAATCTAATTATTAATATTAGTAGCTGGCATTTCATGACAAAAAATTAATGAACACCCTATGTTAGTAATCCTAATGGTATGGTTTTAGTTTGTTAGCCAAAATGCAAGCATAACGTATATTCAGATCACTGTGAACATTAACTTTATCCAACGCCTCATTTGTTTTATGTTTTTCTTACTTTGTGCTCTATTGCGTGTGAGAGGGCGTTTGTTTCCACCTTATTTCTGATGTAGAAGAGAAGGAATTCGATAACTTCTACTACTTTCAACAGTATCCCTGTGAAGGCCTTCTCCCGAAGATAAGATAACCAAACCATCCTTTGTAACGCAAGATCTTATCCTTTGATGTTTACATCAATGCACTTTCAAAACATTACAATCGGAAAAGTATATAAGCATATAACCATAGACCCTCCACACTGACTAGTCACTGAATTGAAACACTCGAAAAATTGCTCTTTGCAAATGTTATATTTTATGGTCAACCGATCTTTCTTTCAGCGTGTATCTGATATGCAATTTTTGAAATTTTCTTTGGAGTGTGATTCTAAATGGCTTCATACTTTTATGTAACGTTAAAACCCAGTTTCGCCTGTAAAGAGTTGGTTTTTTTTTTTTCTTTCTTTCTTAATATTGCTATTTTCTTAATGTTACATAAAACTCAAGTTTTAAAGACTTTGTTGCAACATTACTATAATAAAAGCTCACTAATAAAATGAAAACATTTTAGGAACCTACCGAAGGAAGATATAGCCAGCGCTGACAAGCCGGACCGAGCGGGAATTTCCTCCCCGGCGTACCAAAGTCGATCCCCTGCGTGCTGAAGTTTTGTGGCTCAGCCGACGCTGAGACAATCTCTTCTTCACGCGTTTCGATTTCTTCCTGAGAGGCATTGGCAAGCTCTTATCTTCTTTATTGACTTTAGTACTGGTGGACATACAAGAAACACACGACCGGCGTCACTCTGTCAGAACACAGATATGAGCCTCTGTTAAGACAGAACCTTGTGTAATGTTTGGTTAGCACTGCGCTTGGCTCATCTGTTGCCTTGCCAGGTTACGTCACAAGGTTTTGTATCACTCCCAAGTGTTAAAACCTGCGGTTTCAACCAGGGTTTCGAATTGCTTTCTCCAGGCATGGAATGTATTCTGTAAGAGAGATGAAAGTTTTTTTCTTCTCATTTTTTTTAATTTCTCTTCTTGTTGAACTATCTGGAATGTTCAGTTCAGGTTGGTTTTAGTCGATCCTGGTGGTGTAGTGGTAACCATACTTGCCTTCTAAACCCAAGGTCGCGGGTTCGAACCCGGCCAGGATCGATGGATTTTTTTCAGGCGGAAAAATCGTAAGTATGGCTTCCTTCGGAAGAGAAGTAAAGCCGTGGGTCCCGTGTCGTACATTTACGGCACGATAAAGAACCTCCAGCTTGAAAAAAGAGGCCTCTGAGCAAAATTTGTCGGCCATTTCACGCCCTGAATAGAATGGGACGCTAATGACCTGAGATGTTAAAGAGCGCCCTTAAATAAACAAATAAAAAAAGTTGGTTTTAGTAACTAAGCATTATCTCTTGTTTTACTTTTACGGGTATTCGTAAACTAGAAACGATGTTTTGAATTCATGGCCCATTGTTCACAACGCATTACTGCGTTTTATTACAAACATTCCATTTCATTAATGAAGCATAGTGAATCGTTTAACAAACTCGTGCAAAATCCATTATTCTATTTATAGTCATGCTTATTATATATCCCGTCGAAAAAACTATTATAAAGCATTTTTATTAAAAAGTAAAATAACTTATAATTTTAAATGCCAATAATATCAACTGCGGAGCAAACTGGTATTGACGAACTTGATTCATCAATACATATGCCATGCTTTTTAAAAAATATCAATTTTCGAAGGGAACATAATGCAATAACTAGAAAAAAATATTTAATACCACTTTACGCTATGCCAGAGAGATTTTTATTGTTTTTTTTTTTATTTGTTTTTGCGGTATTTTGTTGACACGTTAACAGACAAAAAGTAACAGAAGCACGCTCTCCCTGGAATTCCTTTGTATACCTTCATTATATAAAGTCGTCTAAAAAGTTCATAAAACAATAGTACCACAACGAAATGGACTTTGTTAATAAAATTATACTCACGGAAATTACTGATAAAATTCATCAAACATGATCATAAGGTCAAGTATAAGAGAAGAGATACCATTATTAAACTGGACAAGTGTGGCGGCCTCCTGAAATTACAGATATTCAACTGTTTATTTTAGTTAACACGATTAATACGAGTGAGAAATGAAGTATATCAGAATTCCCTCAGGGAATCAACGTTGTCGCGTCTCTGCAGTCTTTTTTTTAATAGTGTTTAAAGCCCGTTTTTACTACTGAGGCACCACAGGCGATGGACACTGATGATACATGAAATGAAATTATATATTGGGAAAGGAATTTTTTTTTTTTGAGAAAGTGTTCCTGGCCTAAGTTTAGGGGTACCTTCCCGGCATTTGCCATTTATGAGAACTGAGGAAAATCTGGAAAACCTCAGTCAGAGAGGACGGTCCTGGTGGAAATCGAACCATAGACCTCCCGCTCAGGACTCGGCGCCTTAACGACCTCGGGGGTCTGCGCTCTCTTTCAGTGCATGTTTAGTACTAATTGAGGTGAAAGTAAATGTTTTTTATTAGTTCTTTAATTATTAATTAAAGCACCATTATATATCCTTAATAATGGGAGAAAAGGAAAAGATATTATAGTTTCTATTTAATCTTTTATACATAAAAGTAACGGGGAAAACGGCGAGGAATTATCATGTATCTCATGGCAGTGTGTTACTGTTTAACAGAAAGCCATAGCATTGGACTCTTGAAAGGCGGCAGGAGGGGGCAAGGTTATTAAGTTTTGTCACGCAGTTTACAATATAGCGGCGTTGCCAGGTATTTCGCGAAACTTTCCCTAAAGAAATACAAAAATGTAATAATTCTTATTGTAATCTATTATCAATTAATCTTCATTTTCTTCTTCTTCGGTTTTGAGCTCACTTTCAATCTGCAGTAAAGGATCAGCAAGTATTTCTGTTTGAATGTCTTGATGGCTGCGTTTAATTCCTCCTTTAAATTCATTGAATAGACATTTACTATAGCTCTCACAAATAGGTTTAGCTTGGCAAATTGAAGGCTTTCCAGAAGTTAATTAAACTGCTCATGCAGTTTGTAGACAGTTCACACCGGGATGATGTTCCAGCTGACAGTTTTAATTACCTCACATTTGTTGAAGTTGACAGCTGAATTATAAGCATGACATATGTATTCCGTCGCACTATATATGCAATACATGCAGCTGCGCTGCTAGTTCTGTGCTGTCTTTAACGTCAAATTTCATTTCTATTCACCGTTTCTTTAAAGTGCGCAAATAATGGAATGCGGTAGCGCGCCGTCTTCTGTTTCATTGGTTCAAACAAACTGAAACGCAAACAAATGACTAAGCGTTTCGAACTGTGGAATCCTATAATGTATAAAACAGGAGTTTATAAGCGACATACTGCACTCTTCGGCCTTAGCTTATTTCACAAGTTTATTTAAAGAGTACTTAAAGAGTTTGCAATGTCAGAAACGAAAATGGGCCTTAATGTGTATTGTGTTCGTTACAGGTTTAAACTAGCTTATCGTTTGTGTAACAAATGCAGTTATTATTGAAAGCTGCGATAAATATGAAGACATACTATTTAATATTTTGTATGCTTAACAAATTGTTGCGTGCAACATCAGCACCGCTGTTGCTTGTGGGGTAGGTATGATAGTTGAAACATTAATGCATATGGCTTAATACAGAAAGTTTATTGAATATAAGTCGAGATCAATTCATAAATTATGCTTTCTTTAACAGAATAAGATGCAGTTACTGTGAGTTTTTGTATACGCGTAGCATGAATACATTTAAAACTTTAACGGAAATCAGTGCATCGTACTAGCAGAGACGATTTCTCTCACAGAACCCTACAGAAAGCTGAAGATCTTGTTATGTTACGTCATTTTTAGCAATAATCGAGTAAAATTTATTATAGTTACTTTATATTTATCTTTAAATTTTGTCATACTAAATTTTGTGCAGATATATGTTTAAAAAGTGCAAAGACTGACCGAATCTCTGATTTATTTCACCTCTGAGCTACCCAGATATTATCGACTGTTTTTCAGACCCCATATTCTAGAAACTTTTGACTTTTACTTCAATAAGAAACTTAGATCTAAGTGGAATTGGAATGTTCGTTCACTACAGCTCACGTTATGGGCAACCAAGCAGTTTATGAATGTTTAGAACTCTTGTCTCTCTAACTGATAACTTAGAGAGTTCCTAAAATATAAATAATCGCAAGAAAATAATACGCAGTTCTCCTCCTGAAGTCTTATTTTTACTAGTTTTAAGATTTAATTGTTATCTTTGGAGTTGTAACAAGAGTTAATCCAAATTTATCCTCTCTGCCGCTCTACCCTTATATCACAAGAGGGTTATCCATTCGTAAATGAACAATTCCTTACCGGTTGTTAGTTTCATGAGGAACTCATCAACACATCCATTTTTATTTTACCATGAATGGAAAGTATTTTAAAGTGTGACAGACAGTACACTTATCGATCAGCTCCCTTTATTTTTCTTTCAGGTTATTAAAATAACAGTCCTTGTGTATATCGATCTGAAACCAATTTATCCATGCGCACTTAGCCCTACAACGTTCTTCACTAACAGTAATTAGGAATGGGTGATAAAATGTTTTATCAAACCAAGTGATAGTGACATTATTACATTATAACCTTTGTTCCATAGCAGGAACATTCCATAGCCCAGTTTATGTTATCAGTCAAATGCCCATGTTATTTGCTACATGCCTTATAACCTAACGGTTTTTTAATTATGAAGCAAGAATCTATCTTAATGTAGTGAGTGATCTTGTGACGTTATACAAAGCTATGAGATGCAACGTGTGTTAAAACGTATACAGGCATTTGGGGGAAAAATTGCTTATGTCCAGAATAGTTTACCAGGGATGGATGTATTATAAGGCAATAGGGTTTTCATTTCTGGACAGAGAACTACAGAAAATCTTGGGTCCTTCAGCGATGAGCAATTTCATCGACAGACTTTTACGATAGCGTCCCATTCAATTCAGGGCGTGAAACGGCCGACAAATTTTGCTCAGAGGCCTCTTCTTTCAGGCTTGAGGTTCTTTTTCGTGCCGTAAATGTACGACACAGGACCCACAACTTTACTCCCTTCCGAAGGAAGCCATTCTTAGGATTTTTACACCCGAAAAAATCCATCGGTCCTGGCCGGGTTTGAACCCGCAATCTTGGGTTTAGGAGACAAATGTGATTACCACTACACCACCAGGACTGACAAAGTTTGCTAGCCGACTATTACTGGACCATGAAAAGAGACACCCCATAAAGTAAATTACACCCTAAAATTATCATATAACATTTTTTAGATCATATAGAATCATTTATCAATTATAATTTAAAGATGTGTAATTACTAATTTTATAAAATTTTAAACTTGTTTAATACAGTGTGTTTCAGAAATACTTTTACAAGTTTTGGTGGCCGATTCCTCGCACCAAAATAAGAAAAGAAGTCTATATAAACATATATCCAGAAATGCTTACTTTTGAGTTAATGAAAGTTTACACCAGAGTTAAGATGGCTAATTTCTATCACATCTTTAATTGGATTATTACCAAATCACATAAATGCTAACTTTCAACACTGTTGTTACTGCATTTTGCGAAAAATGTTTTGTAATATAGGTTCAAATTTCTATTGGAATTCAAAAATTGCGGTGATAAATGCTCATTTCTTAAAAAAAAAAATCTCCGTTTCCCTGCATTCTGCCAAAATATGCCTCCAGGTATCGCTTTCTCCGCACAATGGGCAAATTCTTTCCCCTAAAGCATTAACTGTTTTGCTTCCTTCCCAAGTCCCTAATCTGAACCATGCGAGACCGCTTCTTTCTTCCCTGCCGCCACAGGTATTTAGATAAACCCCCTCCCCCACACCGGATGTATATGATAGGAGTGAAGATTTACCTAGACACAACTTAGGTCCCAGGGCGGCCTAGAGACTTCTTAATTGTGTGGGAAGGACTGCTAAGAAGAAGAAGAAGAAGAAGAAGAAGAAGAAGAAGAAGAACAAGAGCTTACATTGCTCTTCAACTTAGGCTAAGTGTAGTGGTTACCATACTTGCCTCCTACATCCAAGAACGCGGGTTCGAACCCGGCCAGGACCGATGGATTTTTTTCCAGCGTAAAAATCCTAAGTATGGCTTCCTTCGGAAGGGAAGTAAAGCCGTGGTCCCGTGTCGTACATTTACGGCACGAAAAAGAACCTCAAGCCTGAAAGAGAGGCCTCTGAGCAAAATTTGTCGGCCGTTTCACGCCCTGAGTTGAATGGGACGCTGATGACCTGAGATGTTAAAGAGCGTTCATAAATAAATCAAAAAAAAAAAAAAAAAAAAAAAAAAACTTAGGCTAAAAGTACAGAAATTAGATTAAAGGTATATCTGTACAATTATGGGTTATTAAGAATCATGATCATATATACCAGAAGTACTGAAGGTATTAGACATTATTCCTATAATGCGAGAGAAAAAATCCCCTTTTAAAGTAAGCCAGGCTGCTTGATTCTCTTTGTACTGATGCTGGCCTCAGACCGATGACGCTCTAATACATTGAACAAGAGTTTGCAGTGACCCTACTCTATGAGAAGATTTAAGAATACGTTTTATCCTTCTCAATCCAGAAACAGTCAAGTAAATTTAGATTAATTGTTTCAACTCTGAATTTAAACAGCTTGGATTTGAAATGTTAGTAATATTTTTACACTTCATATAGCAGACTATGTCTGTAAATGACCAAAACCCAGCTACAAATCGCTTCATTAATTAAGCATACATTCCAGCGAACGGTTTGAACTTTCACGTGTTCATATTACTTAGGAAAGAGCTCACTAATCACAAATGTCATTCTACTTATTAAGTTGACATATTTTAGACCTTCACGCCTATGATATAATAAACGACACCCAGAATAGTCTGTCCAATAAACATCTCTCACGTCCATTTCTAGGAATTCAATCTGTGTGGATAAACCCATCAACGATAGAGCATCTAATAGCTTGCTTACGTTCCCTGCTGCAGGCTTACCAAATTGCTTGCACCTCGTTCCCACTTGCCTTCTGGAAATGAAACATAAAATCTAGTTAAAGGCAGAGCGCCCGATGTTGACAAATAAGACAGAATCGGACGTACGTCAGCGTTGATTTCCTGCTCTTCCGGTGCCAATGCAATTAGTGCTTCGCAGAGGGGTATCGAAGCTAACACAAAGTTAAATATTGATTTCGACATGCTGGTTGCAGGAAGGTCCTTGTGACGCCATATCATCTGAACAATTATAAGAGTCCGTTTCCTTAATTTTATTAACAGTAAAGTTTCAAATCTATGCATTTAGAAAATAGCATTCCACCTATTATTTAGCTCATTTGTTCTGTTAATTTTTCTAACACTGTACTCGTAGAGTATTCATAGACATTCAAAAGTTAGTAGCTAGTGACATGTTGGGAGAAATGTGTGTTTACAAAGTTCGATAGCCTTTCCTTAACTTATTGCACCAAGAATACAAAGATATTACTTTGAAGAGCAACTCCATATTATGTCATGTCACAAAGATTTGATTTAGGAACCATATGTCACTCAAATTACTCTGTTACCGCCACAGCTGCTCCTTGAATCCTTCACCTGACTTATACATCTCGTGGAAAGGTAACGACATACACTGTAGCCCCACAGGAAGTCAAATACAATGACTTAGAGGCAACTGCAAAGGATTCGTCCTTTCTGCAGCACGCCCGATGATGCAGCCCTGAGGTAATATCATGAACATCTTGATGGAAATGAGATGGTGCCTCATTCTGCTAGAAAAGGGATTTATCGCAATCCTCCTATATTAACCATAGCGTCAACATATTCAGTTATGAATGTCCTGTAACAGCTTTCCCAGTGAAGAAGAACGTCCCAATTTCGACGTGACAATGACACACGCAGAACGAATCAAGATCATATCATATTCAATAATTTCAATAGGGTTCTGAGTCTTCTCTTTATCAAATTCCAACACACAGGGAGTACGCGCTATGCACCAGATGTTGCCATCGAATAACTTCGAACACTGTATATGTAATATCTTCAACAAGGATATAAGAATTTCACGATAGTAAAATTATCTAAAATAGAACATCTAGATACAAAATTTACAGAAGACAGAAAAGGAACATTTTGATCAAACGTGACTCGAAATATGAATTTTTCCCCTGGTGTTTTATATTTTATATTTCAGTTGTATATGCCATTATTAAAGTCAAGCTGATTAGAAAAATATAACAAGAATTTACTCCATTAAAAAGTTTGGCACTTGGCGATCTCCTATCCTTGTGACATTTGGATGCGAAGTTTAAATTCAAAGGGTTCATATAGTTCATTAGAACCCGGAACAGGCTTAAGGCCTAATCCTTGTAAGTAATGATGAAGAACGTTTACAGCACTCTGCGTCTTCTGGGTACAATGAACAAAAAACACGTCAGCGCGCATGAGATTTGGAGAGGATTATGAGCGGTTAATGTCAAATGCTCACTTTTAACTCATAGATATGCGATGGATAAAGATTTACTCATTGCAAATCTAACAGCGTAGATAGTATCTCAAAAACATAGCTATTTACTTTGTTACTTTACAGTTGTAAATAGAAAACAGAAGATTGATTTAAGTTCATCACAACTACAATAATTTAAATATTTTTGCAGATTGCCAATGAAAAATTTAAGCTTTGTTTAAAATAATTCTAAAATTAGAAAACTATAAATACGTTCCTGTAAAGGCAAGAGTGGAGGTATATTTCCCATATCTCGCAATGTCTTTGTCCTTATAGTAATTAACATTTGCTTCCTTAAGCTTCAATAACGATTAATAGAATAGGAAATATTTAATAAATCGCATCATGTAGAGCGTAAAGTGATTATATTATAAGTTTATATAAATTATATCAGAATAAACAAAAATCATGTTCAAATGAAACTAATTTGCCTTTTCCCCCATAAATTCTTCATTTGAAGAAATGTCATGCTTGACATCTATAGAAAGAAAGGTTACAATTAGGTGCAACTGTACACAACACTGGTTATTATGAAGGCACTAAACACTGCAGATAGAGACTAAGGTTTATTTAGTGGATTAAATAACATTAACAGCTCACTTTTAAGACATTGTTGAAAATATGCCTGTGGGGTAAAAAAATGGTCAAAATTCTCAGTCACCTCATCCATTTAGTACAGTTCAAAAGTTTTATTTGTTGATTTACGCTGAAAATTGAATAAACTTCTTTCTTTAACAGTTAAGAGCTTAAACTCCCTTGGACTTAACAAGCCAATGCCAGATGTGCAACTAATTACTCAAAAACAGTAAAAACACACTGAAGGATTCCCTAAATGGGTGGTCGTCTAACACCAGGGTCGCCTCAAAGACATCACAAAACACAGAAAGACGAATGATGAATCCGTGGCACAAAAACACTAGTGCAGTATTTGTCCTTTCTGCAAACAGGCTGAGAAAACCCACTGATTTGAATCTAGGTCCTGCCGTTGGAGTCCCAAGCCTTTCAGCTTGAGCCAACCTACTCGACCAAATATAAAAAAAAAAATATATAAAATACTATATTCAATTTGTAAAGCATAGCTCTGAGAATAAAAACAAAATAAAAGCAAAAAATGACGAGGGGAATTTACAATATTTTAATTGGGTGCTAAATGAAGAGCGGCTTTTGTGGCAAGGACTTTCTTAGAGTAAATGAACATAAAAAGAAATTATTTTGTTGTAGCTACAACCATCAGCTCAAAGATTTATTTATTTTTGATACTAATTGCATTCGATGTTTTATTGCAGGAACAGAGAATAAAAACACTTCGCAAAAACAAAAATTTAATGGAAATGCAGATATCCGTTAAGATTTCTAACCTTAGGTCTTTTATTTTGTCGAATTACTTCAGTCATTGAGACATCTCAATGTCTTCATCTTAGCAGCCCGGCTCAGAAAATTGGAATAAACCTGAATAGGTGTTTCCAGCGGCAGCGGAAGGAACGCGTGTTCTGTTTTAATTATCGCTGCTTCGTCCTTCCATTTACTTAACACATACACCTTCTTTGCACGGTCCCAGGTGAAATATAAATGAAAGCGCATTCTCGCATTATTGCCATGTTTGCTGGGGGTGGGGGGGGGGCAAGAATACGTGGAGAGGTAACACAGTCAATACGAGACACAAGGGACTACCTTCCGATTAGAACAAAACCTCATCGAGGCTTTTTTCTTTCTTTTGTATCGATCCGATGACACTTCTGTCAAGAAGTTTCCGACGTCACTTCTCCCCCCTCCACCGATCTTATTCAACAGTGAATCGGGAAGGATTTAGCTGGAAAAGGACCGAATTCATCATCCTTTACCTCTAGCAATTATTCTTATTATAAGCATTGGGCACTGCATTGAAATGAGTGTATTTCTAATTCCTGGTTTTATAATTACAAGTAACAACAATAATTCATTTGCTGTACTTAAATTGTGTGAATATTTCTCATAATAGCATGCGCAGCTTTGGGAAAGAAAGGTTATATATTATTGGACACGCCTTGATGGCCTCTTTTCCTGCAACCTGTGCATCAGAATTAGCTTAGAAAACAACTTTGTCGTTTCTGTACATGCTTAATGCTAATAGAACCCAGGTGTAGAAGTGAAAGTAAATGATTTATTCATTTATTATTTATTTATTATTTAAGAAGCATCACATATTCTTTAATAACATGAAAAACAGGAAATAGTCATAGCTTCTACTGTGTAATATACGAAAGTACCGGTGGCAGCACTGGTGTGTTATTGTTTAAATAAAAGCGATAACAATAGACAGTCGGGGCTCGGTGAGATGAGACGAGGTTATTAAGGTTATTCCCGCACCCTAACAGCCTTGTAAATGTGTTCAGCGGCATTTATTTATTTAAATTTCTAATAGTACACTACTATTACACCCGGTTCTTTTGCCCTTTGGTGTAGTTTGATATATAACAGAATTATTAATAATTTTGGTCTTAACGTTCTTCATATTCCAATTAATTGATGTACGATGCATACGCTTGAAGCAATCGCTTACGGCCAGCCAAGCTACACTGCAGTCGAAGCTACACAGGATTTTGTGGTAGAAATGCTAATGACAGTCTAATAAATTCTATACTCATCCATGGAGATGCAAGAACTGCCTACCGTCATTTCCCACACATTTCTGGTATCTGCTTATGACATTTATGTGTGAATAGTACTAATTTATTAATTGCATTAAGACTAGGAACTGTCTTCAAATAACCTTCTTACAGCACGAGCGTACTTCGTGCGAACACAAAGCATTAATAAACCACAGTTATGTAGCAGAATATTTGGGCCTAGTATTTGTCATTTAGTATTGTAGCAGCCTTTATGCTTAGACAGCTGTTATTTCTTTCACTGCCTATACAGAGACTCAAGATCAACGTAGCAGTTCGGTAAAACCATCCCGCCTGGCCTTGAGCGGTGGCTTATCGGCCGATGCAGTACCCCGACGCAGCGTCGGTCATCAGATAATTAATTGGTTGAACCGATGCTTTTAATTTCTGAACTTCAATAATACAGTGATAACAGTATCTATACTATAAAGGTAAAAACCAAAATGTATACTAACAGATTACAATTAAATTACTCATTAGCTTACAAAATATATTAATTCTACTTAATTATTAAACAAGATTAGTCACTCTCACAGACTGAGCAGCGGCCCTAGCGGTACCCTATATTCATTGGTTACTGCCTCCAAACAAAACTACCAATAGCTAACGACGAGTAACTCTCTCACGACGTTGTTTTACTGAGCGATCCAATAAAACCTCAGGTGTTAACATCGAATATCCGACAATGTTCCTGCCGGACGGTTTTTGACCACTTTCTCCGATATTTTGTTTTGATATTACCACATTTTTGAGCTGATGAAAAAGGTTTTGAAGGCTTTCCTTTCCTTTCCTCTCGTGAGATTGAACAGTACTAGTGACAGTAACCAATGAAATGAGTAGAATTAAAGAAACTTACTGTCCGTTTTAAGCACTGCCTATATGTTAAAAGGGTGGTTTGTTAAGTAGCTTGATTCGCATATTAATAGAGGGCAATATCAACATCAGTACATTGATCATAAAGTTTGTTTGCTATATATAAATATTTTATGGTCACAAGTCATACTGAGGCTAATTCATTATTTGGTAGATGTTTAACCACAAGCGTTTCGAGTGACAATGAAAAATGGATAAGACTGGAAATCGTGGTGTGATTCAGTTGATTTTTCTAGAAGAGAAAACAGCAAAGAAATAATGAGCGTTGCATAGTGGTTTCTAGCCGAGTTCATTTTCTGCTTATGCGTTTTTAGGGGAATCAGGTTAGTATCTCGTCAATCCTGGTGGTATAGTGGTAACCATACTTGTCTAGTAAAACCAAGATCGCGGATCTATCTTGGATAGGATCCATGGATTCTTTCAGGCGTAAAATCCTAAGTATGACTTCCTTCGGAAGGGAAGTAAAGCCGTGGGTCTCGTGTCGTAGATTTACGGCACGAAAAAATAACTCAAGCCTAAAAGAAAAGGCCTCTAAGCAAAAATTACCGACCGTTTCATGCCCTGAATTGAATGGGACGATGGTGACCTGAGATGTTAAAGAGCGTCCGTAAATAAACCAAATCAACAGGGTATCTCTCTTACTCCCGTACTGAACACATTGTAGGGACGGTTTATTGCACAGCTGGACCGCTCTCATCTTTCTCGCTTGCAATTGTTTATTGCATTTATGCAGCTGAGAAGTTACCCCCACCACACATTTCCTTGAATTGTCTCGCGCAGATCGATACAAAGTAATTCGCTAGAACTATTCAAATCTACAGGACTCCCCTCATTTTTCTTATTTCCTGGTATTCGTATGCCTCAGGTAACTGTGCGTTCTTTTCACTCGTGTAGGTTCTGCTATTTAAAGAGCTTAAATGAATGGATTGAGAAGAAAGTTTTTCATATCTTGAAAATCAAAAATAAATGTACAACAAGATTCTCAATATGTTTTTTTTTTTTTTTTTTTAGGTTAACATGCCATTTAATTTGTATAACCCCCCTCTCACTTAGATATATTAAAATTCACTGTGCTTTTTAAAATGCGTAAATAATTGCAGAAAAATCCGTAGCTATTCAAAACAGGCAAACTTTTGTTTTAAACTTGAATGTAGGTAACAAAACTCAAAATAAGTAAAAATAATAAATAAATAAAACAAAGGAAAAATAAAAAAATGTCTCTACCGACCCCAAATGTGCGGAAACGTGTTCATTTCTATAGCAAGGTGAAAAAGAGAGGTTGTCTGACTTCCGGGCTCTGTCAATCATATAACAGTTAAAGCATTATTCCCATTAAAAAGACATTTAGGTAAGACATCGGAAATGTGGCTGCAAATTTTATTCTTCAAGTTCTATCTCCTCTTGCTTCTTGCACCATTTTTACTCCTTGCTCTTGATTATGTATAATAATTTAAATGCTTTGTTCGTTTTACTTCTTATGGGGAAATTGCGTTCCACATTAATCGTTCAGTCTATTCGAAGCTGGTGTATGTTATTGGCCTTTGCGTTCAGTTTCATGGTTTTCCTTTTACTAATTGTTCTAGCTAAATTTTACGTGCTTGCTTGTTTCGTGAGATAGAATGTGTTTTATGCATTCGCTCAGGGGGAATACAATATGTTTGCGTGCTGCAGGTGTGTTTGATAACATCCTGTGACAGTCCCAGGGATCGTGATGGCGGGGTTTTCCGCCAGGTTGGCACTATTGTCTCAGTCAATACTTTATTTCACCATGCGATTCCCTTTGGTATGTCACAAAAGTCCTATTCCCTTTTTTTAACAAACTGAAATCTTCACTTGACGCTTCTTAAGGACAAATTCTATTCATATCCCTGAAACCTTTGTTATTATCTACGCAGCAATGAGTTGTTTACCCGAGATTATTTGCAAACTAAGCCACCAATAGAATTAGGAGTATTCACATAAATCTTCTAGTAATTTATGTAAATATTACTTGAACCGACGAAAGGCAGCAAAATTTTGACAGTGGACCTATGGAGGCAAAGCTGTCACCAACTACACTGCAAATAGGCAGGTCGTTAACTTCTCTCACGCCTGCCTTCATTTTTATTCAAGTACACAATTCCGGAGCCGTGAAAATGTACACTTGAGTCGGATGAATTATTGATTTGCGAAAGTGAGTGCGTGAGGTTCTATGGAGATAACGTAGCTGAACACACTGAGATCAATAAATGAACCTTGGAAAGTAATAAATTTGAAAATAAAACGAAACATCTAGCAATATATTCTTATTAACCATTATTATTATCCCTTATTTACTCTTGAATATACAATACTTAAATATTTCATGACAGAACGGCTCATATACTATACATTTTATTTATTTTTTCATAATATCATTAATAAAATACCTTATCTTATAGAAGATATTTCTAATGCGGACCTATAGTTTGAGTCACAACATCTAATAGGAGGACCAAATTACTTAAAATAATTTTTATTAATTATTTAAATAACTATTTTGGCAGACCTAAGTGCAACAAATTTAGATTTTGTGTAGACGAATATAATTACAGCTAAAAGAGAAATTAATGATCCAATAGATGATAAAATATTTACAAGATTTACTGTTTTGATAATAAATAACCAATAAATAAGAAACTAAAAACAAAAAATACATAAATATATTTAAATTTCTTAAAGAAACAACCTCCAAAACTAAATCCATTGAATAAAATCCAGTTAAAAAAGGCATTCCACACAATGCAACATCTAATATTAAAGATAAATTGTATATGCGGCAATTCATTTGGTTATGAAGACCCTTTGTCCAATGTATTAATTTTCTGTTCCAGGTTCAATATCCGCGTGATTGTTTAAAGCTCTTCTGTTTTCAGATCCCTCTCTCCCGTTCTACATATTGCTATTATTTTGCATTATTTTAAATAAAATTGGTGTTCATAAGTGATACATATGCGACCTAAGTACAAAATGCCTAAAGGTGAACAAATCAGCGAGGTCAGTTGCTTAATCCAACTACAGCCATTTTCATTTACTGCAGTGTGAAAGAAATTAAAGTGTTATAAATCGGACAGAGCACATATCTAAACTTATTTAGTTTCAAGAACGGTGAGCAAAGAACGAATTTTCGGATAAATTGGAGCAAAAGTCACCAGGAAAATAAAATTGTGCGTCTAAATTACAAATTTAATGGCTTTCCTTGAGCAAAAATAAAATGGTGTGTTGTAGGGACATATTTCTAGGAACAGGAGAGATGGCTAGCGAAGTATGCGGAGACAGGGATTTATCTGCGAAGTAAAACATTACGCACTGAATACGTTACATCTATTCAATAAGTTGAGTCGGTCCATCGTTAACGAAAGCAGAATATTAACAGTTGCGTTGTCAGTACTTACCTCTGAATTGCCATCTCTACAGCTGCCAGCTATACTATACCCAGACTTTCTGAAAGTAAAGTTATCTCTGATTTATTCATCGATCTTATTTTTTTCCACTGAAATACCTGTGATTAATTAAATAACAGCGTGGATTTGAAAAGGAAGTCAAAACCGCTAAAACCCAACGATTTTTTTAATTATTTTTAATAGTGTTTAACGCCCGTTTTTACTGCTGAGGTATTACAGGCGATGACTGTGGTTTTTAGAGGAAGAAAACGTTCCAAGCCTAAATTTAGGGTACCTCCCCAGCATTTATCAGTTATGAGGACTGTCAGGGAGGACGGCCCTGGCGGGAATCGAACCCCAGACCTCCCGCTCACTACCACGCCTTAACGACCTCGGCCACCCATGGCGGTAAAATCCGAAAGTGTAATCACAACTTAAGCGTCTGAGATAACTAATGAGAGGCGTAAATAAACTTCTGACTATTTGTTACATAGTTAATACGAATCCATATGATGAGACAATGTATTCCGTGTTTACATTTACATATGCTACTCTTGTCTTAACAAAGTTGAAAAAGCGACGGTGAAAGATCCGTTAAAAAAAGAAATAAATAAAATAATACACTTCACTGTTTTTGTTCCACTTTCTGTCCCTGCCAAACTATGTAAATCTCGTCACCCTGGAGCTGTACTCATGCACTTTCAAACTGGCGAGCACTTTTATTCATAAATATACTAGACGCACGAGATCCGATGCAAGTTTTGTATGATTTGTAGCCGACTACAAAATAGTACAGTTAACTCTGACATCTGTAAAATGATTATTAAAAGCTCTTCTGTAAATGATAACATATATGTAGTATTTTAAGCTATATAACTAATTTGAATTATACGAGTAACATATGATTATCCAAATTGATTGCAATAAATCTTACTAATATTAATTATAACTAGTAGGGTCGAAGCTGCACCCATAACATCCAGGTTAAGGTAGTCACAGACTCTTCCAAAAGACCATAGAGGCAGTCACAACACACTTGCAAATTGAGAAAAGTGTTTTTTTTTTTTTTTGTATACCAAAATTATAGATAATCTTTACTGTTGGTCAAAATCTTTCATAAAATTCATGACATAGTTGCATAAAATTACCATAGTAACACTAACGCCATTAAGTTGATTTTATTGCTAAAATGCTCTGATCAACTCTATTTCTTTTTCTGATTGACACTACAGTCCTTGGCTTGCCGCAGGGACCTCTGCTTCCTCTACCCTCGTCTTATGACTTCAATGATAAGACAGTACTGCAGGGAGACATGTGATGAGCCTGCCTGTTGCCATCACGCGGCTCCCTAGATCAGGCTGAGTATTAGCTTCCGATAATATTAAGGAAACAATTTATTTAATATTAAAAACCAGGATAATTATGCATATTGCAAAATACATAATTACACAATTCATAAAAAGTGACAAGTTAATACTATCTATCATATGAAATAGCAGAAGTTAATATTGCTCTGTTCTGAAATATATGCCAACACTTAAGTATTAGAAAAAACAATAAATCTGTTTTATTTCTTCTGATAAGCTCATAAGGTTTTCTCGGTATTTGTAACAATTGGCTTTTCAGGTTAGGCTAAAATTTCTTGCGGTAATTCCATCTTCTATAATAGTAAAAATAGACAAACGAATTAAATATGTCCTTTGATATAATGACGTCATAACTAAAAATAAGGCATTGATTCAGAGTAATTCAATAGAAAATCGACATTAATATTGACTTATTTTTATTTATATCCTTTTATAATTCTGGTATACAAAAATACTCATTAAGTATATGAGTATACTGGTTTATAATACTACACAATTATTGCATTCGTAAAAAAAATTACGCAACCCCCTTAGCTAATTTATTCAACATATCTCATGTAATTAAGTATAACATAGGAAAACTAACATAATATATTATTTTATATTTTAAAATAACAGGACATAAACTTACTTAAATTCTATCTCTTATTTCTTGGGATTAAACTTATTTTATCTTCCATTTCCGGTTTTTCTGGGCATACTGTCCAAATTATTCACTTTTTTCATCATTTCAATATTAATTTAATTTCGGATTTTTTAAACAAAATTATTGCATCTTGAAGAAAACAGCAATGTACTCTTATGTAACATAATGTAACAGACTACTCTATTTCAGAGTGTGAAACCACCTCTAATAAACAGGGCATCACTGTCTTGCACCTTAAGTAGCACGCTTCCAATCAGTGTATGGAATCAGGAAAATGGCTTCGTATTTCTTTGGCAACTAGATGACAGATGTGTGCAAAACATCTCCTAGTACCTTCACGCTCTCTTTGAGTAGAGCACTCATAAACTATTGTAGTAGCTTGCAGTATAAGTAACGAACAGCAATGTATTGCTCCGTTGCATTCCACTTGCCAGATCAAAAGCTTGCGTACTGTTGCACGATTAACCTTCTCAAGCTGTGGTTACATAATGCCTTACAGCGTCACTTGTCTCCTTTACAGACACACAAATTGTTTCCGCTGCACGTTTTCTCTTTATTTCTGCAATTGTCCTCTCGTAATAACTGGAGCATAGCTTGTTGTTCATTTAGTAATAATAAGCATATCTTTATAGTTATAAAATTATATATAATTAGAATAATTAACAATAATTAGAAAAGCAGAAAAGAATAAAACACTAAGAAAAAGTCACAGAGCTGCAACCGCTATATTTCGAACTTTGATTTCTTCTATGGCAAGAAGACAAGTGAAGACGATAAAAATAAATAGTGAATACCGAAGGTAACGTTATGCATGGAAACAGATGAAACAAGCAACAAGGGTGTGTGAGAAAGAAAAAAAAATATTTAAGATTTAAATCCCTGTGGTACATACGTTTTATGTAAAAATATAGCTGCCATTTCTCGGTCTCTGAGTCAACTTTCAGAGTTATGTGTAGGTAACACATCAATAAGTGTTTTAATTAAAAGCATAATCAAAATCCTTACAGTGAGACAAGGCATGTTGGGCAACCGGCAAAGGAGGCTTGGTTTTAATAGAACGTCTATGATTGTCCACACGTAGCGAAACAACAGTAGAAGTTAAACCAACATAAAATGCTTTGCAAAACTTACAAGATAAATAAACGTAAAAACAATCATATACGTCCTGTTAAAAAGTCTCCCTTCCCGGCTGCCCAACATGCCATATCTCACTGTAAGGATTTTGATGTTGCATGTAATGCCTCAAAGTTTACTCAGAGATAGAGATATGGCTGCTATATTTTTACATTAAGCGCCTATACCACCGGGTTTAAATCTTACGTATTGTTTCCCCCGCACACTCTCATTTCTAGTTTCATCTGTTTCCATGCATAACGCTACCTTCGATACTCAATATTTATTTTATTTTTATAACCTTCACTTGTCTTCTTGCCATAGAAGAACTCCAGTATTTCGAAATATAGCGGTTGCAGCTCTGATACTTTTTCTTAGTGTTTTATAGTTTTCTGCTTTTCTAATTATTGATAATTTAGTTACTTGTTAATAGTGTTAACATTATTTTTCATTTATAATAAATATATACATATTACAGTATATTTTATGCATGAATCATGTCAACCCAACATGTTTAATTATGATACACAATTAGAAAGAGGTAAAAATAATAAATAATAGTCCTTTATTTAAAATTTCTTCCTGCACACAAATTAAATTATTAAAGTTTATTTCATTAACACCCGGTATAAAAAGTAGATATTTTATTTCTGTAGACTAACTGCCTGAGATAGTGCAGAGCTTGCTGAACCTGAGGAACATAATGCCAGTACCATGCCAGTGCTGCTTGCTTAAAGACAGCAAAGAGATTCCAGAGTTTATTTAATTTGTTAAGCACGATTGATGCGCGTCAACAAACGGTCAGAGGGTAAAGAACCGCTAGTTCCAGCTGTGTGCGGCAGTGCTGCTCCTGGCAATTATAGCCAACCGGTCTGCCTTGAGCCTAGCCCTACATTTGCATAAACAGGCTGGGCCTCGAGCACACAAAAGTTAAGAGTATTTTGAAGTCCATTACCTCTTTACAGAGAAAACAGAAAATGGTTTTTGAACACCTAGCGGCATATCAGAGCACAAAGCTAGAAATTATTCGCTTCATACACACAAATGGTAGCCTCATTAACGTCAACTAAAAACTCTCGCACATTTCAGAAGAATGGAGCGGTGTAACCATTTGGGAAGGGAGCGGGGGTTAACATAAGATAACTGTTAGGCAAATTCCTACTGGAATAGATGCTCGATTGTTACTGTCCACGAAAGATCTGTAAACAACGCTAAGCCTTAGTTTTTTGGTGTTAAGTTAAAAGAATACGAAAAAAACATCACCCGATGTTTTAACGTTTATTTCCTCTTACATTTTAATTTGTTAAGGATAATGGAAACACTGAACATATAAAGATAACGCATTGAGATTTATTGATTCTAATATAATTTTTGACACGCTTGTTAAACTCTACTTCCGGTGCTCTTTCATCCATGGTTTAGGATTGTTTCTGACCTGTGTTAACAAATTCCAACATCTTTATCTTATTAAAAAGCATACCTCCACCAGTGGTGATATACTGTTGTTACCGTTTCTTTAAGGAGCGTGACGGAGAGAGAGGAAAGTAGCAGGAACCGTAGGAGTCTTCTGCGCATGTGCGGCTGAACTTGTATACTACCTTTCCTTTAAGACACCGTCTTACGACAGTATGGAGGAACTTCAAGCCTCGACAAGCGTCTTGTAGGCTCCTTATAAAAGAAGGAGTTCTTAAGTTATCCACAGAGGTGGATTAATATATGATATAATATTAAAATGTTTGTTTCATTGACTCAACGGTAAAGAGGTGAGTAATGGTTTAGCTCTATGTTTTCAGCACAGTAATACAACACAGAGAGTCCGAGGAGGCGTGATTGAGAACATTACTAGATACTAAAAAATGGGCAACTCAAGGGGCAGGAAGCCAGACAACAGTATATAATAGCCCCGAGCGCGAAGTATGGCTCTGCAACACAGTTGTCTATACACTAACTTCCCCACCCCCAGTAGGCTTTCCAGAAGCACCCAAGTTCACGGTATTCAGCTTATAAAGACCCTTTTCAATAACCTATTGACGATCCATAAGTGAGTGGAATATATTGCCGTTTCTCTGTTCAAGCCTTATACTCAGGCGCCAGACCCTAGTCCTGTTTAGTTACGATGCCGAATTGTAACTGAGATCCCCAATGGCAATGAAATAGCTCCCTGTGTTGCTACATTAGGGTCAGAGACGAGGGCTTTAACCTTCCGAATTATCTCTAGGATAGGGCTGGAGTAAGTTGTCTTTTAGACGTAACTTTTCTGTCAAGCGCATATGAGATGGTGAACGATGCCTCTTATATTGCTTGGCAATCTCGGAATACATCGTGAATGACAGTAATATGCCTTTTTCGGTTTTACGTGGCGGGCACGAGAGCACACAACAGTACACCATTATAAGAGACAAACTTATATTTATCGATGTACTTGCTCCACCCTGCTAATTGCATCACACGAAAAAAAAACAATTGACGTATTGGCTGTCAAATTATTTGTTCGGTAGATGTATGTTGAAATAATAATACGAAATATAACAATTACTGCACACTACACACATTACATTTTACAGAAGAACTGTGCAACAAACTTAGATTTACTATTGTTGTATTGGCAAATAATATACATGCAGCAGCTACTGCTATTATTAAGTGTAAATGTTTAGTATACTCTTAGCGACAGAAATTTATTGATTTCAAAATTCGCACATGTGCTTTGCTACTTCTTTTAAAAGCTAAAGGTCATGCATGGCTTTCTTCGGAAGTAATTAATGTTAGACCAACAGCATCAGTACTCCTGACTTTGATTTGAGAGGAGACTTGCAAAGGATGTGTAACCCTGTTAGAGGTGCAGGGCAGGCTATGTGCAACATTCTTTGACACAAATCTTCATTAGCTTTTTCCGGCTACATCAAGATGATTAAATTGAGTACTTCTTACGATTTGGATTACTTTACCTCATTATATTCTTTCTCCCAAATTAACCTCTCCCTTAATTTTATCCCTTTGGCACGTTGATCTCAAAGTTTTACTTCGAGTAACCAAGAGGAAAGGGGGTGGGACTCGCAATGAGGGCCAGTCATCCTGACGTGAGAGATTTTTGTAGTTTCCTCTGGTCACTTAGGCAAATGTGGAATGGATCTGCCCTTTCCACGAATTTTTTGCTCTTCCATTTCCTTTATCTCCGTTAGTTCTACCAGAAGCTGCGGCATTGGAAAAGTTTCTGTCGGAAGCGACCGTTCTGTCCTTGTGGTGTAGTGGTAGCCATACTTGGCCTCCTAAACCCAAGATCGCGAGTTCAAACTCGGCCAGGACCTATGGATTTTTTTCGGGTATAAAAGTCCTGTATGACTTCCTTCGGAAGGGAAGTAAAGCCGTGTGTCCCGTGTCGTAGATTTACGGCACGATAAAGAACCTCAAGCCTGAAAGGAGAGGCCTCTGAAAAAAAATTTACCGCATGTTTCACGCTCTGAATTGAATGAGACGCTGATGACCTGAGATGTTAAAGAGCGTCCTTAAATAAATCAACCACTTTGGAAACATTATTAATGACTACGTATACGTCCTTGCCTCACCGTACCTGGAAATTGGTCGCCTGTGTATCCCTCACATCTCCCTTTCTCCCTGAGTTGGTTCCATCGAGGGCTTAGGCACAAATGGCCCGTCCTTGAGTATCCGAAATTCCTTGTCTGTTCCTACCTATTCAATCCAAAGTTCTTAGTGTGGTCGATCGTTCTGAACGAAATTGCAGTAGATACTACACGGTCATTTGAAATTTTTGGCATATCTAATTCCCTTGCAGGTGGGATGGTGCCTAATGGATAGAAAATGTCATATCCCTCCTACATCAATGAAACGCAGAACACGAAAATGACATTTTATAAGATTGTTCATTTTGTAAGAGTAATAAACCCAGGATAATTGAGCTAATAGCCAGCATTCTATATCATATGTGGAAAAGAGAGGAAGATAAAATATAAACACAGTTATTATTTGTTGAATGTAATATCTAAGGTTATTTTAATTATTAAATATTTACAAGAAATGTTTTTTTGGTGAATTGGCAGAACAAACAATTCATCTAAAAACGCATATGTTATCAGCAAAGCGTTAAAAATAGAAAATAAGTATTTGTATGTATTTTCATGAATTTGTAAGTTGGTATGAAGGTGACTAGAGAAGAACTTTGGGTCTATTGGCATTGTTATCGCGTCCCACTTTGACTCCATCCATATATTATTTATAACTGAAACTTCCGAAAGAGTGCAGCTATTTTTGCACTGAGAAAATTCTTTGAGAAAACGCTGCTTCCTTTCTCAAGCCTGAACAGTAAAAAGTTCTTACGCATGACCCAGTCATTCGAAGAGCAGAACGTTGGTGTACCAGATTGTACATACTGGTCGTTAAGATAGCCAGTTTCTAGTACAATTTTATAAGATTACCGTAATACATAGGATCCTGCTATTCCTTCCGAGTTCCCGTTTATTTCAACGGGTGGTAAAGAAGAACCGCAGAAGATTTCAAGGCCATGAGACGGAAAACCCCGCGTTTCCGGCAGCAACTATGAGAACCTGCTAGAGGCCACAATACGCACCTGCCTAGACCTTGGGAACATGTGCATATCGGGAAGAGCTTCGTAGAATCTTGAGAAGCAGAGGTGAAAAGTGTTTGCTATAGGGAAATAACGTGTGGAAGGTATGAGAAATGCTTAGAAAGATAATGGAAACACAACAAATAATTTCAGCATCTCCAAAACAACTTTCATGTCTTGCATTGTCTTTATGTATGACGTCCATTCGGTATCCGCATTTCGTTGTTAAACAAAGAGGCTAAGCAACTCATCAGAGCGCTCTCCATTAAAACAATTGGATAGCATAGGAAAAGAACGGGGGGAGGAAAAGAAAAGAAAAAGAAAAAAAAAAAAAAAGATCAAAATGTGGTCACATTTCAATAAAACTTTTACTGACTGTAAATTATATTCTAAACTACCGCCACGGGTGGCCGAGGTCGTTAAGGCGCGGACTCGTAAGCCTCTGGGGTTCGAATCCCGCCAGGACCGTTCTTCCTGACAGGTTTTTTCCAGGTTTTCCTCATTCTCATACATGGCAAATGCCGGGAACGTTTCCTTCCTTAAAAATAATCCTTTCCCAATTCAGCATACCATCTCATGTATCATCAGTGTCCACCGCCTGTGGTGCCTCAGTAGTAAAAATAAGCGTTAAATACCATTTAAAAAGTATAAACTTTCATCTTAATCATCGCCAATGAACTGCGTTATTGCTTTTGTTATTATTAGATTTATATATGTACACTCTTTAACATCTTTGGTCATTAGCGTCCCACTCGAAACTGCCGAACATTTTTCTTCAAACGAACTGATATTTACAGGAAAATATTCCGTTGACGAAAACTTCTTTGACTTTTTATATGACACTTGCTGAAGAAACTCATGTTTAAAATCACTTATTGCTATTGTTCAATTGCTACGATACTTTATTTAGCTTCAATTGTTTGATATGGTTCTGTTAAAGGAATGCATGTGTAATCACGTGCACGCATACACATTACATCATCAATTGTCTTAGCGCCAGTGTATGTGATCTTTGTAAAATAACAATATGTTTTAAAACTTTCCAAACGATGAACTGTAGCAGTACTGTAACTACTTAAGTGCATTAGGTTTATTACTGTAGGACTAGACTTAAGGTTGTAGAAAAGTAAAACAAGCACATAATAAAACATATTCAGTTACAGAATGAGCGACTTCTCTTCGGAGTACAAGCAATTCGAAAGTATGTAACTATTTTACTATTTTATCGATTTATGTTATTTATGTTATGTCCATGTTATTTTAGCTATATTGTTCCAAGTGTTACTTTATTTTTAATTTTTATTATGCACGATTAGTTAAAATTCCCGCACCACCTAAATAACTTTTGAAGGATATGGTTCAGTGACGTGAATCTCTATGTGTGGGGATAACAGTACACTGAGAACTCAAAAATAATACTGACAATTTTACTTCCGGTTTAACCGGATGCAACTCCAACTCCCTTATTTTAAATGGAATACCCAATATATTTTTACATTTTCAAACAATGTTCATTAAGAGTGTTTCAAAAAGTACCCATACTAGAATCAAGAAAACAAAATGTAACAAATAATAAAAAAAAAAAACCTAGCTCAACGTCTAGACCTAACTAAACTTTAGGAATGTCTTGCATACTACAAATCTGCTGTTGTTGGGCTTTCTTGATATACTGCTGATTTCAAATGATTCCAAAGAAAGAAGTCCAAAGACGAATCATCTGAATATTTTGCTGGACATTCTATGTGACCTCTTCTACCAATATCTGGTATATATGCTGAAGAGCATTCTGTCCATAGTGAGCTAGAGCTTGATCTTGCTGGAAATAATGCCATCTCTGGATAGCATATGGTTCACCAGATATGGAAACCAATTTGCGACAGCTGGTACAATGTGATTTCCAAGCAAATTAATTAACTGTTAATTATTAGCGATTAGCGTTTCTCTAAGGAAGGATCAGAAGTTTTTGTGGATTCTGCGTGTGGTAAATTTACGTCTGACCATTATCGGCAGTTGTGTCTGTTGAAAATTTCATTTAGGCAGAATGTGGCTTCATCTGAGAACACAGAATTTTTTTTTATTTAAACTTTTTTTTTTTTTTTTGAACTGGTAGTTTAATTATCAGATCTAAGAAAAACTGGATCATTTTTAATGCGTTCAATCATTAATCCATAAAACGTCACTCTTTTAATGGGATCATACTCTGAAAGATCCTGCTAAAATCGAAGCTTATTAGTGCTTGCAACTTTTAAGGATTTTCATCCAGTAATTTCGGCTCATATTTGAATCTAACGACAAAATTTCAATAGAATCTTTTGTAATTTTCATCCAATGAAGTGTTCTCTCATCAGTTGCACATTTCGGGCGACCTGATCTTGATAAGTTATTTAGTATTCCAGTGTGAATAAAATTTCTTTACAATCCTTGTCACTGTTGAACGAGGGCGAATAAATTTGGTAATTTCAAAGAATAGCGCAAACTTCTGAAGCAGTACGAGTTAGTAAGGGTGATTGTTATAACGTTTTATTCAATTTTTCAAATAGATGCAATGCGCAGTTCTTTGATGGTAGCTATCTTAAGTGATGTGTGCTGCATGTTTCGTAGAAATGGATAAAGACGAGTATCGTGCAGTGATTAAACATTTTTATTTAAAAAGTGGACGTGACCCAAATACAAACTGAACCGAAGGAAGTTCATGGAAACTCTGCACCAACCCTCAACATCATTTATTACTGGATAAATGAACTTAAACGTGGCCGTACAAGCACTGTAGATGCGACACGTTCCTGATGCCTGATTGAAGTTTCTTCAGGCGTTAAAAGTCGAGGTATCGTGTTGAGGACATCGCATTAAGATTCGTGAAATCGTTGAAATGGTATGCTCTCATATGAACGGGACATAATATCCTACATGATGTCAAATATATAAACTTAATAGCAATTTTGTCTATAAAGAAATTAATTTAGTGTTAAACCAAAAACACAAGTACCTTACCCAGACTTTTTTGTGCCCCTCTGTACATTAATGCCAACAAAAATATTATTCCAAAGCTAGAAGATCAAGAATTCTGAAGTAAACAAAACACACTACAAAATATTAGGGAATATCATATATGTTTAAAGTAACCCCTCTCCCATTGTGAGTCTATCGCATATCCTTCATTGCACATATTCATGTCATTTCTTTTTTCATTTGATCGTTGATTCTGAAACAAAAGAATAGTATTTAAAAGAAAAGCAAAATTAGTAAAAGAACGCAAAGTTTACGTTTTAATTTTGTAAAAACTGATATCATCTAATTTTGTGTTGATGTATAATATAAAAATTAAACTAGCAAAATTTGATTACGTAGAAGTTACGAAAGCTAGGACACACATACTTTTCAGCCTACTTTACCATTTACTTAATTGTTCAGATGCTTATTTAGACAGCTGATACGAGAGTATTTAACAAAATAAAGATTTCTCCCAGTAATTAATTAATTTTTTTATTTGAAAAACACGCGAACAGATATCTCAATGCCACTCCCTTCATCATTCTAATATTTATCCCTGCCTATTTAATTGCCCAATAAATTTTCAAGGGAGAGTGATAATTTATTGAGGTTGGTGAGAATAATAAATCGTGACAATGGAAATAAGTAACTAAATTTATGTTAATTGTCTAAATCTTCTCCACTTGCCTAAAAAAAAAAACACGGTACTAATAGGTTAAAATGCGAGAATCCATTAGGAAACGAATTGCACTACTAAATGATAAAATCACAGCGTTAGTCATAGAAAATTCAACCCTCCCACCCAAAGTCATTGCTCCTTGTTTACGTATGGAGATTTGCTAAAAAGAGACCACGAAAACTGCTGTCAACCACAGAGAAACCGCAAGGTTTGTTTGGAATCATATTCTGTTACCTGAATGAGAAACAGTCGCATTGTTAAGTATTGGAGAGAGACAGAGTGCCGCCGTTTAGTGACGAATTAGTTCGGGGGGAAAAAAATTATAAGAAAGTTTTCCCAAAACATCTCCAGCTTTCCTAAGGGAATATAACTTTTTCCCTAACTATTGCTCTCCCTTAAGCTGCACTGCCAATAAAAAATCTCTAGTTTTGAATCACGTGCTAAGTATTTACAGGCATCACTCGCGAATCCATTCGATTTAAAAACCGGATATTAAAAGCTGTATTGTATTTATTTTTTCTGCCGCTGTCCTTCCATTCAAAATAGATACTGTTTACAATAAAAGGATTAAATCCACAAATATAAGCATTTTTTTATTCTTCTGTCTCTCTTCTCTCTCCCCCTACCCTCTCTCACATAATTCTGCAAATACACACATCTCATTAAAACACGCGATTAAGCAAAATGCTAATGGAGCATTTTCTGATGTTTCCCATAGAATAGAAATAATTTAAACAATATAAAAACGCAGAAAATATTGCTTCATTTACCATTCAAATACAACTCGCTATGCGGATTGCAAAGCTGCTACCTCTCGATTTACAAATAATTTTTCCTGCGCCATCATTAGTTCTACAGAATATATTATATTAGCGGTCTATATAGGCTGTTCCAAAAGATCTCTGCTGTCTCAAGAGATGTCGTGAAGATGGACAAATTACTATGATAGTTGCAAAGTGCCATCCTTCAGATAGCGCATGTAAAGTTTCAGACGCGTTAAGGGTAATCATTTATTTGTGACGATCTTGCACACCAACTACTGTTAATTCTGGGAAAAAAAATGAAATTCGAGCTGTGATAAAGTACTTCGTTCTGAAGTGTTCAACCCCAACACAATTATAAAAGAACTTCAGATTCCACATCAAAGGATTTTCACCTCGTTTTCGACGGTTAAAAAGTGGCCTGCTGAATTTAAGCGTGATCGTACATCCATTCCAGATGATGAGCGTTCAGGTCATCCCAAGACTGCTACGACAGACGAGATTGTGAAAAAATTCACAATGCGTTCTTCAATGATCGCAGATTGAAAGTAAGCGAATTGGCTGACATTGCAAAATACCTTGATAGGTCGTGTCCACTACATTTTACACAAAATTTTGAGTATAAGGAAGCTTTCCGTTCCATGGGTACTGAGTTTGTTAATAATGGACCAAAACGCATTCGAATTCATATTTAGACTTGTTTAAACGTAATTCCAATGAGTTTCATAACAGTAGACGAAACATGGATCGCCAGAGAAGGAGCAGTCCTAATAGTGGGTGGCAACAGGTGAAAGTGCACCAAAGAAAATAAAAACGGATCCATCTCTGGAAAAGTCATGGCTACTTGAAGGGCAGAACCATCACCGAGGAGTTTTATGCTTCATTACTGGCCCTACTGAAGGATGCTATTCAGGCTAAACTTTCACACCTTGCGATAAATAAAGTTCTCTTTCATCATGATAATGCACCTTCACGCACGTCTGCGATTGTTGCTGCAAAACTGCAAGATCTTCTCTTCCAAGTTCTTTCACATCTGCCATTTCCCAGATTTAGCTCTCGGTGATCATTTTATGTTCCCAAACCTGAAGCAATCTGGACGGACGAAGATTCACATCAAATGATCAAATTGAAGCTGAGACACATAGTTGGACAAATCTCATTAAAAAGTTGCAAAGTCGTTGATGTATTGCTTTACAAGGTGACTGTTGGGTTCAAATTTGCTCGCGGGAAAGACTGTTTTAGATTCATGTCTACATACGGTAAGAACTTTCTAATTTAAAGTATTTGCAACTTCCGTGTATCTTTCTCTGAAGTCTTTGTCCTTAAATAAATAACTTTATGTGCTTCCCACAACGATATGGCAATTGCGTTATGTGCGTTAAACAAAAATAAGAAGTAAACTAGGCGCGAGAGTTTATTTGTGCAGTTTAATATTATAATTAATGCTTCTTTTTGGATACAATATACAAACACTATATTTGTATGTATGAGGTTTTCATACGATTTAATTTCTTTTTAATACATTATTTACATTCCCATATTCCGTTGAAATAAAATATTCGTACGTATAAATAATTGATTTTCCTTGTAAATGTTACCATTATTGAATTTCTGTTTTAAACGTTACCTATATTCATTACAAGCATGATGGCTGAGGTGCAGAAGTTAAAATATGTATGTTTTATTAACTTTAGTTTATTTATATATGCTCTTTAATATCTCAAGTCACCAACGTCCATTCAATGCAGGGTAACGGCTGATAAATTTTGCTCATAGGTTTCTTCCTCCGGGCTTGAGGTTCTTTTACGTTCTGTATAAATCTACAACAAGGGACCGATGACTTTACTTCCCTACCGAAGGGTTTTTACACCTTAAAAAAAAACCTCCTGCCCTGGCCGAGGTTTAACCCGCGATTTTGGGCCTAGATATAAGTATGATTAGCACAAGACTACCAGGACCGACATGAGATGCATGTAACAAAACTTAACATGGTATAGCATAAGCAATAATTACCTAAATTTTGGGACCATGCTATGAAATTAGGTATTCTTAAAGATTAATTCTACAGTGAGCTTGAACATAAGCGAATTCTGCTGTATATTGAAGTTGCAGCAATCAAATCCTTCATTTCGCTATACCTTCTGAATTTTCTTTGTCGGTCCTGCTGGTGTAGTGGTAATCATACTTGCCTTCTAAACCCAAGATCGCAGGTTCAAACCCGGCCAGGATCGATGGATGGCGTAAAAATCCTAAGTATGGCTTCCTTCGGAAGGGAAGTAAAGCCGTGGATCCCGTGTTGTACATTTACGGTACGATAAAAAACCTCAAGCCTGAAAGAAGAGACCTCTGTCGGCCGTTTACGCCCTGAATAGAATGGGACGCTGATGACCTGAGATGTTAAAGAGCGTCCATAAATAAATCAAATCAACAACTGAATTTCCTTTGATTTCAAGTGATTTGAATTATCGTTTCTGCATAATGCTCCTAGCCTGCGTCGGTCCTGGTGATGTGGTGGTTACCATACTTGCCTCCTATACCCAAAATGCGGGTTCGAACCCGGCCAGGACCGATGGATTTTTTCGGGCGTAAAAATCCTAAGTATGGCTTCCTTCGGAAGGGAAGTAAAGCCGTGGGTCCCGTGTCGTACATTTGCGGCACGAAAAAGAACCTCAAGCCTGAAAGAGAGGCCTCTGAGCAAAATTTGTCGGCCGTTTCACGCCCTGAGTTGAATGGGACGCTGATGACCTGAGCTGTTAAAGAGCGTCCTTAAATAAATCAATCAAAAAAAAATATCTCCTAGCCTGCGTCATTCCATTACAATTAATGAGTTTCTCCCTTTCGGTATCCCACCCACCCCGGAAAAAAAAAACACCACACACACAAAAGAAAAAGAAAATCAAACGCAAATACAACCCACGACTTGTAGCATTGTGGCCTATACTGAATTGCTAAATGCATCGAAATAATTGAATATTATTCAGTCATAGAATATACGAACAAAAGGTCAATATTTAACATCCAGTAAAATTTTCAGGACTTTTACATTACTCAATAAACAAAATAGGAGGGTTCTGTATGCTACAAAGTGAAACACCGTGCCAGCCGCAGAATTTGAACCAGAAAGAAACATCGAAATTGCTTAGACGATAATAAAAGATAGCACACTGTTGGTTTTTTTTTTTTTAACATAAAAATACCTACAATTCCAAAAGAAGAAGAAGAAGAAAATCCAGAAATCAAACTTTACTATTTTATTAACAGCCCCCCCCCCCCGTAGATAAAATGCTGGTTTTCTACGCTGACCTTTCAAAACACATGTTAGCATTTAAAAACTAATTAGCAAATAGCGCTCTCGGCAATCAACTGGCGTGCAATTGTTGGAAGTGTTCGTTTTATGTTAAAGCGTCATATGGGAAACAAACAAGCAGCAAGTGTTTTGCAATCTGCGAAAGAGTCGCTACCAATCGAGGACGCCTGGTGAGAGACGTTTAATGGCAGGCAGTTCCCGAAGGATATTGAGGTCACTTCGCTATTGAGGTCAAGTCCCAAGCTGGATGAAACCGCTGCGGCAGTGTCATCATGAGAGCGTTCTGTTTCTCATCCAGCAGAAACATCACTATCTGGTTTTGAAACGTCAGTTTTATAGGCGGCGAGAGAGGATAAACAAAAGACACTCCGCCGTCATGGTATAATGCTAGCGTTTCCGGCTACTAATACGGAGATCCTGGGTCTTATACTATGTCAAATCAAGCTGTCTGGGTATGATTTCTTTAGACGCCAAGGACTCCGAGGTCAATGGCGCCTCATTAATTCATTTCATTCATAAGATCAATGCAGTCGAACGACAATAGACAAATAGGTACCTGTCTTTAGGTACCTGATTTCTTTATAATTCGCCTAAACCAGCGGTTTTCAAACTGTTTATTGAGATATAAACAATGCATTATGAGAAAAAATATTATATAAATTGACGATGAGACTATTTCGTAAATTTTAATTCTCTATTGCACATAATCGTTTTTTTTAACAAAAAATTAAACCAAAATAAGATCATTTTAAAAAACTGAAAACACTGTGACATATTCATGCATTTACTTATAAACTATTAGTGGATTTGGATTTTTTTTTATTTAACTTAAACTCTAGGCTACATGCTATCCTGGGAACAAGAATAATACCTGTGCTAGTTGCTTGAAAACAAATTAATTTTTAAATTTTGGAGAAATAAAAAATAAATATTTTTCACTTCTTATGGTATTGATTTTTATCAACAGTGATATTTAAATACTTCCTGTTACAATACTTCACATTGCATATATTATGTGTGTGTGCAAATTTTCAACAAGAATGGTTCAGTCAATCCTAAGAAAAATACACACTTATGTCAACATTTTAAGTTATCGGGAAATCAGATTTATTTTTGTTTAAAAAATGTTGTATGTGCATTAAAGAATTAAACTTTACAGAACATCTTTAGCTAAGTATTCTTAATATCTCACAAAATTTCATACTGATAGTTTTAAGCTTAAAACATAACACAATCTAAATACCATTAGTAATTGTTGAATAAGAATAAGTGTATTATTTCTATCGATGCTATACTCCGCACTGGCACCATCTGAGGTAATCTCAATATTTGATTTATGCGTAATATAATTTACAACATATGATACACATGACATACGAACTTATATCTGGGGTAATGAAATGGTTAGGTTAGCTGAGAGTATTTCTAAAACGAACAGTCCAATCTGCCCTCATTTCCTTCCTTACTTAACCTAAAATGTTTTGTTTTCCAGTACTATCATATCATTATTGCGCAAAATATGATTATCGTTCACGTTTTCCTTCTCCAAGATATTCCAAATACATCATTTCACCATGGAAAACCTTCTGCCACTTTTTTACTGCTAAATGAATGCACCTTTAAGTGTTTTAAACGCGAAGAATGGAAATTTACTTAATTAACGTCTCGTTCAAAGAGCGTTATGTATAACGACACTTTGTGTAACATCAAATTGAACTAAAGTGCCAATTACTGTTTATTTAACGCCGTTATGTAATAAAGACTGGTGAAATCGGCCATTAGCATAAGACGCGGGTTGAAATCCAAAGGAAAGAAGAATCAAGTTCATAATTCTTCCAACCTATAGAGTATAATTTCAGTGTCCGTGAATTAAACACTTAGCTATAAATGCGAAATATTGTAAATACTGGATAAATAGCCTACAAATTGAAAAGTTTTTGTTACACCCGTTGTTGCTCTTAACAAAACGATGCTTTAGTTCTTATCATACTGACTAATATTATCAGATGTGACCTTTTCAATAACATCAGTTTTTTTAACGCTCAGTGTCGTTGACCGAATTACACACTGTGCTTGATGTACACCCAAATTTAAAAGGCTTAAGGAGGCGAATTCCGCGATCATGGAATGCATGCTTTCTATCCTACCCTGTAATCAAGGACTTTGGAAATATCTGGTTCAGAAGTATTGTTGCGTTGTTACATTATATTATAAATGTTAGTCAATACCCTGGCATTATTTCTATGACTACTGCCGATAACATGAAACTCTTGTGAGTGCTATTTTGTTTAAAAGAGAGCATTCCTTTTACATCGTCTATACCAGAATCGCGCAAGTATTTCGGGCTTATCGCGTGGATGAATGGCACGTAATTGAAGGGAAAGAAAGAGTAAACCTCCTCCGTTTACATAGTAACATACCGAAGCTCTGAACTGTATTTACTGGTACATGAGAGGATATATCTGCTCTTTAACCTTGCTCACAGCACGCCGATTGTGCTCATGTGACCAATGGAACACTGGGCAGAAACCTTTTCAAAGCGCAAGCCACAATCACACCGCACGCCACACCTTTGACACTATAACAGAGTTTACGGAATGAAATGATACGAAATGGAAGAGCGGAAAAATCGTGAAATATAAATATCCATCACAGCATTTGCCTAAGTGTACAGGGGAAACCACGGAGAGAGGGAGAGAGGGGGGAGTCGGAATAGCTGGTCCAATAAGAATTGAAACTGGGACCAACCGAAAGCGTGTCTCAAACGGAGTCACCCCACTCCATTACAAAAGGTTTACTTTAATCTGTTCGAATGTTTAAAGAGTGTTAAGTTTTACAATATTATGGACACTATATACAGAGGGTGCCAAAAATGTACTCACTTCAAACAAAGAAAAAACTGTTAACATAACAAAACTGAATTCACACAAACAGAAAATGATGAGCATTAATCATCTTAGACTTTTACAGTTACAACAGTTGCTCAAAATGCCCATCATTGGCGTCGATACACTTCTGAGTACATTTGAACTATTGATTGAGCAACGTTTGCGAAAATGTCCTCAGCGATTGCAGCACATGCCGTTTCAATTTCTTCCCGAAGTGCTGCCGGTGTAGCTGGTTTTCTACGGCATACAACATCCTTAAGAGTTCCCCATAGGTAGAAGTCCAACGGCGGTTCTGTTCTGTACACACGTCTCCATTGCCTTTGAACTTCAACAGCATTCTCGGTTTTCCAATATCACTTCAAAATTGCTTTCCGCTGTTCAAACGATAATCTTGGTTGAATTCTGTTGTAGCAACGCTAGCATAACGTAATGTGATCAGGTCTGTTTACAGAACATCATACTAATCTTGGTTTCATTTGTTCATTGTTGATTTGTCTCACGTAGCAACGCTAATGTATGTTAATCACATCTTTAACAGAACATCATACTAAACATTGCTGTTGTTTTTCGGTCCAGCTTTGAAATATACTAAATAGATATCTACTGTGAAAGTGTGTATGCACTTTGGCACCCTCTGTAGAGTGGAAGGAAACTTAGTACAAGGCACAAATTCACACAGGTTATAGATCACATTATTATGAGTTAAACTTTATATTTTTTGATACTACTAATATTTACATTAATCCACTTTTTGAGAAAATAAAATGCAACAGTAGCAATGTGAATTTGCTCTTGCAGTTCACTGTTATGAAGTTGCCATGGGAAGGAACAAATGTAATCATTTAAAAATGGTAAATATAAAAAAGGAATGAATTAAAAAAATATGAACATTTTTATAGTTTTTTTTTTTTTTAGCATTTTACATGTAACACTTCATTGCTTTAGTAAATTTAATTTTATCATTTCTTTAGATAACCACACCGATTACGTAAATAACTAACCATTCATTGAAAATAATATTTAAAAGAAATTTAAAAAAATAGCAGGGTTATTTTGTACTCTATTTACTTTAAATTACACAGTTCACGAATGATATTTACTTTACTTTAAATTGCAAAAATCAAATGTGATAATTTACAGCACAAAATAATGGGCATATTTGATTACCAGGAAAAAAAAATATGTTTCATTTTTCTAGGTGTACAATATTTTGATCAAGTACTTTCGGCTACACTTTTCCACTTACCTTTTCGGGGCTGATGAACACATTTTAAAACTCCTTTTTCGGCAATGAATCAAGTGCTTGTATACTAATGTAATAACGAAACTGAATCATAAATAGCTTACTGCAGGGAACAGTTTTTAGTCTTCTACATTTTTCTAAAGCTGTTTCATGAATTTTAACAGAAATTTTTCTAAAACCATTCAAGAAGAAACGTTTTATTTTACTTTTTTGTTTGTTATACGCAAGGGAATAACATCTGAGAAGGACTGTACCTATTAACTTTCCTCCCGACATGTGTAATTATACATTTATCATAGTGAAACTACTGAGATTAGGGAAAATACATATATGGCATAATGCAAATAGTTCTAGCATTCCCGTAAGTGCATGGATGACATAATTACAGTTCAGAAACGATAGTATGGATACATTTGCAAGATTACGAATCACAATTTAGTTAAATTTCTCCAGTATTTTCAGTAATTACGGTTTAAATATATTTTAAAATAGCTAAAATTATCATGATAAATCAAATATTAACAAGTTGTAATGACGCAAAGGGCTTTAACACGCTGCCCATTGAATAAAGTCATTAACATACATAAATGCGGTCAAATATACTTATAAGACACTATTATTAACATTTAAACTATCGCGAACGTATATATATCTGATTTCAGTTTTCCTTAAAAATGTTTTCAATGTTTATAAATTTGTGGCTTTCAGAAATATTTAATTTCGTTACTTTTTAAAAGCAAAATACACAATTCTTTTTCTAAATTTAACTTCCTGTTTTCTACATACATGGATTTGTGGCGTATATTAGTACATCTCCTTACATTATTATTATTATTATTATTATTATTATTATTATTATTATTATTATTATTATTATTATATTTTACAAGGCTTCATCATTATGAAAACATCTGAAGCAATCCAAAACATGCTACTTAAGGCTCAATGTATATAAAATAAAAAAAAAACATAAACTTAAAATTGTACCCCGTCATTGAAATCAGCAAGGGGTGGATAAAACTATTTGCTGCAATATCTCTATAAAAGCGCCTATGGAAAATTAAAAAATACTATTAATGAAACCTAAATGTTGTAAACTTTTGATTAATTCCTATTGAAATATATATTCTTACATAAAATCTCATAAAAACGGGATTGAAACCTTTAAAAAAAAACGTGAAAGTATAAAATTCTACTTTGACCACCTCTATTACTACACACAATCTTCACAAAGTCTTCCCTCATTAAAGCGACACCTTGAATTGTCGTCTATAACTACAGACTAATTTTTTTCAGTCTTCCTCGTAAGTCACAAACCTTAATAGCTAATCCGGGAAAAAATGTACGTTAGGAAACCGTGAAAGTGACAAATGACTGCACATATCATTTCCCTGGTGTCCCATCGTTCTTTCCTTTTCGTGTTGATAGCACCCAGGAGGCCCTGTAAACTACCAGTTTTCCGGATTACGTGCACCTTTACAGCTGCATGGGGCTTGTAACCTGCTATATCGATATGCTGCCTGCCGACTGAGAAATGAAAGGTATACCAAATGGTGGAACTGGACGTTGAAATGTTCCAGAGGATATGAAACTAGTTAGACCTGATTTCACGTCTTAGATCCGGGAGAATTTTTATAAAACTATCATGATCCACCTTACATCTAGTGGCACTTTAACATTCTCGTATCAAAATAACAGGTGTTGAAATACGCCCTGAAAAATACTTGCAAAATGTCATCCTTTCAAGTCCTCACATTTTAAATCTTACTTTTAATAAATCAAGTGAAGGCTAGAGTACAGTTTTGGCATGTTTACCGAAGTTCCAAACATGACCAAAGAAAAGTATTAAATACAACTAAACTATTTCCAAAAATATCGTTGTTAGATGTCCAACTAGGTGTAATACTAACTTAATATACAGTTAATATCGAACTTGTTCCAATCTTGTTGATATTTTAAAGAAAATTTTTAGATAAAAGTGTTTCATGGTATGGTAACGAATGATTTCAAAATAATTATTCGAATTCTCCAAAAAGAAAAACCGCATATGCCTTATCTCTACTGAGGAAATTAAATAAAATTTAATAACATTCCATGTGCTTTGTGAAAACCATTTATGGGAAAGAAGTACATTTTCCAAGCCGAAAAACATTTCTTCTAAGATACTGGCTAATAACAAATGTTATTTTAAATAAGACGCAAGAAATCAACACAAGTTTTAAAAGATGCCTTACTTTGTTAAAACGAAATAGCTGGATTTCTGAAACTATATCTACGTCTTGTTGTTAACGTAGAATTCATCTGTTAACAAACAAACCTACAAATAGTGACAAAATTCGGTTAAATCACTGTTTAACGGGTGTTCAGAAAATGAGGGTGGCGAATGCATTGTCATTTCATTCATACAGGGATTTTTAGAAGTAATTGAATGAGCATTTATAAGCTGTCACCCCCATATTTAATTAAAGTAATTATAGAAAGTAATTTTATGTAACTTCGTTATAACCATGAGTGTAATGTCATTTTCCTGTAAAAGTGTTGAGTTACTAGGTGTAAAATCGCAAGGGCTCAGAAACCCACAATAGCCATAAATCTGACCTGGGAATTTCTGTTGCCTTTTGTAACAGTATTTGTAAAGAACCTTGAGCAATATGTTTATTGGCATTCTGTTAGAGAATTGTAAAGCAGAGTAGGCACTAAACACATTGAGGTAATACAGGGATGACAAGACAGGCCGATAACCTCTTCAAGGGAAGAAGTCAACCGCTTGAGTTGATTCTACATGTAAAAAGTCACGTAAGTCATGTTTATTTAGTTTGCAATTTTGTGGCCCGCAGTCAGTTTTTGCTAGAGTATTCAGCGGGGCAATATCAGTGGAAGGGCTTTCTCAGTTCCGTTCATTTAGTGGAAAGCAGTAGTTAGTTTTGGAAGAGTATTAAGTGGACGAGCTTTATTAGTTAAGTGCAATAGTTTATGTACAATAGTGTATGATCAATAAATTGTGTCATCTTCCATAACAAATAATATTATTCATATCCAACACTCCTTCCCCTAAGATCACAGAACCATAAAATATCCAGCAGCAGAGTCTCAACAACTGTGGCAAAACTGTAAGACAGCGGTAAGCATCGTCAGAGAGGAAGGAATTATTTACTCCTGAGATTACATCCAAAATCTGTCGAATTAATTTCCTTTTCCAAAATCTTTCCCTGCATCCATTACATATATTTAATTAAACATCTTTCTTATTAAATACCGCTGCATAATCTATCGTTTGTTTTACATATAGATGGAACGTTTTAAAATGAATGCAAACATACGTCAAATCTTAAAAGGATATTTTTTAATTGCAAAATCTTTCCGCTGTCATTACTGCATGAGCTATTAAGTTGCGGAACAAAGTTTTAAATCAGAACCTAACTATTTTTACATTTCCTGTTAGGGCGCCTTCGTTTGTTTTACACAGTGCCTTCATTTGTTTTAGAACTAAGCTGCTTATACGCATAAGGATTAAAAAATTTACGAGGGCTGGAAAGAAAGTAATGGCAACACTTAATGTTAATGAACATGTGAAGGCGTGTTCTCGGAAATGTGTAGATGAATGGCATAGCTGTTCAACACACTCAGCCTCACTACTGCACTCTCTATAGATGGACGAATTCGAAGCTGTCGTATAATAGTGCAAATTTATATCCCCAAAAGTGAAGTTTTCTAAAAGTGAGCAGTGCACATGGTACTTATTAGGAACGTGAGGGAGTGTCATACAGGTCTGCCTAAAGCCTGTATCAATGAACCGAACGGTAGTCCGTGGGGTGCCATACTTTCGACAAGGCGCAATACAGTTAAGATGCATCAAATTTAGTCGTCCTGTCCTTTAAGCGCATTACGTTGAAATGATTTAATCGTTATTGGAGATAGGTCGTTGATAGTGAAGGAGTTTAACTGCAGTTGTTAGAATAAGCCACACTATAATCTTGCATTAGAGTGCTCCTTCTCAAACATCAACAATTGCTATGGATGTCCGTGTCTTCCGTTGGTGATAAATGTGGCACGGGATTACATTGAAGGAATGTAAAAGTCTTCAGACTTTAGAATAAATTATTACTTATAAATACGGTGCTATTAGTTCTTTCCAGTCCTCATATGAACAAGCACATGGTACTATGACAAACTTTGCTATCATAGTAAAATACGCTTCTGTATAAAATAAATTATGGTGAAGAGTAATAAAAACAAAGACGCTCTAATAGGAAATGCGAATAAAAACCATAGTTTCTAGTTTTAAAATGTCTTCGATGACGTCATAGTTCAACAATATGAAAAGATTTCGCTTTTATAAATAAATCATTTTAGAAGTAAGACTTGAGTGTCTTTGCATTTTTTCTTTCATGTTCCATCTATCTGTAAAACAAATTATGCGTTAATTTTGAAAAACACTGTATAACGGCTATAAGAGTTGAATTTCATAGCTTTCACTTGGGCAAACAAACAGAACAATTGACCCTATTTAGTCCATTGTAAAACAATAGCCCATCACCAAGCGGCTTTATTGAGCGATCTACTCATTAACACATTGACATTGATTAAAATAATCTATGCATACGAAACGAGGGTAACTTTTAGACAGCCACAGCGGCAGATAATAGATCACTAGGAATTTGCCTGTCAACTAATGAAAATTATGAATATTTGCGGATGAAATGTGAGAAAATTAAACTTCAAGAAAAATGTATCTTGCTCCGTGTATCAATAAAGTTAAACAACGTCCTTCTGTTAATGTTCGCAAGTTTTCTTTTTTGGAATAAGTCGAAGGAAATCCTTAATATGTGTCTTCTGATAGTATTCGCTTTATGGAACGAAAAACAAATGATATCGCGATAGAAAAATAATTAAGTAAACTTAATTATGGTGGACTGAAATAAACAAGTGCAGAATATATTTACAAATATGAAGGCGCAGCACAATTTTTGCATTCATTGGTGCTACTTTTGTATTTATTGTGTTCCATTCAACATATATATATATATATAATTTTTTTCGTGACACATACAACTATGGAGTGAAACAATTAATGTACATAATAAATGTTTTGTCTATGCAACACTGTTGCTCTGGCATAAAGTGTGTGTTAAGTTTGGGTTTCGAATTTCCGGTTGAAAGTTTTCTGCTTGAACATTTTTCGGACCTTTAACTCGAGCAGAACTTCAAACGCTGACTGCGAATTAAAGAGGTGGAAAAGGTATTATAGCTAGATACTAAAGCAAATGGATGCAACAAAAAAGTATTTTGAGCGGAAATCGTGAATAAATTTTAATCTAAACAGCTGGAAAGGAATAATTAACTTGAAAATTTCTGGCCTCATGGGTATTCAGCCTTTCGTGCTGAGGCTCTAACCAACTGATTTACTATGTCTTCCAAGCATGGAGCCATGAACCTCACTTATCTGATTCTACATACCCGGAAGTCCTCGCTAAGGTTTCTCCATTATGAAAGATTTGTTTCTTAAGAAGCGACTCTAATGCTACGAGTACTTTAAACCCAGGTTGGAACCCCTGACGTGACTCTGGTTTTTCAATTCTGATTCTTCCTTTGGAAAGAATTTTCTGCACACGGTTAGTGTGAAACAGCTATTTCTGTGTTTAAATTTAATCTGAATAGCTGTAATATTTAGTGAACATTCCTTTTTTCTTAATTAACGCGAGATTCTCTGAGGTGCTGAAATTATTTTTCGGCACTTGTTTTCAAAGTCAGTATTTTTCCAGATATTTGTCCAGCCTTTATCATAATCTCCCTTTCCCTTATTATTCTTCACTTTGGAATAGACCATAGGTTTTGTTAAAATTATATCTGGACTGCTATCAGACAATTGAAGATATTGTTGAATAGCTTAAAGATATTTTATTACTTTTTAGTCTTATAGCATGGTGCGTGATCATGCAAGAATATGTATGGTTTTTCCCCAAACCAATATCTTATTTCAGGTTGATTCTTCAGTATTGTATCATTAACCATGTATAATCCACACATAACGCTCCATACCATCACTTTGTTTTAGTTATGACACACTCAAATGTACACACGTCACTGAAACACACCTACAAAGAATTCTGTTTTCGACATATTTATAGTAAACTGTACGAATATCATGTCTGCATATAAAGTAGCCAAATGTAAACGATAGATTTATTGCATTACATGTAACTAAAAAGCTAGCGTATTACATTAAAAACAGTTTGCATGAAGTAAATCTTATCTGCATATTTTACTCACTGGTGTTTGAGGCCCTACGTCTATTCACTCAGTCGGTTCTGGTGTTCTAATGCTTGAGGGTTCAATCCCGTCCAGAGTCGATGGATTTTTTCGGGCGTAAAATCCTTAAGTATGCTTTCCTTCGAAAGGGAAGCAAAGCCATGGGTTCCGTGGCCTCTGAGCAAAATTTATCGGCTCTTTTTCGCCCTGAATTGAATGGGACGCCTGATGACCAGAGTTGTGAGTGTTCATAAATAAAACAAATTCGACTTTGCCCATTCTAGCATCTTCTTTGTCATATTGGGTGTGGTTGCTACCTTTCTGCGAAGTCTTTGTAATTTTGTCCCCGTTTCACAAAATGTTCTCCCGACTGTCTTAGCAGATCTTTAGTTCAATGGTTGTTTGTGCGCAGGGCTTTAATTTTCTCACTGCCCTGTAATTTTCTTTGCCTACACTTTTCCTTTCGTTGTACTTTGCATACTACATTATTCTCTGCTGACTGTAATTCTGCTAATAAGATTCTTGACAGATCCTCTTGTCTTTTGGCTATTTGTTGTTGGATGTAACATCTTTCTTGGATTAATTTCATTGTTATCCCAATTTTTCGGATTGATAAATCACTTTTTTCCCCATATCCTCACCTTTTTGTTTGTTCAAAGATACTAAAAATATTCTTGTTCAGAAGATAAAATGACTGCCTTTATAACATTTAGAAATTGGATCTTCAGTTTAATCATATCACCATTAGGTATTAGTAATAACTTGTGAACAAAAGTCAATAAATATTACAGTAGAAATACCAACAGAGCCCGACAAATTTACCCAAATATTGGCAAAAATGCACCAGAATTTCTAAACAATTATCACAAATAATATCACTAGAGGGTCTACGAAGCTCAGATCCTCGATTGATATTTATTAGGACTATTTCACGAATAAAATAAGAATTTAAATATAATTTCTCTAAACTTGACTTACAAAATGTTATAAGTGTATATCTGTACTTAACCTTTACAAGCAATTGCGACAGAAAAATGCCGATTGTCAGAAGTGCCAATAGAAAAGAGCAAAATACGAGTTTAGGACTATTTCATGAATAGAATAAGAACAAAATATACGAGGGTAGGTTCATAAGTTTCCGGCCTCGCCGATATGGATTATCTCCTTCACAAAATTTTATCTGGTGACATACTTATCTATTAAGTAAATAATTGTAGCTGTAACTTCCGTTCCGCTGTGTTCAGTTGCTCAGACATAGTTGCATAAAGAAGTCTCTTGCACTAACCTTATTCATGTTTAAATGTTCATGAATAATTCGAAGGACTTGTTTTAGAAAGGTCCAACCTTGCTGCTATTTCTGTAACTTTGAACCGCCGGTCTCCCATAATTTCTCCTTCCACGCTGCAATGTTTTCAGGAGTGAGCACCTCCAAGGGCCGACCTGCACGCTCTTCGTCTTCAATGCTTTCTCGACTCATTCGAAAAAGTTTGGTCCATTCTTTTACGGTAGAATATGCGAGGAATGCTTCTCCATATACACCGTCCAATCGCTGTTTAATTTCATTTGGAGTAAGTCCTTTTATGAAGAACCTGATAACAGCTTGATCGTCCATTTTGAATATGTCACAATCTTCTACATATAGCCTTCTTATGCAACTGAACACAGCGGAACGGAAATGACCGGTGTAGTTATTTATTTAACAAATAAGGTATGACATCAGATAAGCATTTTGTGAAGGTGATAATCCTTATCGGCGAGGCCGGAAACTTATGGACCTACCCTCGTATTTTAGTTTTGTTAGAGGATATAAGAGAAGGCTTAAAAAGAAACAAATAATGCCGTTAAATGTTCTAGTAATGGCTTTTATTTCGTGTACCTGACTTTATCTTGTGTTTCAATATTACACGTTATTTACAAGCCTCTCTGAGCTACCCTCGAATAATTGATATATGATTTATTACAACTGAAATAGTATATAACACTACAGCGTCAAACACATGCGGCTCCTCTGAGTCAATAACACTCTTGACGAGAATGGAACCCGGCACTTCAGTGAACAGAGACTCTGCTAATGAGGCACAGAGGAGGGGACAATACCGTTATCGGGCACGTACTCTCTACGTGGTGTTTATGTTGCCTTTTAATGGGGGTACCCTCTTCCGCTTTTTAGCAGTCGCTTGTCTTGGATCCTTGGGCAGGTGTGCGCCTTTACACCAGGAAACAAATGAACAGCGTTTCATATCACGGAATGGCTGAGGAAGATATAAAATCTAGCATACGTAGATTTCCACAGAAACATGAAATCGGCTAAATCGTTAGGTTTTAGCCTATGGATACATGGAACATCTGTCATGAGATATGAAAAACAAATAATACCAGCTTTTCCACATGATCTCTGTTACTTAAGGCTGTTTGCAGAGAAAATACATTTATTAGTGCCACATATCTACTTTAACAAGCTTCGAAATGATTATTAAAACACCTTAAGTGTTTTATTATGCTTTTTCTTATTTCTTTTGTTTTATTTTAAACAACTTATAAACATTTTAGGTAATATGCTTAATGGACCGGTATACGTAGTAACTATTGCTAATCTGATGTTACACTGGATGTTAATAAATTACACGTCATAATTTCAGAGATTGAAAACAAGTCTTTGTCAAGCAAACAATTCGTAATAGGAAATGCATTACACACAAAGAAATATAATGGCGTTATTTGATGATAATTAGATAATACAAGTCAGTGTTAAAGAGACATGGATTAAAATGTTATTTAAAAGTCTTCAAACCTGCTTTGCGAACGAATGAATCCCAACAGCTGTTAACAGATTTATTGCATTATATTGTTTCGTCTAGAGTGTGTGACAAAATGGATAAGGGGACAGACTGTAATATGATGATTATAGGTTCGGGCCCTGCGAAGCAAGTTATTTCTTTGTTTTTTTTAATTAAAATTAATATTATGATATAAATAAGATCATAAGCGCCGACTTGTGTAATTATTTGGAGGGGGGGACAAATCAGCAACGTCAACCAAACCCCAAAATTTGTAACTGTTTACTCCGGTGTAACTTATATGTCCATTAATGGCATGCATCAATAAGCAGACAAATTAAAATATAGTTATTTGTTCAATAACACTACTGTTAAATTTTGTTTTAATTTAAATTGATAACGCCCATTTCAATAAAAACTGTTTGAGATATAAAAAAGGACTGTAAATTGAAAACTTGCAAAGCAATAATAGTTATTTACGTAACAGAGTAAAATACCATTTTATTTATTATGGACATTTAGTGATTACTTAAATCATATATGACTGTGAAAACATAAAAAAGTAGTTCAAAAAACTCGAACTCAATAATAATGATCCGAATTTGCTTTATGTTAGCATTATACTGACTTCCCGTAAGGGGCACGTCTTCGATCCTTGCTCTACAGGTGCTCCAGCTCTGCGGACCTTGAGTACCCGTGGTACTTCTGACGTCACTATAAGCATTACTCGAGCCCTCCCGTTGGGGAGTTGTCCGGATGGGTTGTACTCGGAGTGACAGTGGTCAAGTTACTCACAGGTAAATGAGTACCCGCGGCGGTAGAATGAACAGTGTTTAACACCCGTTTTCACTACTGAGGCACCACAGGCGGTGGGCATTAATGATAAATGAGATGAAATATATTGGGAAAGGATTTATTTTTAAGGAAGGAATCGTTCTAGGTTTAAGTCTAGGGTACCTCCCCGGCATTTGTCATTTATGAGGACTGAGGAAAACCTGCAAAAAAATCTCAGTCAGGGAGGACGGTCCTGGCAGGAGTCGAACCCCAGACCTCCCGATCACGAGTTCGCGCCTTGACGACCTCGGCCACCCGTGGTGTTGAGTAGGTGGTGGCTACCTTAATGTTGGGGTGACTTACCTCTTAAATTGAGTAGGTCTATGCTAGACGTGATCTATCCACTAGTGAGAGCCTGGTAGCTAAGTTTGCTTAGCGCGTTTGAGGGATGAGATTGTCTAAAGCCGAAAGGCAGGTCCTAATAGACTCTTGGTGCCGTCCTTATGTAACAAAAAAAAAAAAAAAATTGAAGACCACTGCAACTAAGAGACGTATTGCACAACGCCCGTCCTTTGTTGGATCATTTCGATTGAGTGGCTTATGTCATAACTTTGAAATTTGAATAGGCAGATCTTAAATTTCTCCTTCAAAAGTCCCTTTAAAATTTCTAAAATTATTGTGGTTTCGCTCATTAGCATTTATATTTATCTAACATCACTATTAACTTTTGGTTATAAATACCCCAAAACTTAATACTTTTAACATATGTTATTCATTTACGAGTGTTCAATTACTTTAAAATGTTAACATGTTGCTGCTATTCAAACTTTGCAGCAGCAAATAATAGAAATAATAGTCCGGACCACGTTTGGTTCCAAGAAGCAAGGCTTGCCCAGCCAATAGCAATCACAGTAAATGGAACTAGACACCCCAGACAACTTCGGTTTATCAGACAGATTTGGTTAGTTGTATTTAAACTATCTTCCTGCCTGTCCTTTACGAGGTTGAAAATCCGAAACTAAACCCAGAGCCCCCAGATTAGTAGGCAGAAAGCTAACTGTAATACCTCAGTCAATACTGTAGCAACAAATAATTAAATGAACATTAAACTTGGCATTATTATATTACCGTATTATTTCGTTGGTCTAAACTGCTTTGCATTTAGGCTCATGTTCCAATGAATAGCAGATGGAAATGGGCTAAGTACTACGAAACACACAGCAACCAGTTCCGAATTAGCTCGCTGTGGCTGTAACATAAAATGTAAACAGTGCTTGTACCAGATCTCCAACATAAACATTACTTATATTTCCGGAGACTGCCGCGCCTCTCGCAAGATCGGCTCAAGTATCAACTTGCCTTCAGACGTTCATATTGCCGGTAAACTAGTTTGTGTCTTCAGTTCTACCATTGCAAACACTTGCGTCAGAGCCATCACGTGTGTTTGTAATAATGCGATAACTCTCAGCGAACCCCCTCTGATGAAGATGCCAGCCATAGACTAGAAAGCAAGTAACTAAAATTGCCAAACTTGCTTTTAATTAATAACATTCCGTCACGCAAGAGTGAATTCCTCGGCAAGTGAATTTGCGAGGGTATTCCAGAGCGATATAGCAGAGAAATTGGTGCCGCTATAGAGGTTTTCAAGTTTGTACCCATTCCTAATGGTCCGATTTCTCTGATTTTTAGAAACTATTTTTCTTGTTTTATTTAAATGGTATGAACCCCGTTTCGTTGCAAAAACAAACTCTAGTGTCGATAGAGCGATTTTTAAATTTTGAGTTTCAGGTAAACCCCCGCTTCTAACAGCCTGATTTCGCTGATTTTCATAAACTGTTTTTCCTGTATTATTTCAATAGCATTGACCGAGTTTAGTCGAGAAAAAACAAATACAGTGGCCGCTAGATTTTGAATTTTCGATTTAGAATAACCCTTTCTCTTTAAATTTCAATTTTTAGGTATACCTCCACTTCTAATGGTAGAATTTCTATGGTTTTCAGAAAACTATTTTTCTTATTTTATTTAAATGGTATATATGAGTTTCGTTGCGGAAAAAAAAACATATTCGCATGGCTAGAGCTATTATTTAAATGTTGAGTTTCAGATTAACCCCCACTTGTAATAGTCTGGTTTCGCTAATTTTCGGAAACTATGGTTATTTCATAGTTATTTCATATTATGGTTGTGTTTTATTTCAATAGCATTACAGAATTTAGTTAAAAAAAAAAACAAAATTGCGGCCGATAGAGCGATTTTTAAATTTTTGCTAGGGATTAAACCCCATCCATAATGATCCAATTTTACTGGTTAACGAGCTCGAATCGTTTGTTAATTGGTCGTTATATGTAGAGTTTCGTTGAAAAAAGTAATAAAATTGCGGTTGCTAGAGCGTTAACTAATATATATATATATATATATATATATATATATATATATAGGTTGCTATATGTGTATAAAAGTTCTGTACATAAAAGAATGAGTTCTTATAAACTCAAGAAGTTGGAAGCATTGCGATTATGTGTTTTATCCTTTTTCTGCTTCTCTAGCTATTGTTGTTTTAGTTCAATTGTTCATAGTGTTACTTTATTTTTTATTTATATTATTTGATCGTTACATGACGAGTTTCGTTGAGAAAAAACAAATTGCGGCCGCTAGGGCGTACACACACACACAAACACACATTTATACAGCAATTATATATTATATATATTTAACAATTCTCTAAAAACTTTGCTTGCTTTAAAAATGTGAAATGTGTAATCACATCGACAGTATGCAAACTGTCATTAAATAAAATACATACTGTGAATCGAATTCTGCTCGCCTCTTTTCCTAGATGGTTCCTAAAGGTGCAAATTATTATCCATTATACTGCGAGTATATCCCGTCTCTTTTATGTATTATTTGGACTTAGGCAGGTTCTTGAGACGATGAACGTAAAGAATTAATGAAACAAATTAGCCCGGAATTCATCTATGTCTAAATGCACCTGTATGCACGGATAAAATGTACCCCTAAGTCAAATCTCATCCCTTCAATTGCTAAGCAAACTGTAAGGCGATGGATTTCTGTTTATTTAAAGAATGTTTCGGTATATTAGCAACATTCGATGTCTAAAACTATGTGTTGAACATTTTAAGATACATATTTTTATTTTTGTTAATGCCGATTGACTTTTGATTAGTCCTAGGCAATGTGTCATGTTTACTCTGCCGACAAAATACAGTAGACTCAATATACTGAAGGTTCCCAAGAAATAAACATAATTGTTACTTCAGTGTCGTCAACCTGTGAACCTAAATAATTACCAAGGCAATCTTAATAGGCGATGCAGTGATTTAATGAAATTATAATGCTCTTATACATTACGCATTGTTATTAATTTAACCTATCTGTTAAATATTTTGCATGAAAACTAAATATTTGAAAGGGCAAAGATACATATAGGGTGCAACAAAATATACGATACAAGAAGAACAATTAATTATAAAAAGGGTAAACATTTTCCTAGATGCGTTACTTTTTTTAACAAACAGCGGGAACATTGTACAATTTTCGTCAATGTCAATGAATTTTTATTTCTTAAAAGATGATATCCGTAAAATACATAACTTCTGTAGCCGGCTTTGGAAGCTATCACACGGGTGTGTATGCCCCACGGAATGACTGCAATTTCAACACGATTGGCAGTTTGCTCGTTTCGTCATTGTTTGCCGGTGAGTGAGAGATTCTTGCTTTGAGATAGCCCCAGTGGGCGTTGCTTTGTGTGAAACGGAGTCGCTCCGTAAACAACTACCCTGTCTCAACAGCCTGGAAGTGTATTTTATTGAACACAATATTTATGACACGGTTTAAAAATGTGCAAATATGGAATTCGTTTTATAACGTATTCTTTATTGTGTGTGTTATATCGAAGTGAGAAATATATACATAATACTTAACATTAAATATGTAACGAAGCAATTATATGTAACATTAAAATTTTAATTTCTTTATAAGCTAAAGTTTTTGCACATATTATAAACTTAGATTATTTTTTAATTTTCTTCACGTTACAATGACTGAAACTGAGAAATTTGAACATGTAATTTCAAAAATCATCGGTAATCAATTACTCCTGTTAAAAAAATGAATGCAAAACGCGGAGACAAGCATCTCCCATTTACATTGGAAAGGGATGTACAATTAATTAACATCAGACACTTTCAAAATGTTCTGGTCTCCTGCACATTATATTTTTATACTCTTGATAAAAATCGCTCGACATCGCAAGATATCACCAGTGCATATTTATACAAAGAAACTATGCTAGCAATGATATTCTAAGGAGTTCTACGGTTTCACGATTAAATAGGCGACACAAAGTAAGAACATTTGAATATCAAGAATTCTTTTTTATTCTTTTCATCCACCCCAAATATTACATTACTAACCTTATGAACTGCATCCCATGGCTTCTTGGAGAAATATACCTGAAGTCCTCTGTTTCTTGATGTCAGTAAAGCAACTGAAATGACATGTGATGTATGAAACTGCTCAATGCCCACAAAGACTTATTTAAAGGCGCTGCAGAATGATAAAAATTCTCCATCTTACTTTACAACATTAAAGGGCTTCATTTAAAAAATCACAGCTTTAATCCAGGTTGCCTACCAATGCGAGGAGCGTTCTAAAATTTCTCGGCCTGACCAAGTAAACACAAGATATGAGAGAAATTTATTTTATCCTAACATAGTCTCCTCGTAAATCAATATATTTTGCCCAATGACTTTTTTTACTTTTTTAAATCCTGAGTAAAATAAGATTTGTCTAACTGTAAAAAATAAGTTCAGCTTTAACCTCATTTGATGTGAATCTTCGTCCACCCAGCCATTCCTTCAGCTCTGGGAACAAAAAGTGATCGCTGAGCGCTAAATCCGGTGAATATGGCGTATGCGGAAGCACTTGGAAGCGAAGATCCTGCAGTTTTGCAGCAGCAATTTTCCTTTTCGCAAGGTGACATCCTTCAGTTGGTCCGGTGATGGTTCTGCCCTTCTGTAGGTAGCGTACCAGCACCACACCACGAGAATCCCAGAAAACCGCAGCCATGACTTTTCCTGCAGATGGGTCTTTTTCACCACCCACTGTTTGGACTGCTCCTTCGTCTCTGGCGTGTAGTGACGAATCCATGTAACTTCTACTGTTAAAAACGTCGGAGAAACAGACCGGAATTGCGTTTAAACAAGTCTAAACACTTGCGAAATGCTTTTTCGTCCATTGTTAACAAATGTAGCACCCATCGAGCGGAAAGTTCCCTCATACCCAAAATTTCGTGTAACTATAAAGGGCGCGGCCTATTGAGGTCTTCGCAACGTCAGTCAACTGGCATATCTTCAGTTGGCGATCTTTGAGTACGGCATTGTGAATGTTTGTCACAGTCTCATCGGTTATAGCAATTTTGGGATGCCCTGAGCGCTCATCATGTACGAACACGCTTAAATTTCACAGCCCACTTTTTAACCGAAGAAAAAAAAGGGGGGGGGGGAGAATCCTTTAACGTGGAATCTAACTCCCTTTATATTTCTACTGGGATTAAACCCTTCAAAACGAAAAAGTTTATCACAACTTGCATTTCATTTTTATCCATTTTATAGAAAAGTTTAACACTAGTTCGTTTACACGATCGTCACAAACAAGTGACTACACTCACGCGACTGAACTTTACAGCACGCCATCTGAAGGATGATTCTTAACATCGACATCTTCACGTCATTTCATTCGTCGGGCCGAAAATACCAAGAACAGCCCCTTGTACCTGGGGAACTCCGGCCTCGGAAACAGAAATACAAATAGCTACCTACCGTTTGTAGCATTATACATAATAGGGAGCTTAAAAATATGGTTTTCCATTGCACATATCAATTTATTTACTTCCGAGAATTGATTCTGTCTCAAATACACGAGGTTATGTAAGAAAACTGCACTAAGTTCATGTAAACCTTTATCGTTGCCGATATTAGTCTGTTGTTAAAGCACTGTCAAAAAAATGTATATTTTCAGTTTGGACAATAATGAAGACGCGACTGGTGGCTAATACTCAAGTAATGTTTGTTGATAGTTTCCTTTGTTCGCAACAAAGGAAACGATTTTAAATGAGCCATTGTTAGCCGACAAGGAACTCCTATATTTTCGCCTTTAATATATTGGTGAGTAACGTAATGTTGAAAATTAAAATTCTGGACTGTTGTGAAATGTGTAATATTACATCAAATGTTTAAACACAGGTAAAATAAAACATAAACACGTAATATTAAAGTATAAAATTACATAAAAGTCTAGTTCTATTTATAAATAATTAGAAAGTAGGTATTGTTTGTTTATTTTATATTTTAAATATTGTAACTTTAAAGTTAAAATGTTTTAATTTTCAACATACAAAACCGACTGCTTTATGTACAAATATGACATGAATACCAGCACAAATGAATTCGCAGTCTTTAAAATATCTTAGGGGTGCACGACATTTATCGGTTACAAAAATCAAAGGAAAAATCATAGGATGATAATGTTGCTAACAAAATTAAACTATAACAATAAGCATCTTCTAATTAAACAAAAGATGTTATATAATTTACTAAAGCCTAAGTTAATGGAATTTGTCCAATATTAGCTATTGAAGTAGAGAGTGCAGATTCGAATCCAGCTTGGATTAAAATCTGAAATTTATTATTCTGAAGACCTAACTCTTCGGAAATAAGTATTTGACATGTAATATTTTTACCCTTCTAGTTTTTTACATCGTAAACTTAAAATAAGTGTGATTTCGCCTACTCTGATTAAAAATATGTCCATTTCATTGATAATATAATGTAACGTTTTGGTTTTTTTTTTTAATTTTTAATAATTTGGTCATATATTATTACATTTTCATCCATTTTCTTAGCCTCGTCTCAGAAACCGATTCTGCATATCCTTAACAGTCGCTGCCTGGGGACCTCGCTTAAGTAAAATAAAAGTTTAACATAATTTAAGCAACAGTCACACAATTAGAAGAAACTGGTGTTAAACCCAGTGATAGTCTTCAACGTTTGAAAAATGTGGAAAGTAAGTTGAAGGCTGGCTGCATGCAGCAAAGTAAAGTTGGTGAATGTGTTAATGAAAAACTACAGTGTGTGTTGCTAGGTCGAAATGAATAGCACATTCTGAATGGTAAATATGTAAATTCAATAAAGATGCCTGAATTCAAGAGTAACTTTATGATTTATTTCAAATAATAACATGCTGCTATATTAAAAGCTTCCCAAAACAAGTGATGATGTTTAATAACATTAGAAGATAATATATATATTTAGAAACATTCAAATGTATGATATTTGTTATTGTAAATATCTGTCCATCACGTAATATTTCTTTCGTTATGTGCAGTGTTGAATGCTATTTCTTGATTTATTAAATTAGTTTAACATGTAATTAATAAATATTTTATGAGTTATGTTTTACAGTATTCGGTATGATTTTAATTTAAATAAAAATAAGATTTTGAAAAGGTGTCTGAAATTTCTTTTTAGGTCATATCAGTCATATTTCACAGCTTTTAGGTTATAAATGCTTGCATATTTCCAACATCAAGCCATAAAAATCCAGGCACTAATAATAAATTCATAAAACGTTTGATGCTAGTTTTGAAACGTCACTGACATTTTTAAAATATGTTAAAATTAATTTATAAAAATGGTTTAGATACCAAAGCTAATAAAAATAAAATTATAGTAAGTGTAGCGTAATTTAAAAATATAAACGAAATAGAAATGTTTATAGTTGTTGATATCGCATAGAGGTTGTAATTCACAAAGAAATCACAAACTCCAAAGCATTGGCAACTAATCGCTTCCGTTTCACGCACGGAATGTTTGCGTGACCTACTGTAATAGAAAGGTTTTCACTTACTGGCTGCATTGCGATTGCGACAGCTCCCACAGTTTCTCGACACATTCGAGATGGTCTGCACTAAGGCTTCTCTCCAGGGTCATCATATTCAAACGCTCTGCTCAGAGGTCTACAACGACATGGCACATATATTTTCAGTTTTCCTGACAATGCCACTAATATGTTTACCACAACCGGTTTCACTGATAAAACTGCCTCCGTAGTTCTTCGACGAAATACGTGAATGTTCATATTTATTTCGTGCAGCGAGATAAAGTAGTTGCATAGCTCTTATCTGTTGTTGGAATCCCTCAGGGCCCCATGCAAGAGTATTGTGAATTTGTCTATCTATGAAAATACATTGAAATGCTCCCTTCCAAAAAATGTATTATTCAAATGAAGGTCCACGTTTTGTTAGAATTCCTATATTACATAATAGCTTAAATATCTAAGCTTTACAGTTTTAGTTTTAAAAATGCATCATTTTCAGAATGTTCCCTCCCGAAATTTAAAATCCTCTGAAATGGGCATTATTGCGTGATCTTATTTTCGCGCCGCTTTTAACACTGCCCTTCAGTTGGTTATTACAACAGTTAAGAGCGAATCATCACACTCTATGAAACGAATCAAAGAGCACGGTACACATTCAGTGAGGTTGAGTTATCGGCCGCCAGAAAGCGGTTGCTTACAACCGGAAAAGGGGGAATAAGAATCGCCGCGCGTAAAGTTTATATTTTTATTTTAGTAGCTAAATTTTAACTGAAAATATAAAATGATACTATTTTAATAAGCACTAGCCTGTATTATAAGAGATGCTGAAATTGATGCCCCTCAGCGGCAATACATTGCCTACACCTACTTAGAAACCGCTTATTTCATCCAACATTTCTTCTTTACGGACACGGCGGTTATTTCTTGACTGAGATATTCTGTCTCCCGTAACTTTTTAAAAAACTGTAACACAATGGTCATGGTTATTTCTTGCGAATCAATAAACCGCTTGTCTGCAAGAATCCGTTCTTCAAGACTATTTATGTAGTGACATAACGAACTAAGAACAATTATCACACGATTTACACAAAGTGAAATTACTGACGCAGTCACTCGGTGATAGATTCCCTCAAACTAACTACATGCTGCTACGTGCACGTGCATTACAGGCCTTGACGCACTCTGTACGGGAACCAAACACTTGAGAGCCAGCCCCTGGCATCAGCATTGCGGGGGAATGGGTACACATTCTGTTCAGCGAAGGGTCCAGATTTCACCTCCGATCACCAGATGGAAGAGAAAAGTACGAGAAGGGGGGACCGTACCTTCTTACATTTTTCGTTGAAAACTTCTCTCTAGCTCATGGTACACAGATATGTATAGAAAATATTCGCATATCACGTTGTCCCTTTTACACCAAAAGAAACTTGTGCTGATGCACGACAACGTACGTTTCCATAATGTTCGACGCGTGACAAACATTTAGAGAAAGTTAACCCTGAATTGGCCATCAGGGAGTCACGATCTAAGCACGCGTGGAGCAGACTGGATATCACATAAAGCACCTCACACACTGGCATTGTGCAGGAATGAATGCACCTAATAACGAAAATGTTCAGGAGAGCATGGCAATAGTTGTAGCTAGAAATGACTGAATGTATTTTGTTCTTTAACTGGAATGCTGTTTTACAAGCAAAAATACTTTTTTATAACCTTACTCACTTGTAAAAGCTCTGTAATAGTATAAACATGCTTTTCAATATTACTCAAGGTTCGAAATAATATAAAAAGTTATATTTTTAGAAGTATATATTTTTTTGTAAATTCACTTTGATCTGAGGCATTTTTTGTAGGGGCAATTATTTATGTTGAAACAGCTGTGTGTGCATTATAATGTTTACTGACTGCTTATAGTACAAAGAAGGTGCTTGAACTATGGACTAGCTCTTGGCAGAAACCTAGTACCACTTCTTGGTAAACCGAATTGAAAGATTCAAAAGTTCGACTGTAAAATCATTCTCATAGCTGCTATAGTCGGTTCTCCAGATTCGAATGAAGATAAAATTCTTATTCATATATGAGCAATCAATCTCGGACAGTGGTGGACGAGGTCCTCAAGGCATGGATGGACTCGTGAACGGCTTTCCGAAAACATTTTCCCAATATATCTTTTCATCGTGTATTATCAGAGCCTCGGTATTGAAAATGGGCGTTTAGTATTAATCTCCACCAGACAAGCTTTAAGCAAAACTAACACAAGCACTATTACTTCCCTCTTTAGGTGGTTTGAAGTCAATTGTTCATCCTGATTAACAAATCTGATAGATTATCTATTTATAGAACTAAGAAATCTTTGTAAGAAAAATGTGGGAAATAGAATGGAAAAAATGTTAAATACTATTAAAAAATCTGAAAGTCGAGAAAATATTGAAACAAACGCAGATTGACTACTACAAAACATAACACGTGAGCCTGTTATATGCTTGATGGATCTATCAGATAGTGAGAAAGACATTAAAAGAAAACTTTAATGTTTACAATAAAGTTTCGAAGTTATTTCTTTTCTAGAATATACATTAAGACATTTTTCTTAAAAAAAAACGGTAACGTTTTGGGAAAAAGCACTAAAATACCGGGAGAGTTCTTTTGAAAGACAATGGGAGCATATAGTATGCCAAAAAAATTCAGAAATTATGACAGTTGAGTTATGGAAGAAGATGAATGATAAAGAGATGGCGGAGGAAGAGAATGAAATAAATAAAAACAATAAATTGGATAGATAATGAATTCGGAAGGTGAAGAGCCGCTCAAGAACTGTACAAAATTTGCTCCGTTCATTCATAAAACTGTTAAAATCTTCTCATTCGCTTCTCTATTGGTTGCGGTAGTGTGTAACACGCAAGGATGCTGTTGCGAGAAGGATACGCAAGAGATAACACAACACATACCTTGAACTAGACCCGGAGACCGGTTGCTTGTACTCCTTTCTTCAGCGATGGTGCGCCGCGGGCAGAGTCGCACCGTTACTTCCGTGGACACGTTTGGGAACGACAGCGAAAACCGAGCTAAACAACTTGATACAAGTTCCGGGCTCCTATCTGGATCTGTATTTGTGCTGTCCTCCAGCCATGACGGAACAGGCTACAAAGCTATATAAGAAAACTGAAGACAGAGAAATCAGCATTGATAACGTTTTAGTACCTGTAAAAAAGATATGGGTGAAGACCTGTGTGCGTCTTATACTTTGTAGCAAGTGATTTTCAGACGTAACTCAACAAGAAAGGTTATACTGTGAACGTTTCGCTAGTCAAAACTGGTCAGAGCTCTTGTCATTTCTTTTGTGGGATCTTTACACATACCAGTCACTATCATTCATTTAAGGCATTTTATTTCCACATTAATGTGAAAAATGATCATACAAACACCTCTACTTATATCAATAAATTGGATTCAGGTTATTTGTTTTTATTTTTCTCTTCGCAACGCAATCAATGTTACAGTCTCCAGCCCATATCGCATACTTGTATTGATGGCTGATGGAACTCGAATGTATTGGAATTGACGTGATATGTAATGTATAGTCTGGCGACCAGAAGAAGGATAGCGCACATGAAGAGTGTACTCCTATGTGGGAAACCCATGTAGCCACATGTAAAGCAATCAGGCTCAGATCTAGTACGTCAGCTGGACTTCTAACCATGGGTAATATCTGACAACACTGTTAATGTTTACGTATCATATTCCTCGCGCTTGCATTCTTCTGATCGCCAACCGACAACACCAAAAGTTACTGGAGTACGAGCACATCTCTTTGGGAGATTTCTAAGGGCCTCAGCAACGTAGAGGGATTTCAAAAACTGGTTTAGAACCTGTCAAATAATTTTGGAAATGTAAACTTGATTTCCTTCTGCTTGCAGTTTTCTGTTACCAGCAGGAACGTATCACCATCAATAAATTCCCTCATTTTATTACAAATTACCAACATGTAGTATGCCACGCTGTTTTTAAATAATCTAAGAAATGTAAAGCTAGATATACACTTATGACGCTCGTTAAAATTATTTTAATTAAAAAAACCTGACTGTTACAAATTCAAAGTAGAGTCATGTGTACATATTAATTACTTTTTCCAGTTCCTATGGTGTTTGCATTTTGCACCTTTCTTATGGTCTTAGTGAAAATATTGTTATGATTTTGTTTTTGTAGTTTACAAAACGTCTAATAGTTCTCCCTTGTCCTCCCATAAAGTAGATTTTTTTAGGTAAATAATGAGTTTTTTTAATGGTGTTTAACGTCCGTTTTTACTACTGAGGCACCACGGGCGGTGAACACTGATGATGCATGACATGAAATATTGGGAAAGATTTTTTTTAAGAAAGGAAACGTTCCAGGCCTAAGTTTAGGGTACCTCCCTGGCATTTGCCAGTTATGAGGACTGAGGAAAACCTGGGAAAACCCTCAATCAGGGAGGACGGCCCTGGCGGAATTCGAACCCCAGACCTCCCGCTCACGAGTGCCTTAACGACCTCGGCCACCCGTGGCGGTCTCATGAGTTTTGAGACTATATTGTCCAGCCCTACAAGGTATCATGCTCTCACGCAGAGTTTTGCGATTGCAATAAGAACCGATGTCTGGTGGATTATGCTTCTGTGTTCGGAAACTCCATGTCCCGTAACATGCTATGCAGCTTCGTTTATAATGGACATGTGTATCAAGGTAACTAATTTAACAACAGAACTGCGTAAATTAGTAAATGAATCGCGATCATTAAATAGTTATACTACTGACGCATATCCTTGAGTTTATATTTGAAGGAGTGGCTAGAAACGGGTGAGAATAGCAGAATACTCCCTACCGTATCACGAATCCTCTGAGCAAAATTTACCGGTCTTTTCACGTCCTGAATTGAACGGGACGCTGATGTCCTGATATGTTAAAGAGCGTCAATAAATAAAACAAGCAAAAAAAAAAAAAAAATTACCATATCACGTCACAGTTTCTCCGCCTTCCGCGTTAATCTACAAAGTCTCGAGGGCTCTGTGATAACGGAATGAACTGCGGAAATGATGTTTCCTGACGTATAAAATTAGCTATCTTGTGTATATGGAAAACTCCTCCAAACAGACAAGGATATTCGCCACTTAAAACTGATATGAAACCGCGCCAATATCTCATGGAATCTTCTTTTTTTTTTTTTTTTTTTTAATAACCTTATGGACTTATTTTGCAAATAGAATACTTAGCACAATTAAAAGTAAACTCATGGAAAGCATTATATACCTACCTACAAAATATTAAAATAACTTTTATTTCAGCCGAGTATTATTAAAGTAACTCTAACATGTTACTTTAGATATAATTCTAGTAGTTTAAGTGTAAAAAATGTACACATTTTATTAGCTTAACGAGACATAAAATAAATGAAAAATAAACAAAATGTTCGTTTAAAAACTACTTAATCAAGTCTGAACTTTTGTTTATATTTTTACGCTAGAACAGCCGACAAACCGCAACAATGACTAACCTTTAGATTTGTAAGTATCACAGCAAATAAAGCAGCAAAAATTAGAATCGTATTATATAAATAATTTACCCTTTTTTTTTAAGTCATTGAAAATACTGAATATCAGTTGGCATCCTTGTACGCATCTTTAAGTGCGCTACAAGGGGTTTGAGAGTTTCCCGTGACTGCCAAAAATAAATATATACAGAGGGTCCCAAATGACCGCACATTTTTATTAAGTTACACTCACTCGTGTACTTTCAGGTCATGCATGCCACGGTTTCATCTTACAGGAAATGGACAGCATTAGACGTTATGTAAATACTTTTGGGAGCTGGAGAGATGGCCAACGACGTATGCAGGGAGAGATCTGTCAACTAAAACAATACGCACTGCATCTAAACACTTAAGAGTCCGTTCATCTCTTTGCATGAACAAAAGCAGAATATTAATAGTGAACAGTTGAACGTTATCACATTCCTTAGATAATTATGTCTCCAGCTTCCAGCAATGGGTTTCTTTCCTTGAATTAGTTGCGAGGATGTTCAATAAAGTTTACAGGCACAATTTCTCATGCTAAAATTAACTTTAGAATATTTTGTTAGTTAGCAATGTACACGTGGTGATGGCTTTATTGTCACTTCCGGCTCCCGCCTGTGTGAGATGTGCAAGTTGAAACATGTTCAGTTCGGTTTACACAAAAAAGTTGACACGTGAGGATGGAGAGTTTGTTTTTTCCTTTGGCACAGCTCGAAGATAGCTTAAAATGTTTTAGAAAGACAATCAATTTCAAAGGAAAGCGAACTCGGAGCCTAGTTTGTACTCTAACGGAAGAAAACATTAATACGCTGCTGTCACTGTGAGCGATTATCGTCCAATCACTTTCAGAAATTCTGGAAAGTTCACCGGTGCCACCCAAACACTAGAAACTGAAAATCCGCACGAGATGTGTTTATGTGCTGTGTTCCAAAGAATTTGGTTAACGAGCAAAAGGACGTCGTAGTAATAGTGGTGGTAGTGGTATACATTCAAATACTTCGATATATTTACGTTTTCTATTAATAATTTTATACACAAATATATAAACTTGAATGGAACCCTCACTCTTGAGCCCCCCTCCCATTTACTCACGCACCCTCTCCATTATAGCCATTAATATTCTTTGTCGGGTGTTCTCTAGAAATATTCCCAAATTGTGAGAGTATGTCGCATGCACCAACACTTCCCGGCAAATGTTCAAATTTCTATTGGCATCCAAAAATTGCGGTGATAAATGCACATTTCTTAAAACCTCCGTTTCCCTGCATTCTGCCAAAATATGCCTCGCTTTCTCCGCACAATGGATAAATTCTTTCCCCGAGAGCAGTTTCATCTACTGGGAAAGTTCAGTTATCTCATTTTTCGATATTCAAGGAATGGTCTACCAGCATGTCATTCACACGCAAAAGACCACGTTTCAGTGCAACATGCTGGAAGCTGCACCACGATGGTGCAGGGAAGCACATATTAAAGAGTTATTGCTGAGTATCTCACAAAAACCAATGTGATGTGTGTCCTTCACCCTCCCTATAGTTCAAGTTGAGCTTCTTATAACTTTTTGCCTTTCCCCAAATTTAAGAAGCACTTTGTGGTAGGCATTTTGCATCCTCGGAAGCAGCGGTGAGGCTATAGAGGCAATTCTGTCAAAAAAAATGGTTTCCAGCGTGTCTTTGAAGGCTGACAGAAAGGCTGGGACATGTGCATTGTATCCAAATGAGATTTCTTTGAGCAAGATTATCAAAATTATGAAGAGTATGTCGTCAAAAATTATTATTGTTCTTTATTGAACAGCCCTCGTACACAACTAATATTCAATTCATGCACACTTATTAATACATTATACTTTCCTGCTCTATATTAAATATACATTCTTTTGCTATTAGTGATTCTGACCAAATGAATTCAATATAAGTTCACATGAGCAAGAAAGGGTGGCGCAGGAATATTGGAGAAATTTAATTCACTTAAATTGCCGAATAAACACAGGAAATCAATGTATTTAAGATGTTCCCGCAAGAAAATATCGCAAACACTACATGAAATGACGTCCCTTCTAAACAATAGGAGAACGGCTTCCATTGATTGTAACCAGTATGTGACGTGGCTCCATCCTGCAGGAACCACATGCTTTCGATGTTAAGATCTGTGTAGTCGTGCAAGAAAAGTTCCAAGAACAGCAACATACCGAGGCGTTGTCACTGTTGTTGCGTGCCATCCTCATGTGGCCGAAGACACCATGATATGATAAAAGCATACCATACTGTAACCTTGATGCTATGTAAAGCTCACCAGGATTTTCCTGTGCCCAGTAACGAAATTTTGTTTGTTAATGTAAAGTGGAAATGGGCTTCGCCTGACATTCACACTTTGTTAAGGAAATTGGAGTCCTCGTTAACTTTGGCCAACACCGTTCGGCAAACTCCTGAGGCAACACAGGGTCTCGATGATTTGATTGCTGCACAAAATGTAACTTATGCATGGAACTTTGTTTCATGCAGTGTTCTTTCTATGCTTCTGTAGCGCCGATGCATTAAGTCGAACAGCTTTAATCTTCTATGGAGTACATACCGTTCGAACACCACCTAGGGGCTTCATTTCAAGGCTGAACCCGTTTCTTCAAACACACATACGTAGTAATTGCAACAACGATGGGATACGTTCATGACGTCCTAGCTGAAAATTGTGTTTGTATACCCTTTGTTCAGCAGTCACACTATCACACATAACGATAGCACGTTCCGCACCGCTCCAATGCTACATGATTAATAAATGGTAAAGCCTTCGCAATAATTTCGCATTTGTTCCGAACAACTACCGGCGCTACAGAGTCATGCTATGCGACACTGTATTTATGCATTGACAGTCAGCGAAACAAAGTGAACTATTTTCAAATAAAATATATAAGAAGTATCTAACACGTTTTCAGTAGTCTGGCATTGACGGTTGATAAACTAGTCGTTGCTTTACCAAGTCCTTACGGCGTAATGCAGGGATGTCTACTCCGGGAAAAGTATACGAAGTTTCTGAAACACCCTGTATACACATGGACAAAATCCGCTTATGACAACAGTAATAAGAGTTCAACTTCAGGTAACACAGATTAATACGTCGATTACTATTATTGCTCGAGGTTTTAGAAACAATACGTAACAAAAGGTCAAATATTCACTTTTGCTGGTATTCCATTTCATGTTCATGGCTGACTTGAGCAATAAATAACGAATACAATTGGGAAGGTATCTTGTTAAGTTTGCTGAGGAATTAACTGAATCAAAATATAAGGAAATGTAGTATATTATCTAGCGAATATTGAAACAGCACCAAAAAAATTGAAGCTGGTGATTGTTTTTGTTCTCCCAAAGAGAAAACATTTTAGAACACTGCGATATGGAACTGTGTGATGCAAACGTTACAGAAGTCAACTTGATGCTTTCTGCATCCAGAGAGCTACACTCCAGTCGTTTGATGCACATGTTTTTTGATATTAGATGGTTGCTGATAATCCATTATATAGGTTAATACTACCTTAACGAATATTCAGCGAGGACGCTGGATTATTTGAAGAAAGCAACAACAGTGTTTCACCTGCGGTTTCCAGTCTAACAAGTCATGGGGTATATAGCTGATGCAGTGAAACGCTGGATGGACCTATTACAAGTCTTTATTATTTGATTATACTTGAAAATGATACAGATTTTTGGAATCCCGTAAGGTCGTTGCAACGCAAGCTTGGCTTCCTTTATAATGCATTTTTTAAATGATGTAAATATCTGGTGTCACCTTTTTTTTAAAAATAGGAGTTTAAAAATGATACTACTATAAACTTTTGAACGACTCTAATATTGACCTCTGCTGAACAAAATTTTTCTGTCTAATGTATAGATGAGCTGAAACATTCTCTATGTTTATTATTTCAGAGGAAGTAATGTCAGTATACAGGAATAATACGTGTAAAGGAAATTTGTCCTCTCCTGCTTTATTCTTTTGGCAAAAACATTCAACCAAGCTGTCTAAACGAAGTAAATTGCCAATGAAATCACTTAAGACTTTTCCGTTGTAGGTCGCAGTAGAGGGAAGTTTTTCTACACTCAAATGGATTTTGAATACTAAAAGGCGTTGTGTGTGTAACAGACGAAACTTTTTAAGTTCACCTAAAGACTTTAACTATTGAACAACTTGATATAGACGGTGCTGAAAACAAGGCAAACTAAAATGTGTAACACGAAATTAAAAACTTACTTGTAAACTTGTTTTTTTAACACACTGTTTAAAAGCAAAATCCTTTATTTTTAAGACATTGAAAGAATGCTATTTATTAAAATGTCAACATTTCGGTGTATATTTAGTATTTATTTAAATTTATACATATTTCATAAAAATGTAAACTATTGTGTAATACGCTTATTTTATTATGAACTATATGAAAGAACATTTTTTGCTCATCATTTAATAATGAAATTATTTTACAGGGGTTCTGTGTAAACATTAGAAATGCAGTTTTGAGTTAGAAAGAGTGCATTAAGAGTGTTATAGTGAAAGTTTGGAAACACTTGCATTTTATTAGGAAAAAAAAGTTTAATAAACTTTAACTAAAAAAGAAATAAACTGAATCGATGGAAAAAGGATTAATATAATCTGTCCGTTTCGTGTCTTATTGGATGTAAATATTCTTGATCTAATCCCTAAGGATTAAATCACATCCTCTTAAAAATGTTAAAAGGCAAAGAGCGTCAATATTTTCCAGAAGAAGAGGAGGGGGCAGTAGAAATGAGAAATTTTGTTTGGCAGGTGCTAAAAATAAGGCAAAAAACATGGAAACCGTGAACTATTAAATCTTACAGGAAAGCAAAAACGTGACAGGCTTAAAGTATTCATGTATATAGTAAGTATCGCAAATAACTTAAAGTAAAACTTTAAAATGTTTGTGGACAGCTGAATACTATAATTTATACAGTACGTACTATATAGTTGTCTACTTCGCTTTTAAAAAATTTAATTTCTTGGTACGTTAATTTTTTATAGCTTAATAACAAATGTAATAGATAAATAGCTTGTGTTACTAAATATAGCAATGTTCAAATATAAACAGAAAAATCCGCCAGTACTAACCACTATCTTCATTTCATTTAAAAAGTAACCATAATCGAATTCTGTCGCAATTTTTGCAAATCAGTTTAAAAAAAGAACATTTTACGCTGAATTAGAGCGCTGAAGGTTCCTAGTGTAAACATTTTAGCGACAAAAAGTCACGTTTTGCCAATACCTGAAAGTCATAGTTGGCCGCATCCGGCCGGCATTGACGATGCACGATCTGTTACGTTTCGAGCTACACTCCAACGACACGTTTTCACTTTTTACAGGTGTGCTCATAAACAAGCCTTACTGGTAAATATTCTCAAACACGTGTCCTATGTTTGCTAAAACGGAACGTTTGTTGAGGTATTTCGTGACTTGCATTTCCTTTCCCATTCCTTTGATTTTCCAAAATAACGTTTGTTTGATATGGGATTCTTAAAAGGAATTGGATATTTTAATTTTATTTATTTGTTTTAAGTTTCTTAAAGAATGCTAATAATATATTCTTTTCTTGGAAGCTTCCTCGGTTCTTGCTAGACTAAGAACCCTTTAGGGGAGGGGGGCGAACAGGGCTAAATAGAGGCGTTCGCCTGTATTCAGTGCCTCTAGAAAACTTCCTATTTTGTCGTGTTACTTAGCCCAGTACAGAATAGTTTTAGAAAAACATAGAACTCGAAAGTATCGATCAATTTCAAAGTGAAAATTAATTCGTCAATTTCACTACAAGAGCGACAACATGACATTTGATTTTTTATTTATTTTGAGGCAGAATTAGAAAAAGTTAAAAATTTATCCTCTTTACAAAGTAATTAGAAAATTATGAGTATGGAAAGATATATAAATGACAACTTTCTCTTTCTTTCTCTCTCTCTTCCTGTCACCAAATTAGAGCTAACTCAGAGATAGTGGCTCTAAAAGGGGAATGTAACAAAGTGCTGTCCCGGCAGGACTAGAGCTGGTGGGCCAACGGGAGCCGCATTGAGGGCGAATCCTGCTTAGCCAGAGACAGGGCCCGGAGGGGGCGGGGGTGCTATGCTGGCAACTTGTACAGTGCGTAAGCGTTTGTAGCATTTTCTTATTGATTTTCAGCTGGTGGAGGTCGCTCCACTGACGGTTGCTCACTTCCGGCCCTGCTACCTACGAGAGCAATGCCATGTTAAAACCTTCTGTGTTAACCTGCACAATAATACACCTCAAGTCAAAAATAGCACCCCTCGTGATGTTTGTAGCTATTTTATTAGACAACAGCCCCTTCAAATTACAGAACTAACGTATAGCTATTCACTAACGAACGCAAAAATTTACTTACCAAACAAAGTACGCTTCATTCAAGTCGCCTATCGGAGTATGGTCTGAACCTTGAGCTTTATAATCATGACGACGATGGAGCACTAAGTGGAATGGAATGAATGGCAGAAGATCCCGGAGAAAAACCGCCTAGATGTAGCTGTCCGGCACAAAATCCTAATGTGGCCACAGAAAAGCATGCTTGGCTAATGTGTTACCGTTTACGCTATTATAGTTATTCACACACGGGGCTTTTAATTCAAAACTTCGCGGGTTCGAACCCGGCCAGGACCGATGGGTTTTTCAGGGCGTAAAAATCCTAAGCATGGCTTCCTTCGGAAGGGAAGTAAAGCCGTGGGTCCCGTGTCGTACATTTGCGGCACGAAAAAGAACCTCAAGCCTGAAAGAGAGGCCTCTGAGCAAAATTTGTCGGCCGTTTCACGCCCCGAGTTGAATGGGACGCTGATGACCTGAGATGTTAAAGTGCGTCCATAAATAAATCAATCAAAAAAATTCAAAACTTGCCAATCTGAACAGCTACCTATTTAAAATAAATTGGACTTAAACAAAAATACACCAGTTTAGATATTGAAGGGGAAATTTAAAATGGAGGTTTATCACACTTTATTATTTTTCCTCTTTATCCGCAGTCACTCCCACTTTTAAAGGAATCCATACTTTATACTTAAAATTTAAAGGGGAATAATTTATTACATTTTTTGTTTACCATCCTGGATTGTTGTTATTGCTGCATAAATGTAAACAAATATATAAGGAGTTAAAAAAAACTATTCAATTTAATACTCTATCCCAAAACATCAAACTCATTATACCATATAATACAAAAACACTTCTTCCCCATTCATGGTATAGTCAATAGGTAAAATTGTTAAGAAAATGATTCCAATGCTAATTCATGTAAAAACATCTGTTTAAATTCGGACAAAACAAAACTACAAATAATGTTCAATATAAAATATAATAGTTATATTTTGGTAATCGTTTTCAAAATGATGTGTACCCTACATGAAAGAACAGAATGTAAGCGAATTAGTCAGTTAAAAATAGGGCGTTTTTTTTATTGGTTTATTTATGGACGCTGTTTAACATCTCAGGTCATCAGCGTCCCATTCAACTCAAACGGCCGACAAATTTTCCTCAGATGCCTCTTTTTTCAGGCTTGAGGTTCTTTTACGTGCCGTAAATGTACGACACGGGACCCATGGCTTTACTTCCCTTCCGAAGGAAAAAAATCCATCAGTCCTGGTCGGAAAATAGGGCGTATTATGTAATATTACCCTAAATAACTTTTGTTTTTATGCTTCAATTCAAATCACCAAATAATCCAGGTTGCCATGAGCTAAAAATGCATTATCTTTAACTTGATAACATTTGCCACCTTGCCTTATCAGCCACAAAATATAGCTTACTTTAAACTTTACCTAGCGTTACGATGTTAATAACAGCAGGCTTTTGGTATCCAGTCATAAACCATAATCCCCTCCTGATTCAACTCTCGTCAAGCTGTAGGGGAAGAAACCTAGAATGTAATCATGATTTTAAACTTCCCCGCAATATCTTAATTTTATTTTTTTTAAACTAAGTTTATTTTAAATAGGTAGTTACACAAACTGGCAAGTTTTGAAATGAAAGCCCAAGTGCAACCCATTTACCATCAGTGAAAGAATAAAATATTGAAACTAAAAGAAACATTTGTAATATTCCACGACATTTTAAAAATAAAGAATGATAATTTTGAGCTGTAATGTGTCTGCATTATTTATTAAGTCTAACGTTTCCAAAATATTGTCGCAGTGTCTTAAATCGGTTAAATGGTTGGTGTTGAAGGAACTAAAACCAGTTCTAAAACACGGTTCCCGAATTATTACTAAATCAGATTGGTATAACATTTCTGTTTTAAATACACCGAAATAAAAAAAGTTACTAGACACCTTCTACTTCGAAATTAACATTTTAAGAGATGTGGCTCATCGTTTTACAAACGAAGAGCTAGCTGTCAAAATAAATTAAATCAACTTTAACTAATACACTAATAACTCGATAACATTCTCGATTCCTTACTTGGGTATGCAGGATGAGATGGTAATGCTATATATTTTAGAGAATAAATTATTTAAGATAAACTACTGTGTTTTCAAGCCTCTTATACCTTGGTAGCTTTGAAATTAATACCTGCAGCACCACAGTCATGCGTCCGAAACTTTCTTGTTGCTGTTCCTGAGGTACCTGTTTTCGATTACATTATTTGTACATATTTTTACATATGTATACATGAAAATATACTGTTCATGATCTAATCTGCATAAATGAAGTTAAACGCATCTCAATGATGTTGATTTCCTTTGCCTTGTCAAGAATTCGCAGGGTTCAAGATTCTATACACAGTCGATTACTTTCAAATCTTTGTGAACGCTCCAAATGAATGAACTGGAGACGCAGATAAGCACACGAAGGCCCATTGTTGGAACTTCGAAGCGCATAACAAAACTGAAGGTCTGAATTGGAGCATTTAAAAGAGGTTACTCTGCCTTTCGTGGTCATTGTCCACTGCGGTTTTCTACGGCGCCTGACTTTGGTCAGTTGGTTTTAACTGGCTTTCTCCAGATGTGAATATGGTGCTGTTCTGCTCAATAAACCGTTTCAAGGCATAAATGTGAGAGACGATAACCCTGTTCCAAATGTCAATAGAAATGCATTATCTGGGTTAAAGTTCAAGATAGCACCCGCCAACGACCGTATAAGTGCTTTATTGTCGCCTATTACCAAAAAGAGATAAAATGTTTATTATGGAGAAAAAATAGACAAAACAGTTTTAAACAAAGCGTTAATATTATAATAGAAATAACAATAAATATGTAGGTACTGCTGGACATTAAACAAGACCTTTAATTCATTTTTATTTGAATTCATGATAAACAGGTAGAAAAGTATAAAAGAGTCACTCTTTTTAGTTACTTTTAAATGTCTCATTTTTAATTACAGTGTAGAATGGAATGGGAAAACTTTTGCTTCAAATAGCACAACTTACGGAATTTTTCTAATACTTTAGTACATTCTTCTTGGGCATTTCCACTTGTCAGGTTGCAAAACGAATAATATGCTGTGAAAATAATAGTTTTTTTTGTTTTGTTTTTATTTCGTTTATTTATCGACGTTCTTTAACATCTTAGGTCATTAACGTCCATTCAATTCAGGGCGTGAAACGGCCGATCAATTTTGCTCAGAGGTCTCTTCTTTCAGGCTTGGGGTTCTTTTACATGCCATAAATAAACGACAGGGGACTCATGCCTTTAATTTCCTTCCGAAGGAAGCCAACTTCAGATTTTTACGCCCGAAAAAGAATTCATTGACCCTGGCTAGGATTGAACCTGCGATCTTGGATCTACGATGTAAGTGCAAATAATAGAAAATCATTTAGAGATCTATTTCTAAAACTAAAAATGTTAACACTTCCTTGTGAGTATATGTAGGTAATTTCTCTTACAAACGTTTGCGTAATAAAGCAAGACGTATCACTTAAAAGTGTGCAAAATACATAATTAAACATTAGACAAAATGTAATCTGCACAGATCAATTGCAAATGAAACTTGTTATTAAACAATTCATTTATAGAGAATATATCACAATATATAAAGTTCTTTTAGTTATTCTTAAATTATTATTGTCAGCGGATAATTGGGAAAGATTCAAATTTACTCTTCCAGAATATCTATGCAACAAGAACTAATATTAAGTTGAATTATTTATAAATGAATCATGTATAATATATAAAGTGTTTAGTCATAAGACAGCGTATAATATGCAAAATCATATGACAATGTATATAATAAGTTCTTTTACTATGTTCTTTTTTGTACCTTATATAATTTTGTTACAGTTATGAGATTATTGAGCATGTACCTTTATATACATTAAATCATTTTAATTATTCATATAGATAAATCCAATACAACTTTGTACACTTACTGAAATAATTGATGGGTGCTTGTCGGAAACAAAGGCCACATCGTGTTTACGAACATAACCGAAGTCGCACGCAGGTTCTTGCACGAGAAATTACTACAGTACATTACTGATGTAATTGCGAGCTGTATTGACATAAACCAACCTATATGAAAACCACAGAAGTTTACCACTTTCTTAATTAAAACTAGAAATGTAAAGTATTGGATTTTCATTGATTAAACGGAATACAGTAGGCAGCTGTTTTCTAATAAGACAGCGTATCGAAAAGAACAGCTTTGACGTTCCAACCTCAGGGTGTCCGAGCGGTTTAAGGCGTTACTTGATAGATTATATGTACGAAGTGATGTAGATTCGAATCTCATACAGTTTCTACACTTATTATTTTTAATTTTTTGTTGTTTGCAAGATCAGCAACTCAGTATAGTGTTAATTTTTTAGTATTAGAAGAGGGTTTCATTCTTGTAGCTTTAAAATGTACATTGCTGCCTTAAAACCTTCTCACCGTGGCCTTAAAAATAAATGTTTACATTTGAGACACGGTACGTTTCTATTAAAATAAACAAATAAAACGTAAACATGCTAACACTAGTTGTTCGACATATTTTGAAGTATCTTTTTTTCTTTTTTTAAGTTATTGTTATTTTAGTTACATTGTTCAAAGTTTTGCTATATTTTTCATATATAATATGTAACATAAAGCATTCATGCTCTAAAAGCTGGTTAATTCTTCACGGCATGGAGTCTACCAGCTGGTGAAAATAATCTGGCCTTTCTGCGAAGAAATCCCACGTGTCTTCAACCCTCCGTTCGGCAGACGTCCTTGGAGGAGGGAGACGAGAGTTTCGAAGTCTCCTATATTTATACCCAAACGTTTTCAATAGGGTTTAGAACAGGTGATTTGAAAAGGTGATGTAGCGGTGATATACCCTCTATACCCTCTTGTCTATCAAACCTACGCTGAACTATACTTCATTTGTGAACACTATCCTGCAGAGATACCTTTCCATGGCAGATGGGACTAAAATGAATTCCAAAAAGTCGCAGTAGGTCAAACTGTTTAACTTTATTCGTATTATTTCAAGGTGTCCAGGTCCTTCAACAAAATCCAGCCAACTTGAGACGCTTACGCGACCATTGTGAGCACATGTCGATCACATCGGTGACCACGTGGTAAGTACACCCTGTTGCTGTTCTTAGCATCGTCGACGGAATTGCAAGACGGTTCAAGTATAAAAAGATGTGAGATTAGAACTTGCATAGTTTCCAAAATCACAATATATTTAAGACATCTAATGTACTCGGCCACAGCTGTAATCTACCTGTAGACTTGCTATAGGGAGTACTAGTGTGTTCTTTAAATACGTACTTTCTGATATTCGCCATCATCTGTAGGGGCCTTTATCATATTTTACCATCTCAAGAGTGAGGCCATTCTTTCTTTGAGTGTACAATACTATGACGCGTTTCATGTTCTGAAGTACGTATATTGTTTAGGAACGTCACGTAATACAAATAAACGTTAATCTTACTCAAACGTATTTATCTGAAATTTTAAATGATATGGTAGTATAATAATCTCTCAGCTATTCATTTTTTTTTAAATAAATTCACACTTGCTTTATTATTATTTCTCTTTGTGGACAATAACACTTCATGCGTGTTATTCACAGTTGCAGTGGTACTTCTGAAAGCTTCCATTCGGTATATGCAATGTAAATAGATACTAGGGGATGAGATAGCACTTTCATTGCAAACAACAATGGATTGTGAATAACGAAACATTCCAAGCTTGTTACTGAAGGGGTGATGAAGAGGTTTTCAAGCAGATCCTTCTACGAAAAGAGCAGCAATTTAGGGAAAGGTCTCCCCATCTACTAGATCTAACACAAAATAACTTCAAATATGCAAGTTTTGTAAATAACGGAATCAATATGCTAAATTATACGAGGGCGATCTGAAAAAGTCTCGGTTAAACAATGAAAACGCGTAATTATTATTCCAATAGTAATTTTATTTTTCAATATAATCTCCTTTGTGGTTTTCTGGAAGATCTGCAAGGAAGGCATCTTCAGCTGCAATCGCTTTCTGGTTCAAAGAAAGCTGCTGTCCCGTGAGGGAAAGTTTGAGCTTTGGAAAGAGATAAAATTCTGAGGGAGTCAGATCAGGGGAGTAAGGCGGATGTTCCAAGAAATGCAGATATTTTAGTTTTACCATTGCCATTGTGAAAGATGACCTTTTGCTTCTACAAACCAGGTCTTTTCTCACGAATTGACTGGTTAAAAGATGACAGTTCTTGTTTTGCCATTTCAAAATAATAAATGAGTAAAATGTCTTTAACATCCCAAAAGATCGATGCCGTGAACTTTGACGCTGATACTTTTGTCTGTTTTAGCGCTGAACAACCGGCTTCTTTCTATTGTTTTGATTGCTGTTTGAATTGTGTTGTGTGATGATGAATCAATTGTTCTGTTCTGTTTGTTCTTGTTAAGTCTTCCCAGCACTGCTCAGAGCTTATCACGCGCATTCACTTATGATCTGCTGTGCATAAAGCTTTTTCATCCCTAATTCTTCATAGAAGATATATCCCGCGCGCTCCTTAGAGATGTCTATATGCACCTTGACTTGCCGATCGTCCTTTTACACAATTTCTGGTGCTGTTGCACATTTTGGACGTCCTTTGCGTGGATCGTTTTCGGGACTTGTGCGGCCATGTTTAAACTCCGCAGCCACTTTTTTTTTTTTTTATCGCTTGAAAATGAAGGCGAAGAAACCCCATACATTTTAATGAACTTGCAAGAATTTCGTTCGGTTTCAAGTCAGCTTTAACGAAGAGTTTTATTGCCGCACGATACTCCATGTTATCCATATCAATAAACTGAAACAAAACACTTACTTCAAGCAACTGTACACTACATACAAAGCAATAGAATAACTTACAGTTTTTCAAGAATACTTTACGTACCAACATAGCGAGAAAAAGTCGTTGCAGTAGCGCTGCCATTTATGGTCGATGCCGAGAAAACTTTTTTCCAAATTTGAAAGCCTAATTTTTATAGAATTAACAATAATATAAATATTACTGTAAAAGGGAAAGGTACTTTTGAAGCTGCAAATCCACTACAATTGCTAGTGAAGAGATGGCTTATGGAATTCTTTACGTAACAAGGCACTGCAAAGAACCGACTTGCAACTTCCGGTTTATTGTAATAAATCTCTGCTAAAAAAAGATAACAATAGCTTTAGGATAATAATAACGGAAGAAGATAATTTCGGATGAAAAGATGAGGCTTACCGAGTTATCTATTGTGAGAATAGATGAAGGTTTGTTACTTAAGTGCAAATGCTACAGCATATATCCCGGAGCATGCCTGAACGAGAAATGCAAAAGCCTTTGTTTACATAAATAATATAATGTTAATACACTTAATTTTAATTAACATAGGTATATGACACAGTAAGTAAAATGAATGGCGAAAACTAATCCGGATATCACTAGCGTCTATGATCAAGGAATGTTTAGAAAACTTTCTAACAAGACGGGTTAATCTTCTAGACGCGGTTCTTGCCTCCTTATGGTATTCTCTACCCGGAACAAATATATTTATCTTCTCCACAAACTCCATAGCATTATAAAATTACTGTATACGTAGTAAAAGATATTTCAAAGTGAGACCAAGAACATTTACATAATTTCAGTTATATTATTATTTAAAGTTAGAAATTTAATGTATATTAATCTGAATGGTGCTATTGACGAACCCATAAAACAACTGACTCTCAAGAGGTCTGCCACAAATTAACAAAATTAATTTTTTAAGTTCTATTTCTGCAATATTACGGATTTCATATGTAAACACACAGCAATATTGGTGTCAAGTGGATTTATGTCAAGGAATATTTAGAAAATTTTCTTACCAGGCTTAATCAGAAGCCTAGTTCGACCTGTTAATGTCTAGATCAAAACTCATTTTTTTCCCCTATGTAACTCACAGGTTGAAAATTTGCCACTTCATTGTCCTCTCATACATGGATAGTTATATAAAGTTGCAAAAAGTACATAATTTTTTTCGCCTTCAAGCCATAACATCTTAATTCATAGTTAGAAGCATTTCATTTTAAAATGCTCTATAAATCCTTCTATTTTGAATTGTTATTATTAACCAAATTGACTTTAGTCGTTTCTTGATTTTAACTATCATATTTCCTTCCTGCGATATTGTGTTGCCTATGATATTTTAGAGTATTCCCATTCTCCCTACGTTTCATCCGAAAAAAACTTCACTTGAACTTGCTGCGTAAAGAAAAATAAAAGTAATAAAAAAACACAGAGGTAGGAAGATGTGAGAACGCTACAGCTTAATAAATCATTTGATTTGCTTGCGAACTAAGCAGAAAATAAAGACAAATGACGAGGATCAGCTAGCGCGGCTCTGTTTTCTCCTTGCGGTATTCTCTGCTGGGAACGAGTATATTTATCTTCTCCACAAACTTCATAGCATTTTAAAGTTACGGTATATACGCAGTAAAAGACATTTCAAAGTGTGACTAAGAACATTTAACACAATTTCTGTTGTTATTATTATTTAAAGTTAGAAATGTAATGTATTAATCGCAGTGGTACTATTGATGCCCTTGAAACAACTGACTCTCGCCAGAAATCAACAAAATTAAAATACTTTTGACGCCATTGAAACAACTGACTCTCGCTAGAAATCAACAAAATTATATTTTAAATTCAATTTCTATAATATGAATCCATAATTGCATATGTAGGCACAAAGCAGTAATATTAAGTGGTGTCAATTGGAATTGTATCTGCTGAAATGCAAATGAGGTTATTAAATAACTAATGAATAAATTTAGATAGTCTTTGAGGTCTAGTGGTAACGTTTGCACTACTAATCCAGAGGTTCTGGGTTCGAATCTCGATCAGGTCAAGTTATCCGGATAACTTAACAAAGAATAATGCAATAGTCATCATTCACAACTGTTGTCCAAATCTTATACTTATATACTTGCTCCGTTAACACTTATAATGGGATAAACACACTGCCTATACAGTAATAAATTGCGAAAGGCAATTGGACATTTATATTAAAGTGCACTATCCAACCAAAAAAATAGAGAATTTGTTTTAAAAACTAACCAAAATTTTAAATAAATTAGTAGAATATATTCTCACAAGAAACACGGCCACTCTAAACTGACCCCCCATGATCAACACACTAAACGTATTAAGCCGTTTATATAGGAGCTAAATTTACATCTGCAAGATTGGAATATGGAAGGAATTTTGGATATAAATTTTAAATACACGTAATGATAAACAATTCAAAGTCAAGTAGAACTAACTTAAGCAAATTTAAGAATAAAATGAAATAATAACATTATTTTGTTTCATTAACTTTGTAACTATAATTTCGTTACCAACATTACAACTGAAGTACACAACAAATGTGCTTTTGCTCGCTCGGATGGTTTTACTGTTATTAATATTATTTGTTACAATAAATTGAAATTGCGTCAGAGCGTGCACAGTTCAATCGATGAATGTTCATAAAACATTCGATACAACAATAAGTTTCTGAGGGGTAATGCTCCCATTATCTGGCGCAGATACCGTGGTAGTACACGCGAGAGCCTTCGCACGGCCAAGGCCAGCAACGACGACCGCGGGGTTCTTTGCCTCCGTCCCGCGATTTCATTGATAGAGAGTAGAAGTGCAGTGAGGTATTATGTTATCAGCATACCGGCACCCATCTAGGCCAGCCGCCGAGAACGGAAGGCAGCCCACTCTCCATCAAAGTCGTAAAAATCCTAAGTATGGCTTCCTTCGGAAGGGAAGTAAAACCGTGGGTCCCGTGTCGTACATTTACGGCACGATAAAGAACCTCAAGCCTGAAAGAAGAGCAAAATTTGTCAGCCGTTTCACGTCTTGAATTGAATGGAACGCTGATGACCTGAGATATTTAAGAGCGTCCATAAATAAACCAAATCAATCTATCAAAGCTCCCGTTCCAGACCTCTCGAAATCAGGAACTTTGCAAGTAATTACCCAAGAACTTCCAAGCTGTAGCCAGCAATGCTGACCATAAGAAAGGGAAGCATCTACTCAGGTGGATTACCAATTGAAAAGCCCAGTGTTCGGTTTTCTCCACTCTAGCGCGCCCGAGTTTTTTTTAACCAGATGAATAACTCACGAGTTTTCTCTTCTCCAAATCCCCTGCACGGCCAGAGCGCAAAGTTCAATTCCCATGGCCTCTTCTACAGTGAGGTTATTTGAGTTATGGGTCAGCAGAGCGCGGCTGCGTACTGGGAACAGCAAATCATCAAGGCCGCATAATGCAGGTATCAGCTTAAAGTTAATTTGAAGGGGATTTTATCAGCAAGTGATTGTGCGTTCATGTGTTAGTCGGTACTTTCATTATGTGCAAATTGTTCTTCGTTAGTTATGATAGTACATACAAATGATCTTCCAGATACTGTGAAAACCGATTCTTACAGAGAAGTTGTAAGGCGATTTGCAAGAAAATATTCTGGCAAATGTGCATAAGTAAAAAAATGTTCCGTCCATTTGTTAAAAAGTTGCGGGAGACGGGACATCTCGACGACAAGAAACATACCCCGAACTACCTGTTCTTAAGAAAAATTAGATGAGATTTTCCTACGCAGAAGGGCATCAATTTCAACATCACATGTTAGCAGGTTAATGCTTATAACTATCAGTTGTAAATACAGTATCATTTTATGCTTTTAATAAAAATATAAATACTAAAATAAAAAAAGTTAACTTTATGCGCTGCGACTCTATTAAGATCTCCTTTTTTCGGTTGCAGCGGCTGCACCTCTGGTAAACACATACCCTCAGCTCAAATAACCTCATTCATCAATCTCCTATAAAATGTTTTATCAAGTTTCCTTCCTTTAAACAAAACGAATAAAACGCAATAAACAGTAATTAAAACTTTCTTTTCTCAGTACTTAATATTGGGCTATCTTATTGTCATGGTCCTCTCATTGGCTTAGAGCAGTAGCAACTTTCCAGAACTGAGAGAGATTGTTGGGTATGCCATAGTTCATGCCATATGCCGGAGTTTTATTTCAAAATTTGCCATCTTCAGTAATTACTATTTACAATGAATAGTAAAGAAGTATATCAATTTATAAAGAGAATTTTAAAACCAATGTTAATTCAGTTTTCTAAGTTTCACACCCTTATTCCCAAACACCCTACTTTGAACTTTCAAAATGAAACACTGTCTTATGATACTTAAAGGATTTAGTTGCCATCTCATATTTATTTTCTAGTTTTCTGTTGTTACCTGGCAACTGGGACTGTTGTTATTTGATTTTGGGCTGAATAAAAAAATAAGTCATGTAGTTTCAGAATGAAAACACTTTTTATTTTGAGTAATGTTATAAGCATTAATATTGCAAAAATACAGCTTATTTTGAATGTTAACTAATTCACTGACACTGTGTTCTTTTCTGTAGAATATGCATAGTTTTTCAACGATTTACTGTCGAAACAGAACTATTTACTCTATATGCTCAAAGGGTTTTTATATTTTTATTATTTCCAAATTCAAACAAACATGCCCCGGTTGTCAGACATAAAAAAAAAAAAAAAAAAAAAAAAAGGTAATAGTTTGACCCTCTAAAATTTAAGTGTTGCAAAGAAGAGGTGCCATTTGAAATTTTAATATGAGGATGGCTGGGAATGAACGCTAAAATGTAATCATTGTTTTTAAATTTCCCCTTTAATACCTACATTTATGTGTTTTTAATTTTATTTTACAAAGACCATTAATCAGGAAGGAAAGTTTTGAAATGAAAACCTTGTTGGAATATGAAACAACTTGTTTATTTCTTCTTATTTTACCCCCCTACAGAGAAAAAGACGTATATAATATGAGTGTGATATGTCCATGTTGTAGAGTAGGACTGCATATCAAGATACGGAGTGAACGATCCTTCATGCAACCGGTTTCGCGGCGTGAGGCCGGGCGGCGAGGCTGACTGCTGTGTCGGCGGTGCGGGTGACAGGAAGGCCGCAGTAAATATAGTCCGTAAGTTATTTCTAATATATAACACTTAAAATAAAAGTAAAATACTCACGTATATTAAGCAAAGAGATGCTTGAAAGCATCAGGAAATTCCTCTTGAAATAGTCCTTACTTACAGCACATGCTGATTCTGTACGCACGTATAAGTCATACATGAATACTCTTTGTGGAATAGAATGCTTGTATTGCCCTATTTCACTTGATACACTTTCACTAAATATACAGTGTTGCGTCCCTTAACTACTGGCGCAAGATTTCGAATCACACCTAAGCCACGCGCAGCGGAGGGGAAATATACTCCTCGCCACCGCGACTAGCGACATAGCGCTGCCGGACGGTCCCGCGGTTGCGTCATGCATTGCTCACTCAGTAGAAAGCTTATATTGAAACATTATAATAACGAAACTACCAAATTCTTAACACGACCATGGCCTTCGACAGTCCGTTTGGCCGAAAATAATAAAAGTTTGTCTTGTTTTTCATTTTATAATGCACTGTATTAATTTAACGGAGTCCTGCATTTTAATAATATACATACAAAGAGTAACAGAAGTTCCGTTTGTCGTTATTTTTGTTTTGTTCTCTGATTAGGGTTTTGATATAAACTCATTCAAAGGCTAATGTGACTCTTAAGTCTTATATGTTATAGAATCGCTTCTTTCAGCCATGTTATTAGTTAGAAAAGACGAATCAAATTAAAAAAATTCGGATCATGGCCGAGATTCGAACCACAGATCTGCAGTTTTTCGTGTTGACGCTCTAACTGAGCTACCTTGATGGTTTGACTAGAAGCTTGGTGTCATTAGTACAACTAACGTTGCGAGCCACACTTAAGGAATAAACCTCATTGTAGAGAACCTTAGGGAGGTCTCCGGGTATATAGAATCAGATGAGAAAAATTCGCAGTTCCGTGCTTGAAGGACACGGTAGCTCAGTTGGTTGGAGTGCCAGCATGGAAGGCTCAAGATCCGTGGTTCAATTCCCGGCCGTGACATGAAATGTTCATGACTTGAGTTTTCCTTTGTAAAGGAAGTTATTTGTATTTACAGTACCAAGAGGTCAAGGTTTGCCGGGAAGGAATATAAATATCAGTAACAATTAAGGGTCTTAAGAACTGTTATGCAACAACAACCTGTTTCTAAAGCCGTAAGAAATACAGAGAAGCATATTTCTAATAAAACAACTTCAATAAAGCATCAGTAACAATATTACTGGCCAAAACAACTTTCTCCTTAGCTTCAATCCAATCTTCCCATGGCTTTAACTTCTATTTACATGAGAAGCTGTTAATTACCACTCCGTCCAAAAATAAGTTTGTAGAAAAATGCGCGATTATTGGCTTGCATTTCAAACGGCACATCAAAGCATCGCCTTACAATTGTAATTTTAATCCTAGAAAACAGTGGCGGTACTGATTTGAGTGAACTCAGTATGGCAGTAAGGAAGGCTTCGCTGCTATTTTGTCCCTCGCGGGCCACAACCATATTTAAGCAGGCAAATGCTCATAACGGCGCTCAGGCGGAGCTTCGTAAACAGTTGAACTCCACCCTTTGTTTAAATTGTTACTTCCTGGTATTGCGTTTAGTTTGCACGCACGATCTGCCTTGCATGCATGCACAGAGAATTGCTGGTATGCTTATGTTGTGCACAGCCGCCACGAAGCCCCCATTCATAATCCAGTACACGTAGCAACCCAAGGCCGAGCGAGCAAACACGTTCTATCCAGATCAAAGCGGCTGTCTTCTTCATGCCCATTTGTTGCTTTCTCCTTTTGCCGGCATCCAGCACAAAGCTTGAAATCTTAAGTCTTTGCGGCGATTGTCGAAATAGCTATGTCCTCCAAAGCCCGCTGTTGACCATATCTTCCATGCTTAAGCCTTCTTTTGTTTCATTGTAGTTTCCCATTTTCTCACAGTAAGCTCTTCTTCCCGGAATTTCCACAGCTAGATCCGTTTGGACCATCTCACTTGTTTCATTCTACACATTAACCTTATCTCCATTCTATCTGACATTTCCTCTTATTCACGTTGCTTGGTTTTCGACTTGTTCCAGCATGGAAAGATATAGTTTTCAAATAATTCATTTACATATTTAATTTTATTTTTCTGCAATATACAATATATAGAATTATTCTTATATATTTTCTCCAATGAGCTTGCTTAGTTTTCATTCATTTTTTGACATTTTTATATTCATTTTAATAGCTTAATGTCATTTTTCGTGTAGTTTTATACGCGGCCTCGCGGCCCATTTAATTCTTCTCATAAATTCTAAACAAAAGTGATAATGAACGACATGTGAATATTAGCAAATAGAACGTTAAATGGAATTTTATTATATTCGTATTTCTCATCTTGAACAGCTTTGCCTCAGTTTCTCCAAAACATTACCATATTTTTTAACTTTTTTACCGCCTCTAAAAGCACTTCTCTAACTTTATACAAGCATCTCCAATTACTCATTTAGAGATTTCTAGCATAGGAATTCACTATGTCAATCCATCTACGTTCTGGTTTTTTCTCTTCATTCCCCCTTCTGGTTGACTGTATTAGTGTTTTCCTTGATGTCTCATCTTCGACCATTCTCATCAACTGTCCTGCCTACCTTAGTTTTGAGAGCTTTATAAATTTTATAATATCAACATTCTTAAAGAGTGAGTATTATTTATTATGGTATGTACGCTTTTGTCATTAAAATAATACACTAAGTAAAATCAGTAAATTCTAATGATAGTCTACACTGTTTATCTGCAGTGCAATAACGGACATTTTCCTTAACGAATTTTCTCCCCCCAATAATACCTAACTAACGAACACACTACAACAATCTAAACAATGCATATCCACAATAGCTTAAGTAATTTATGACCAATAAACCACAGCGATACTTCAAGCCTGATAGAAGAGCCATCTGAGCAAAATTTATCGGCTGTTTCACGCCCTGAATTGAATGGGACGCTGATAGCGTCCAACTTAACAACAAATGCAATATAAGAATACATTTAGAATACGCTTAAGTATCATGCTAAACTATATGATAAATCCTGTGTTGTACAGTGTCGCCATTTTACAGAAAGGATAAATAAAATAAACAAAGAATTTGAACTTTAAATTCAACTTTCTAGTGACATGGAGTGGTCAGGAGAACAAATTGTCCAGACTTCTTCTTGCACATCATGGAAATGTCACCAGACGTTACATTATGCATCAGATGCTAAGCCTGCCTGTGGCTGCGTCGCAAAAATAAATATTTAATGTGTAAAGGCAACGCTGTAATGCTAAGCGGGGTCGTTTGTTGAAGTACCCTAAGGAAACAAGTGCTTTAGGTAGAAATAGAATTCCGATATTCTTTATTCTTGTACTGAAGAATTTAAACTTTCTCGATATTTTGCTGCCTCTTGCGTACTTTCATTCTCTATGCAGAATTAGAAAGACCGCCAATGTAAATGAAAATGATAAAAGCATTCCTACTATCCCGGCCAGAGTTGATGGATTTTTCGAAGTAAAAATCCCAAGTATGGCTTCCTTCGGAAGGAAAGTAAAGCAGTGAGTCCCATGTCGTAGATTTGTGGCATGAAAAAGAACCTCAAGCCTGAAAGAGCAAAATTTATCGACCGTTTAATGCCCTGAATTGAATGGGGCGCTGATGGCCTGAGATTTTAAAGAGCTCCGTAAATAAAGCCAATCAACAACCAGCATTCTTACTATTCAAATACTAGAAATTGCGGGTATGCGGTCAATTGTAAGGTTAGGTTGCATATTGATAGCAGCGATGTCATTATGGGTTATGCTCAATCTTTATTCACCAGTAACACACTTGAGCGGCATTCAGGAAGTCCCGAGTTCAAATCCGTTGGGCCTACGATCCTGAAGTTTCCGTGGTTTACCCTAGGCGCTTACGCGAATCCTGGAGCTTTGCTTTCCATGAATTTTACACTCTCTCATTTCTCTTCGTTTCATTCCGCTAGTTCTGTTGCACGATCGAAAGAGTCAGGCGATGTGGGCTGGTCTCTGTGCGGTGTGCCGGTGACTTGCACCTTGGAAAGGTTTTTATCCCGGCGTCTAGTAAGAAAGCGGCCCTTCTAAGAGGCTCGAACTTATTGAATGGGACGGGGGTCTATGCCAGCGTCGGGGTATTCAATCTAGAAACACTTCTACCGACCTTTCTACGTCAATACCTCATCTAATCCATTCTTTCCGTAAGTGCCTACGTTGGGGCGTAGACACAAACGGCCAGTCGTTGAGCACGGCTAAAGTACCGAACATTCCTCCTCCGTACCTTTCAATCCAACAAATCTGTAAAAAGGGTACGAGTTTAAATTATTAACGCTGTACATATGAGGGTAAGTTCATAATTTTCCGGCCTAACCATTTTCTAGGTAGGATAAAGACAAAAACTATATTTCACTTTTCAATAGAGTTACCCTTTATTGCAATACACTTCTCACCTCTTTGAATTAACATCTCAATCCCTCCCACCAAAATAGTAAGTGTCGCCTGCAAAATGTGCATAAAAGGCATCCATTCCTTTCTTCGCCACACTTAAATTTCCTTCCTCGAAGGTCCTTCTTGAGCTTGGAGATGAGGAAACGGTCACTGGGAGCTATACCTGCGCTGTAGGGTGGATGGTCGATCTCCTTGAAGCAACATTTCTTCACAGCTTCCTTTGCAACAAGAGCTGTGTGCACAAGCGCGTTGTCGTGAAGAAGGCGCACACCATCACTCAGCTTTCCTCGCCTATTCTGTTTGACGGAACCACGTAGTCTGTGCAGTAGACCAGCATAGTACTCCCCATTTACTCCTTGAAGTCAATGAAGAGTATTCTTTCACAGTCCCAAAAGATTGTGGCCTTGATCTTCTTGGCTGACTGAGCAACCTTGGCCTTTAGAGGCGGTGGTTCACCAGGTTTACGCCACTCACTCCATTGATTCTCTTTTGGACAAGGAATCATAGTAGAGGACCATAGTTTCATCTGCTGCAACAATGGTTTACAGAACTTCTCTCTCGTTGCCACGGTAGAGCTCCAAAAATGTCTTGAAAACAGGACTTGTTGCTGCCTTTGGATTGATGAAAGAAGTCTAGGCACCCATCTTGCACCAACCTTATTCATGTTTAAATGTTCATGAATAATTCGAAGGACTGTTATTTTAGAAAACCCAACCTTGTTGCTATTTCTGTAACTTTGAGCCGCCATTTTCCATAATTTCTCCTTCCACAAGAGCGATGCTTTCAGGAGTGAGCACCTCCAAGGGCCTATCAGCACGCTCTTCGTCTCCAATGCTTTCTCGACCCATTCGAAAAAGTTTGGCCCATTCTTTTATGAGAGAATATGAGAGGGATGCTTCCCCATATACACCGTCCAATCTCTGTTTAATTTCATATGGAGTAAGTCCTTCTTATGTGTATAACTTTATAACAGCTCGATCCTCCATTTTGAACATGTCACTATCTTCTGCACATAGCCTTCTTTAAGCAATTATACACAACTGAACACAGCGGAGCGAAAGTTACAGCTGCAATTATTTACTTAACAGATAAAGTATGACACCAGATAAGGCGATAATCCTCATAGGTGAAGCCGGAAACTTATGGACCTACATATATGCCTGAAGAAGGTACAACAGTAGACGACAAAATTGTTCCCCTGAAATGATTATATGTGCTTTACGCAGGAAATAAGCATGGCATTTGAAGCACTTGATTCAGTTTTATTGTTTGTTGGTAACTTTATATGTTCCATGGGCATGGAAAGGGGATATAAATATTCAACATCATCAACCATAGCATAGATAAGTAATTTATTTCCCATCATGAGGTTAGTACTTTCCCTAGCACATTGTTTCTGTTCAAACTACGAACATAACGCTGAACGATGCTCAACTGTCTTACTGGCTGTCGACGTAACCTGTAAATGCACGATCTTACAGTACATTTTATTTGCTTCATGTCAAAGAAACGTATTTATAGCAGAAATAGCTGCAGTCAATTTCTGGAAAAGATAGTTTTCTGCTAGTCGATAATGCAGTTCCGACAAGCAGTACCAGGCAATTTAAGCACTGCGCATACAGTCACCGTATTGTAGGTTCTGCAAGTATCGGCATATTAGCTAGAAACTATTAAAATATGTATTTTTCGCATATCTATAATGTTATGAAAAAATATGAATATCCTGCGCATACTTAGACCAAACAATATGCAAACGCATCAAGCAGTAATAATAGCATGCTTTTTATATTAAAATTTAACACTAAAATTGTTCTGAAAATATCGGTGTCGGCAGAATATAAGGTTTACTAATATTTATGTTTATTAACACCGATAAAAGTTACAGTATTAAAAATTAGCATGATATTTGTTGATTTGTAGCCGATTATTAACAATGAACGGGCAGAGGACGAAACATAAACAAGGAATGAAGGCCACGGAGATTCTTGGGACAAGCAGCAAAATGGCAGTATGTTTACTGGAAACAGTTTATGGGGCTCGGGTCAGATCCACGATGATCTATGGCGATGAAATTTAGAGGTGAGAGTAAACTGACAAGTCTAGATCAGGGAGAACGCGTTTTCTGAAAAGGATTTTAGGGAAAGTGAAGAGTACTGCGAACTGCGGAATTAAATAGGGAATTTGGGGCTCACAGTGAGACAGTATAAGAGCACTGAAATATTGGTTAAGATTATACTGGGAAATGAATCTTTAATTAGAGCAATCTGCTTCAAGGAATAGTTTAGATTGGGAGGGAATAAAACGTGGACCTTCAAAGTAAGAAAGGGGTTTCAAACCATTGGGTTGGAGAAATATTTGGACAGAGAGTCGAGGAAACAGGAGAAATGTAGGGAGTAAGGTCAGGAACGGCCTGAAGGTTATAGACAGACAGCATATAATCGCGCAATTTGAGAAGAAGATCTTCCAAGTACAGAGCTCTGCTGACATGCAAGGCAAATTTCTCTCGAAGGTGAGACAACCCAGGTCTGAAAAGGCTGAAAACCGGGAAGAGGGGAGTGGATAACTAAACTGAATTTAAAAAAGTGTATATACGAGGTCTGTTCAAAAAGTATCGCGAATTTTTTTTTTTTTTTCAAAAAGTATTTATTTATTCATGAATATCTATTTTTCCCCTTCAAAGTAATCCCCACTAGATATTATACACTTGTGCCAACGTTTTTTCCAATCCTCGAAGCACTTTAAAAATTGTTTTTTGTGATCTTGTTCACTCCTCCTTCGATGCCGTCTTTATCTCCTCAATCGTGCCGTAGCGTCGTCCTTTCATGGACCTCTTCAGTTTTGGGAACAAAAAAAAAAGGGTCACAGGGGGCCAGGTCTGGGGAGTACGGTGGCTGCGGCATCATTAGTGTGTTGTTTTTGCCCAAAAATTCGCGTACAAGCAACGACGTGTGAGCAGGGGCGTTATCGTGGTGCAAAAGTCAATTTTTGTTCTTCTACAAATCCGGGCGTTTCTGGCGGATTGCTTCGCGCAAATTGCGCATAACTTGCAGATAATATTCCTTATTGACCGTTCTACCCTGTGGCAAGAACTCGTGATGCACCACGCCCCTGCAATCGAAGAAAACTGTAAGCAAAACCTTCACATTCTACCGAACTTGGCGCGCTTTTTCGGTCTTGGCTCGTGTGGCAGCATCCATTGGGATGATTAAGCTTTACTTTCCACGTCATAACCATAAACCCATTATTCGTCACCAGTTATGACCCTCTGGAGCAAATTTGGGTCGTCGCGGACAGAGCTCAACAGCTCCTTAGCAACATTAATGCGATGTTTTTTTTTGGTCGGAAGTGAGCAACTTTGGTACGAATTTTGTGGCGACCCGTCTCATGCCCAAATCATTGGTAAAAATCGAATGGCACGAGCCAATCGATATGTTTACGTCCTCAACAACTTCTCTAACGGTGATTCGACGATTGGCCAATACTATTTTCTTCACTTCTTCAATGTTTTCGTCTGTTGTTGACGAACTCGGGCGTCCGGGACGCTCTTCGTCGTTCACACCTTCTCGATCCTCTGAGAACATTTTGTACCACCGATAAACGTTGCTTTGGTTCAAGGTAGCTTCAGCATATGCCAAAGTCAACATTCGGAATGCATCCGCGCACTTAATTTTGTTTTTCACACAAAATTTGATAGAGATTCTTTGTTCCATTTTTTGGAATAGGCAAAAATCGAAGACGAGCCAAAACACGTCCAACCAAAATAGCTGTCAACAATTAGCTGAACATTCAAAATGGCCGAGCTTGTCAACATAAGTGAGAGACATGAGTACCAACATAACGCCACAAAACAATCGAAAATTGAATATACGTAGCCCACGGAAATTCAAAATTCGCGATACTTTTTGAAGAGACCTCGTATAGTTAGGATAATGCATTCATTTATTCTATTGACTTAAGTTGCATGTTCTGAATGTTGTTATTAAATAATTATTGTCTTAATCAGCAGAAACAATACTTTAACTATTGAGTAATGGGGGTATAACTTATTTACCAATTTATTTTTAAAATGTACCTTTTTGTATATTATAAAAGTATGTGGTGGATTCGTGCGAAAGCTGATAACCCTTTCAAAATTTTCTTGACAATTTTAAACAGGAATAAGTCTTAAGAGTCCAACCTGGACTGTATGGTGGGTGGTTCACCGGTATCACTCCCGATTCTTGCAGAAAGTCCACTGTTTACAAAGCAGATGGTATGTGGTGTTGAAGCAATAATCTTCCTACCTTGACTTTGGTCTTCTTTTTGTTAGTATTCTGAAGACTTTGGAAAGGCAAACGTGGTGTACCAGTTGGCACCGACTTCTTTTTTTCCCATGGAATGGTATGGTTAATATGGCCATTTGCTGAGAAGAAACTAGCAGCAATCTTCAGTCTTACACTTCCACATCGCTTAGCCTTCACTAGGGGATCATCATTTGGGAAGATCCAGATCGCCAGTTTGCTGCTTTGATTTCGAGTTATACTCGTCACTTGTGAAGATATCGCAGACACATCTGGGACCTGCCACTGTCGAAACGAACTATTTCTTGGTACCATTTCATCTTTTATTCTTCTGTGCGGTTGTGGTTTAGCCAAGGACACAAAGATATTCGTGCAGGATTTCAAGCACCTGCGGCTTGCACTTTTCTATCTCCCAGTAAGGTACTCACGAATCGTTCTTCACTATGGCTTCTACATTAGCAATATTTTCATCTGTGACCACTGTTACTGCTCCTCGTCTTTCAAGTCTTTCTCGTCTGAACTGTGCCATCAGTTATAGACTTTTGTATGTGAAGGGATTGGAAACTTTGTTTATAATTTTTCATCTTAAAGCATCAGAAAAAGGACACTAATAGGTGTCACGTACTAACCTCTACCGCGGTTATTAACAAAATTTGCGCATTTCTTATTCACTCATTTACATCGATATACTGCAATGAAGTTGGCTTTTCCATTGAGGGGCTAGTAATTGTGAAAACAAGAATGATATTAAAAGAAACTGCGACCATATATTAAAGATAAGTATTTGAACTTAAGAAAGGAACTTCACAAATAGTCAACAACAGTTATTCGAACTCTTGCTGTACTTGTGCTGGTTAAATCCTAAGTTCATACATGCCAAGATATTGTCCTCCGGAAGATTTTAAGCTGCGAGCAAAGGAAACAATGATACAGGAGAAACTGTACTTTTCACCTCTAAATTTAAAAAGAAGCTTGATAAAGTTAACAGGACTAAGCGAAGAGCCACACGATCGCATTATGTAACTCATTGCGTGTTGTTTGTATAAAAGCAAATTTTCAGGTTAACTGCAAGGTTGCTGCGTGATTCAGACTAAGAGGAAAACCCGTATCGTGCTTGGATTCCACGAATGGTCTTCTGAGGGATCAATATCTGTCTATGGGGAAGTATTTTCCGCAAAAGTAACAATAGTCAACTAGCATGGAATAACTGAACGAGCCTAATACAGACGCAACTGGAAACTTTATTAAAAAAATTAAATATAACGTAAAAGATATTGGGGGAGCTGTGAAGCAGGAAATGTCTCAAAATTTCCCATTTAATTATAATTACTTCAGGTATTGTTTGATGGCAAGAATAGCATAACGATCAAGGGTATCAATGTTACAATTAAAATAAGGACTTCAATATTATATGTATTAGTATATGCATATTCAAGTTATCTTCCTGCAATATTATGATTGATAGTGCACATATGTCTTTGTTATGTATCTGTAAGACGAATGGGCGTGCTGGGCCTTTGTCGCAAAAGTTAGACATTAGCTTTACCTGGAAAAAGGGTCCTTTGTTTAACCTTACTCTTTCAAAACCCTTTCGGATAGACTGCCGACTCAAGGCGCCAAATGACATACAACTGGGGTACGGCTAGGAATATGAGTTCCATTGGTAACTGTAATTGTCGTCGTCAAAAGGAAATACCACATCAGAAACCAAGATATTAGTTATTTCAAAGGGAGGTCGCATATGTTGCCGAAGCGTGCTTTATCGCAGGAATCTGGTAAAGGGCAAATGTCTCCTTCTTTCGTAGCATAGGAATAGCAGATGTATGTTTCCTGGTAAAACCCAGAAACTTCAACCAATCAACATATTACAAAAACACGAAAAATAAACGCGAATATGTAATAAACCATAATTTGTGTGAATTAATAAAATTTTAGAAGGAACCAAATTTAATGATATTTAAAGAAGTAAATTTTTCGCGAGGAGCAGAGCGAATTCACATAATGGATTTAACATTAGCTATAAGAATTAAGTTTTAAGCATTCAAGAAAGGGTAACAGTAGTAGCAATAGTGGCAGTAAGTCAGTATCAGCATCAGTATTAGTTATTCAGTGTCCTAGCAGACCAGTTAAGCCGCCGCGGAGAGTCAAAGTAAATCGGTCGGTCAGTGAGAGCCAGTTAATCAGTGTTGAGAGTAATAGTAAGAATATTTACGCGGAATCAGTGATCAGGTGACTGTCAGATTTCAACATTACGTTAAAGTGAGTAAATTCACGAGTGAAGACAGTGAATTATAATTCGAGGGTAGATCAAATTCCCCTGAGATCCTTATCCTCTGCTTTGGAACCAGAGAAACAGGAAGCATCGAACTCACGACTTCAAGAGTCGAGGCAAGACAAGAAGAACATCTAATTGTCTGATTGAAAATACCTCACCCACAATAATTCCGGTTCCAGCTGCCATTGCAATAGCACGTTGTGATCAACACTAGGGTGATGCCGTTTTATTTCGGGAAGGGATATAGGATGTACTATATACATTGACAGAAAAATACAGAAAGCAATTTCAGTCTGTAACAAAAATAAGGAAGTTGGTAGCTACTAATTTATGGTAACTAAAATAAAACACTATGAATTCTAACTTGATTTCTTCATGCACATGTCAATTAATAATGAGAAGGGGTTACTTTAGGTTCCTTCATTGACAGTAACTAAAATGAGCAGTATCTCAAAGCAAAAAAAAAAAAAAAAAAAAAATGCTCAAGCAGTTCAGTTTATTCCGTCAGAGACGAGAGTGGGAATGTATGAAATCTGAGATGTCCGCACACTTTATAAATAGTGAGGTACTTCGCCTGTTCCAAGTATCACCTACCTTGATGCTGCAGATTACGTTAAATAAAACACTGACGCACTGAAAATATTAAGCAATCAATTCGGATTTTTTTTTCTCCTCCACAAAATTCATGCAAAAATCTGAATTAACCAACCAGCATTTTCAAGCTTCAGAGGTGGTCATAGAAAAGCGATTTGAGATAGCGAATCTAAGATTAAAAAAGAAAATAAAAGAGTTATATAGTGATTAACATTTTTGAAATTATATGCGATAAATCAACCTTAAAGGAAAAGCAGATTCGCGAGCGAGGAAATCTGTATTTTTAATTCACCATATCAGCGTTTTCAAGATTTATTGCTATAAAGATGTATTAAAATTTCCAGCTATTATGACATTGCGACATTCAAAAACCATTACTGATTTATTATGGTCTTATGAACTTAGTATACATGTAGGCACTCTCCTGTGTGCCCTAATGAATTTTTTAAATGGTATTTAACGCCCGTTTTACTCCTGGGGCACCACAGGCGGTGGACACTGATGATACATGAGATGAAATGATATATTGGAAAAGGATTTTTTTAAGGAAATATTCTAGGCTTAAGTTTAGGGTAACTCACCGGCATTTGTCAATTTATTAGGACTGAGGAAAACCTGGAAAATACCTTTCCCGCTCTTCTAATAGAATAATTATACTAAATTTCAATGACAACATATCGTAAAGCGTAACAAGAACAATCCTCGCACATGTATAAACTCATGTAAAACATGAAATAGGCAAATAAATGTATGCTAATAACCTAAACATGATAATGAAAATTATTAACGCAATAATGAGTAAAAATAATAATGGAACAGCACGAACAATGGCAATTCCTACATAAACGTATGTAAATCATGACAGTGGATATAAATCTATTGTTAAAACGCATTTATTTATTCTTCTTTAACAGTGTTTAACGCCCGTTTTTACTACTGAGGCACCATAGGCGGTAGACACTGATGATACATGAAATGAAATGATATTTTCAGAAAGGATGTTTTTTTTTAAAAGGAATGAAATGTCCCAGGCTTAAGTTTGAGGTACCTACCCGGCATTTGCTATTTATGACTGATGAAAACCTGGAAAAAAAACTCGGACAAGGACGAACCCCAGACCTATCACTCACAAGTCCGCGTCTTAACGACTTCGGCCACCCGTGGGCGGTAAAAATATAGATATGACAAGTTCAGTGCAATGTAACAATCATGCCGGGTTTCAGAACGTGTGTTAAAGTTATAAGAATAAGGTAAATATTGATCCTTTAGCAGCTTAATTTCATAATTTTGAAATTTGAATAGTGAATCTAAACTCCTCTGCAATCTCTGAAATTATTGCACTGATTTTCATTATCCTGGCCAGAACCGATGGGTTTTTTCAGGCGTAAAAATCCTAAGTATGGCTTCCTTCGGAAGGGAAGTAAAACCGTGGGTCCCGTGTCGTACATTTACCGCACGAAAAAGAACCTCAACACTGAAAGAAGAGGCCTCTGAGCAAAATTTGTCGGCCGTTTCACACCCTGAATTGAATGAGACGCTGATAACCTGAGATGTTAAAGAGCGTCCATAAATAAACCAAATCAGGGTTGAGAGTACAACAGTACATGGTAAATGATTACACATTATGAAACACAGCTATCTAGAATGCCATGAATAATGTTTATATTTCTCACTTAGAAATATAAGTAGATAAGGTTCAAAAGACGTGGGTACACACTGAAATATTTAAAGTATGAATGGAGATATTTTTAAAAGTTTATTATGTCATGGCAATGCCGACCTTGTTCAATGCAATTGAAGTATTGACTTCAGCAAGTAAGGACGCCTCATAATTCCAACAACTGCAACGGAATTTCTAACAGTAATATTAGGGAAAAAGAAGAAATGATAAAAAAAGAAAATAACTTAAAACGGTTTATTTGAATGAGAAGATACAACTGGGGGAAACACATCGACAACCTAAGAATAAAGTAATTGAATATTAAAGTAAACTTAATATCTATCGGATGACAGAACAATTGTACGAGGTATATAACAAGAATAGAAGGGGCGGATAGGGCAATTTTGCCCAATTGATGATATAGATGGTGAAAGCAAGTCTAATATTTATATTACTTTCTTTGGGCTAGAGACGAACGTACAAACTACAAGAATGAACTAATATTAATGTGTTTGAATAATGAAGTAGGTTTTTTTTTTTTTTTTTTTTTTTTTTTTTTTTTTGAGTGGTGTTTAACGCCCGTTTTTACTATTAAGGCACCACAGACGATGGACACTGATGATACATGGAATGAAATTATATATTGGGAAAGGATTTTCTTTTTTTTAAAGGAAGGAAACGTTCGAGGACTAAGTTTACGGTACTTCCCCGGCATTTGCCATTTATGAGAAGTGAGAAAAACCTGAAAAAACCTCAATCAGGGAGGACATCCAGGCGGGATTCGAACCTCAGACCTCCCGCTTACGAATCCCCGTCTTAATGACCTTGGCGGTAATGAAGTAGGTGCAAAACATACTTCTGCTATCAGTTCATCATACTTCAGACATTCTCTGACTGTGAGATTCCCAGATTCCCTCCATAGAACTTGAAGGTTCTGAACAGCATGATGGTCTGTTCTTCTCTGCATTGGGCTCCTCTTTCTATTTTGCTATAGCTCCTTTAGCTTACAGTGGAATTCAGAATGTCAGTGGCCGAAAGTAAAACTGATAACTTCATTTCACATATTATGTTTGTATATAGTGCATAACAACACGTTTCAATAACGACCACCGTAGCCCTTAAAAAAACGTGCCATATAACTACATGCCGTCAATCATTGACCACCCTTACAATTCTTTTTCTCTTTAGGTAATTCCGCTAGCCGATGTTTGCGTTCCAGTTCCTCTCCAGGCAGCACTGCATATGCGTGGGACGGCCGTGCGCAACACTGACACAGTTACAGAGTCAGACAGTTTTTAATTAACAGTATACCTACGTTTCACCGCATTGAAGGTCATACAGGAGCATTAATACTAGGATCTACTATCAATCCTCTTGTCGCTTTTGTGTACACTAGGTATATAATGTAATTATTAACCACGCTAATTTTAAAATAATGATTGGACCACTTAAAAGGAAGGTTTCTCATTAACGATAGACAAGCTCGTGGACTAATAATGAGCACAGCTATTTGAGGTGTTTATACCAGAGTCTCCGCTTTTTTAAAAATATACCTTTAGGCAACAATGGAATTTTCTTGGTGTTTTCTACTATCTCCATTGGTTCTATAAAGTAAGTTATAATTTTCAAGTTGAAAACTGGGGTTAGAAGAAAAAGCAACAACCTCTATGATAATATTTTACAATCTGGGAAATAATACTAACAATATCCATTATGACCAGTTGGAGATTTTCATTTGATCATGTGACTGACAACAATATTTCCCCTTTTGTGTGCATAGTTTGTATTTATTGAGAGTTTTTCTCTCAGACAAAATAGTAAACTAAGCCTAATTACTTTGTTTTAAGAAAGCTGTTATAAACTCTCCCAATAAAATTAATAGTATAGAGAAAATTACAGAAAATATACATGAAAATAGTTTAATGAAGTTTATTCATATCTATTTCATTCGAAACGTAGCAGGAATTAAGATCCGTTTATTTGCTTTCGGGTGTGGCGGACTGAATAAAATAAAACCCTGCTGGCGATTGTCCATAAGTGGCTACTTCCAGCAACCCCAAGTGTCCAGGGGTCACGTTTTTCCAAATTCGGCTGCATTTTTGTCCCACCTGACAAATTTGTTGCGTTGTGTTCAAAATAAAATTTAAAAAGAGGAATGATAGAGAACCCTGATAAATGTTTCCAAATAATCTGAAAATATTCTAGGATAGTGAATACTAGAACAGAAGAATGTGAAATATTTGATCGGAAAAATGAAGCAGTCAAATGCATATCGTGTCACGTTTGCTCTCTCAAAGAGACCCACAACTATTCCGATGAGAAACAGGATGACAGCGTTCATCTACATTCCTTGAAATACAAAACAAAAAAGAAACGTAAGTTGCCCAAATAGTTCTTGAACTCATTCAAGAATTACAAATGAAGCTTATAAATACCAAGAAAATTGCTGATTCAAAGCGACTGCTTGAAATCCACTTTAGCGGCACCTGGCGTTAGAAGGCAAAATCGATGTTTACAAGACACTAATTGACAATGTTCCTCCATCCTATTCACCTAATGAGGCAGAAAATAAGACTTTGCGTGTCAACTAATTAAAGAATATGTGTAAAAAGTTACTAATTTCACATTTAAACACGAATAAGGTTAGTGCAAGATGGGGGCCTAGACTTCTTTCCTCAGTCCAAAAGCAGCAACGATTCATTTGTCAGGTTTTTTTTTTTTTTTTTTTTAGCTCTGCCGTGGCAACGAGAGAGAAGTTTTGCAAACCATTGTTACAGGAGATGAAACTATGGTCCTCTACTATGATCTCTTGTCCAAAAGAGAATCAATGGAGTGGCGTAAACCTGGCGAAGCACCCCCTCTAAAGGCCAAGATCACCCGGTCAACCAGGAAGAGCATGGTCACAATCTTTTGGGACCGTGAAGGAATACTCTTCCTTGACTTCAAGGAGAGGAACACCACAATAAATGGAGAGTACTATGCTGCACAGACTACGTGCTTCCATCAAAGAGAAAAGGCGAGGAAAGCTGAGTGGTGGTGTGCGCCTTCTTCATGACAACGCGCCTGTGCACACAGCTCTTGTTGCAAAGGAAGCTGTGAATAAATGTAACTTCAAGGAGATCGAGCTTCCATCCTACAGCCCAGATCTAGCTCTCAGTGACTATTTCCTCTTCTCAAAACTCAAGAAGGACCTTCGAGGAAGGAAATGTAAATGTGACGAAGAAATGATGGATGCAGTTTAGGGCCATTTTGCAGACAAGACTTCTGACTATTTTTGGGAGGTGGGGAATTGAAATGTTAATTCAAAGATGTGAGACTTGCATTGCAATAAAAGGTAACTACATTGAAAAGTGAAATATAGTTTTTGTCTTTACCATACCTAGAAAATGTTAGGCCGGAAACTTATGGACCTATCCTCGTAGTTTCGAGAAATTACAAGGCAAAAGTATCATTACAGAAAGTTTCCGGAAAATACCCTTAGATGAAATGAAATTAGTTTAGCACTCAGGTTTCGTCACAAGGCCCGGGCACCAAGGAATATTTTAAACGCTTCTATTGCAGTTTAAATTGTTGTTTCCAAATATTTAAGAACTCTTTAGTTTAGGGTTAGAAAACGTTAGAATGACTGGAATAAAACGTGAAGATTTGAATGGTTTACTATTTAGATTCCTGGGGATCGAAATTTGAACATCCGATTTCTAATTATTTGCATTTAATCGATACTTTTAACTTCGTGTTCTTTTCCATTGCTCGAAAGAATCAACTACTACTGCTGACTAAACCTTCTCTGTTAAAAAACAATATCGTAAACTGCTTTATCACAGTTACTCAAATATTTATATTTATGTAGATATTTGGAAACGTGAGCAGCATTAAAATAGGTTCACCCTCAGCATTTTGCCGAAATTAAAAAGCACTACTAAACTTTTGTTCACTGCTAGCGGAGTTGATCTCGCTGCAAAGAAAGAAAAGAACGCATTTTCAATGCAAAAAAACAATGACACAGCTCTTGCATAACTCTCCCCTTTCCCCTGATCGATGTATATAACCCTGGCTACCTTGAGATGCTGAACGCAGTTTCGCAACTTGGAGCTGTTAGCACACTCCTTGAACCGGATCGTATGCTGTGGTTTTCAAACAGTCACCTCACTGCGCTTGTGAATAACAGAAAAGCTGCCAACAATATGCCAAAAGATGCAGGGCAGCAGAATTACACGATGTTTCAATCAAGAGCCAGTGTATAACTATGGTGCTAATGCATAGATTATTGGGCTCCGGAAAAGGAAAAATTATTGGCTTTTTAAAATATAAAAATACAATTGGCATGTCTTATTTTTATTTTATGCCCTTTTCTAATACGTATGCTAAATATTAAAAAAAAAAAAAATATGTTCTGCATAGGTGTGCCTCGATTCGGACCTGTCAATTTGCTGACAATTGTTTTTTCTTTTAAAGCTACAGGTCATGGATACATTTTGATGATTTTGTGGAACCTAAATGATGTGTCAAAACTATAGATGCTTGTAGTTCATTTATAAACACGTGTCTTCAGTTTTCTTGTTAGGAACTTGCAGAATATAAAAATAATCAATTCTATTGAGCAGGAATGATGTTCTAAACTGTATCGCATGACTCCAGAAATAAATTATCCTTGTTATACAAAATGCATTTTTTTCTCTTTCTCTCTCAGCATTTGGTACACCGATTTTCTTCAAATTTTCATGATAACCTCAACCTCGTAACTATATAAACAAATTGGAAACTTTGGCTAGTATCTTTATAACCAAATGCTCCCTGTCTATATAATCTGACCATCTTAACTTTATAGTAAAGTATCACTATGCGTCCCTCGCTTTGTCCTTTCCCTTTGTTGTTATTGGCTCTAATTTTATCCCCACACAGAAACACACGTAAACCCGCCCGTTATTTTCAGGATTTCGTCCTTTGTAGTACGCGTGTGTTACGTCTTCTTTCATAAAAACATCTGGCATAACATAAACCAAAATTTCTATATGTAATGAAATGCATTACTTATGCTGTAACTACTAAAAAGAAAGATACAAGCTGACAAATATATGAAAATATTCATTTAATACGCGGTACTACTTTGAAAGCTAATTTAGGAGTAAAGGTCAGTTAATCAAATTAATTTCCTTCACATATTTTTGTTGACATCCACTATAAACTTATGATGAACAAACATAGTCAACATGACCGGGAGTTTGAAAGTAGCTCGTGTTTTTCTTTGCATAAAATCCAGTACTTTCTTCAGGGTCAGCGCGCTAATTGACATTGTAATATCACTATTGAGATTAAGTAACTGCTGAATGCAAATGTGACCTGACCTCCTTTTATTTCCACCACGTTCTAGTTTGTCAAAGAAAAAGAATGAAAAAGAAAAAGTACGCGTTAAAAATAAAAGAAACAAAAAAGAGGAGATAGATTCCACAACTATTTGACAGGCTGTCTGCAGCAGAATTTCCAATGGAGCTTTTCCTATTGTTTGCTTTCCAAGCGGGACCTTGTATCGATGACCTGTTTCCCAGTTTGATAACACAAAGTGCTTTGCTGTTCATTGAAGGCTGTTTCCTTGCTGTGAACGATATCCGACAGATGAGTGCAAGCTTCCCCCCTTTATTTCTGGCTCTCCTTACCATGTGCCGTTTTACAGCTTGCTGCCAGACCATTTTAAATTAGAAGGGCCCTGCAATCATTTATTAGTGCAGTCCAGATTTTATGTAATATCTAACTGAGTCATGTGCACATAACTAGGTAGTCAAAACTTGCTAAATGCCACATTAATGAAGAAATTATTTGTAATATAATTTCTTTATTAACTAAAGATATATATAAAAATTAACAGTAATTATAAAAACAGAAAAGGATAAAACACTAACAGAAAGCCACACTTGTAATCACTATATTTCGAACTACATAGAGTTCTTCTATGGCAGGAAATATAGCGATTACAGGTGTGACTTTCTCTTAGTGTTTTATCCTTTTCTGCCTTTTTAATTACTGTTAATTTGTTACATTGTTAATAGTGCTACTTATATATAAGAAAAATAAAAATAAAGTAACATTATTAACAATGTAACAAATTAACAGTAATTATGATAGTAGAAAAAGATAAAACACAAAGAAAGTTTTTTTTTTTTTTTTTTTTTTTTTTTGGTAAAACTGAATAGGAATACCTGCTCTTAAATATAACCGCACTTACAAATATCACTTATTGATGCGTTACCTACACAATGCTGTGAAAGTTTACTCAGAGATAGAGAAATGGCAGCTATATTTTTACATAAAGCGCGTATACCACCTGGTTTAAATCTTACGAATTAATTTTTTTTCCTCCCACACTCTCGTTTCTAGTTTCATCTGTTTCCTTGCATAACGTTACCTTCGATACTCAATATTTACTTTTATCACCTTCACTTGTCTAGCTTCTTGCCATAGAAGAACTGCAGTAGTTCGAAATATAGCAATTTCAAGTGTGACTTTATTTAAGTGTTTTATCCTTATCTTCTTTTATTATTACTGTTAATTTGTTACATTGTTAATAGTGTTACTTTATTTTTATTTTTCATTTATATATATATATATATATATATATATATATATATTAGAAAAGTTATTTTAATTTAAATGTTATATCTAGTGAAGCAGGGATTCACATATATAATTTCAAAACAATTGATAATCAACTAATTACTTCTGCTATCGCAATGAATACAAAAGCACTGGAAGACAAATGTTCTGTTTACACTGGAAGGGGACAAACAATTATTTATCAAAAACTTTCTAAATATTCTGGTGTCATGCATATTATTTTTAATACATACAGAAAGATCGCCTGATATCGCAAGCTATCAAAATACGCGATACCAAATAAAGTTTTAACATCTATGATTCCTTTTCCGTACATCTTGTATTTTAGTAGGAAACTACATCACCCACCTCTCCTGATGTAATACAATACTAACCTTCTAAATGTATCTTCCATTATTTCCACGACTTCTAAAGAGGCATATCTGGTGTCCTGTTGTTAATGCTGGATAGGCAACTGAAATGACATGTGATGAATAAAAATGAACTGAGCATTTCGGAACGGCCCAAAGCCGACAAGAATTCACTATTCAACACTGCAGAATTAGAAGAAAAATCTTCATAATTTCGAAGTACCTACTGCATAATCAAAGTTTTAATTCAGTTTGCCTATGTAGTAATCACAGGCTGCGGAAATAACATAGTAGCACTGAACACAATAGATAGATTCAAAAAAATTGTTTCTGTTCTCGATATCAGTTGCTAAGGGTGAACATTGCGAATAATAAACACCAAGTTCATAGAAACCTTTTAGTTGCCGAAAACAATCTGTTGTAAAAGTCGATACAAATTCATTTTTTTATTTTGGGTTGTGAAAGCATGCTGGTGAATAACAACTGAATGTTACATCTTTTGATGCGACAGGTAATTCTTGTTATTTTGCTTTGAATATAGCGACTATCAAGTGATAACATTAAAACATGAAAATTCTTTAGTACAAAGTGAAAATATTAATATTATGCAAAAAATAATAATCATTATTTAATATTAAAACATGTAAAAGTATGTAATACGAGGTAAATAAGTATTATTATACCAAATATTAAAATATGAGAAAATAAAATATATGGAAAGTATCTCTACTTTGTACACAAACAAGTGCATTAAAATATGTAATTATATAAATTTTGGGCTCTGCTTATTATTTGCCCAGCGTCTGGACACACTGAACACGTTCGGTTTGTGTGGACCAAATGAACCTGCTGTTGCGTTTATTCTTGAGATAAAATCACAACCTGGGCCGATATAAACAGATGAGTTATTTATAGGAAACTAAAATGATGAAATAAATCTTTTCACAACAAATTCTGTGTAAGCATAAAACACAAATAAATTAAACTAAACAGAATATTCAATGAGGCTCTTGAAGGTCATTACGGTTCAAACAAAATACTTCTTTTGTTTTCTAATAGAGAGCGATCATTGGTGTTTTCCCCGTTGCGCGGGGTTTGTGGCTAACGAACAGCGCGCTCGCCCACAGGCAACACTCCGGGGGAACACAAAACTGATCACACTGTACTTGTGCCTAGAAAAATGTGACATATTTTGTCTCTCTTACTATTTAATGTGCATTCATTAATAAACTGACCTCCTATGGTGGCAGAGATCGTTAAAGGCAAGCTCGTGAGCGGAAGGTCTGGGGTTCGATTCCCGCTAGGACCATCCTCCCTGACTGAGGTTTTTACAGGTTTTCTTCAGTCTTCATAAATGGAAAAATGTCGAATTTATCATTTCACCTCAGTGTCCACCGCCTGTGATACCTCAGCAGTAAAAGCGGGTTAAAAAAAATTAACAAATTGTGTCAATGGAGATTGAATTAAAATTTGTGTAAATAGTGACAGTAATTTTGAATTTTCAAAGAGATGACTAAGAGGCTTTAAGAGTACGAAATGAAGCCTCTGTCTCTATTGCTATTCCACTGGTACCCTTCAGTGTGGCGATTCGTCCATGAGGCCACTTAGGGCAGTGCCCTACCTAGTGCTTAAATCTCTGGTAATTTTTTTTTTCATTTGAATATTGAAAATGAAGCGTTGTGTTTATTAATTTCGTTTTTATTTCCAAAATAAAAATTAGTTTTTAAGCATATTGTTACAATTCTGAATTAACGCACGAGTTAAACTACTGACTTCATTCTATAATGCAGACTGTCCTGTCTTGATTTTGGTGACCCTAGTTTTGCTTCAAGGGATAATGCAAAAATAAACTGACATGGGCCACCTGACACCTCTCTGCCATAGTTGTTGTCTTGTAAACAGAGAATAAAATCCACACCCTTCTCACACTAATGCAATTGCTAATAGTTATGTAGCAGAAAATACAGAGTGATCGTTTAAGATGTCAGAAAAGTAAAACTCTATGTAGAAGAAACTAATCAGGTGTATTACATGTACTTACGTGTAGGAGAGTTAAATTATTTTGTTTCTCCCTCCAGTACATTAGCACTAAACATGACCGCCATTGCGGATTCTGCACAACATTTCCCTACAAGGCAAGCAGAATTTTTGGAATGATCTGGCTACTCTAACCTTCTGTCACATGTCAGCTTCATTCTGCGGTTTTTGCTTGACATATCCCCACACACAATAAAAAATCTGGAGGCATCATGTTCTATTGAGAAGCTGCGAAGCGACTTCCGTGGGCTTTGAGGCATGGCTTACACTTATTGCCTTCCGCTTGTGTGAGATCGTCAGACCACTGGCCAGGAACATGTACCACTTAACAATGCCTCAATGTGAAGGGGCATATGACAGTTGTACCCACGTCTATAAGCTCGCTGGGTCCTTAACAGCACTCGAAATTCTTGCACACGCTGAGCGCGCTGTTGAGGCGTGACCGCCATTTTGCCTATCAGGCATGCTAGCGCTGAAACATGCGGTTGAGGTCGGAAACATCGCCTACTCGAAACTTATATCCTTTTTGCATATATTACAATAGCCTCAGTGTTATAAAGTTCTACTTATCTGACATCTCAAACAGATTATCTGGTAAAATTAACAACTAAAATAGCTAGATGTAAGCTGAAAGCACTTCAGTAACGTCTGCTTGTTTCTGCTGGCCTCGGACTCGTAACAAGGCATCTGCTTCCTCTTCAAATTCACTACTATATTCTTCACCAGCAAGAAAAGATAGGCCTATACTTCCTTTTCAGGGATAAATTCATCATTTAAACGTTATGCAATGTGTACAACATACAGTGATTTTTGTAACTTCATTCAGTGACAAATGAACTCTGTTTCCAAGGATACGGAAACTCTGTTTAAGCTGTCCAAAACATCTTTTTGTATTAACTTTTTCCACAGAACGAATCTTGTTGTGAGCAACCGGGGTTTTATTCCATAACGTCTTTCTCCTAGTAGACTTGCTGATCCGTTAAGATGTAACAGGTAAACTTAAAAATTCTGCTCTCATGCGTGCTCCATTGCACATTGATGCTGGCGAAACCTTTAATATAGTAATCAAGAAATCGTGTAGTAGTGGTGTTTTTTTTCCTCCCCATGCGTACCATCAAGAGTACCATTAACAGAAAGAATTCTAAAATGAAATGATAATTTTTCTTTTGTTTCCTGAATTTCAAATGCTGACGTGGAAACTTCATCCAATAATCTGCCTTTGCCTCAATTCTATCTGCCAAAGAGTCTTATGTTCTTGATGGATACAAAATCTTCTGCAACTCCACTTTGGCAGCGTAGGTCAACTAAATAGCTTAAAAAACCACCCATTTTCTAGTGAGAACTTAATGATTCATCCCTTGTTTCATTGGTGTCAGGTAGAAATTAGTCTGTTAAAATGTTACACTTTTCTCTTTCAAACCTCAGGAGATTCTTTGAACTACTTGGACTGTTCCTCTTTATCTGGTGTATGGATAAAAAAAAAAAACTATAATTTCTTTATAGCTACTTCAAGTCAAACTCTATTGCAAACTTAAAATTATTTAATTACGTGATCAAACAAACAATACCGAAGTTTATTCACATAAATTTAAGACTAGAAAAATTAATATTTACTGATCAGTTTTATTCCTCAACTGCACATAGTTTCTCTTGTTTTATTAAAATCCATATTAGAATTAACCGAAAATAATACATGTAAAACAATTTACTTTTATTGTTTTATTCAATTCAGTCAATATCTAGGTCGGAAATGAAAGATTGTGTGATGTTCCTTTATTTTATACGATGACTGCCACAACCTGTGCTTGAGTTCTACATTACGCCACAGCTTCCTGCTGGAAACATTTATCAGCAAGACGGCTCTCCTACTCACCTTGCATGCCAGGTATGCAGTTTTGTTAACAAGTTTTCCGAGACAATGGATTGACAGAGGATTCGAGAGCATAGCTCGGCCGTCAGGGTCACAAGATTTACTTTTTCAGGTGTAGAGAATACAAGTGGCTGACCTCGATGATTTGAAGTGCAGAATCCCCCTTGCAATTCAGAATGTCATTATTGTTATGCTGTATTTGGATGAACGTTGAAAACAGGCTTGATATCTGCCATGTTTTAAATGGTAGTCGTAGTGAAATCTATTGAACATCTAAATTGCATCTCTTAATATATCAGAAAATGTTATGTTTAAATTAAATAAGTTTTCATTTCAACAGTTATAGCCACATTTTTATTGCCGCTTCTAGTAGGTCTATATATTTTATTATTGCTATTTACAGTTAATACGAATGAGGCAATTATTATAATTAGTATTATTAATCATAATATTGCATGAAAGTAAATGAGATCTTTTATTAATGATGTTTATCGCCCGTTTTTACTGCTGTGGCGTCACAGGCGGTGGACACTGATGATACATTAGCTGAAATGATAAATTGGGAGAGGATTTTTTTAAGGAATAAAGCTTTCCAGACCTAAGATTAGGGTACCTTCCAGGCATTTACCATTTATGACTGAGGAAAACTTGGAAATAACCTCCGTCAGGGAGGACGGTCCTGGTGGGAATCAAACGCAGGACCTCCCGTTCACTAATCCGTGCCTTAGCTACCTCGGCCACTCCTTATATAAAATGATTGATATCCAAATAAATTGTACATGTGCACGACCCGTAACTGGCATTCTTAACATTGATCGACTGCCTGTCTACATATTGCTATCCCGCTCATTGACCTAAAATTGGCCTTTATTCATCAGCAAAGGCTAAACTAAAGCCCAGATTGTGATGCATAAATAACTGGAGAGTGCAAAGGAGATCATGTAATACATTCTGCTCTAAGAATTGACTGTAGGAAATACCTTTTGTTGCCTTTATTATTGCTGTTGAACATGCAGAGCCCGCCGCAGCAATCGGTCATCAGATAATTGGATGATTTTAAATTATTAAGAGTAATTTTACTACTTTAAAAGTCTGGGCTTTTAAAAGTTACTGGAATTGAGTGCAAGTGTAATCTATGTAGTAAAATGACATGTCAAAGCATTGTTTCTTTTTATTTATGCAGCAAAACGTATTGAAAAAAAATCCGATTTTTTAAATAGGAAGTCTGGTCATGGTAAACTACTGTAACACGAACGTCTATTTTTTTTAACTCCTGTTTATCAATGATAAATCTGATCACCGTAACATAAAGGAACCTTAAAAATACTAATGAGTGGCAATTATTATACCACTGGTCACAGTAGTTGAGTCCTAAAAGCGTTCCTAATTATGGTTTAGCTTCTGTCTGGACCTTCCCGCCTCTCCCTTTATAAAAAAGAAGTCAACGTGAAAAGTTGAAAGTGAACAAGCGAGTGCAATGAACATACCATCATTTCCAGGAAAGATGTTATAAAAACAAACAAAAGGGAAGAGCGTTCTAGATTGCGAGTTGTGAACGCCTCAAGTCCTTCAAGGCAAGGACGGGCCACGAGGGAAATATCACCACGTTCTGCGTGTTTCCAGAACAAGTTGTGCAAATTGCGTAATTGAACAAGACGACATTCAGTGAGATAGAGGAAACTGCGCGGTCATATACTTTCATTGCCTAATGGTCAGAACACTCAGGGATGAACAAAATCGCTTCTTGCTTCCAGACTTTTTCTGCGGCATTGAAAGTTATACACATTCTCTGAAAATTATTTACATGATTGCTAAGAAAAATTGCTGGACTAAAAATATTTTATTTATTTATTTATTTATTTATTTTATTTTATTTATTTATTTTTTTTTTTTTGCTTCTAACGCTCTCCTAATAACTTCGTATGCATTTTAAAAGTATGTGAGAATTAATAACAATCAGAGCCCGAAAGTTAGGCAAAATGCCTTTTCTATCTAGCCGGATATATTTAGGAGTGAGATAGAAATGAACATGTTTCCGTAGGTCGGTGGGGACCCACCTCATTTAAGGTTTAAAGCATTTTTAGCATCTTTGGATCGCTATGGATTTTTCTGCGATTACTTAAGCATTTTAAAAAGCACATAAAGAATTTCAATATATCTTGAGTAAAAAGTTATAAAAACTAATGGCATGTTCACTTCACAAAAATATCTCTTGAGAATCTTGTTATACATTTATTTCTTTACAAGCAGTCAAAAACATTCTCCTCAACCTTTTCATTTAAGCTCCTTAATTAGCAGAACCTTCATTAGAGAAAGGAACGCAAAGTTATCTCGGGAATACTGATATTAGTAAATAGAGATGATGAGACAAGTACTGTAGTTTTGAATAGTCCTGGCGAATGACCTTGTACCGATCTGCGCGAGACAATTCTATGAAAGTTATGATGGGAGTAACATCTCAGTTTCATAAATGTAACAAACAAATGCAAGCGAGAAAGATGAGAGCGGTACAGCTGTGCAATAAACCGTTCCTACAATGTGTTCAGTACGGAAGTAAGAGAGATACTAACCTGATTACCCTATAAAGGCATAAACTGAAAATGAACTCTACCGGAAACCACTGCGCATCTTTTGCTCATTCCCAAGGACTACTCAAAACTACTTTATTTTGTCTTGATCAACATTCTCATGATGTCTTTGAAAGGTGAATGTTCTTTGTAACTGGTATGAGTCCGAAATAGTTTGTTTTAAATATGCTTCAATCACTTCAGTGGAAGTAGAACGGTTTTTTTTTTTTTTTTCATGATAAAAAATGTTCTCTCTGACAAGAGGCTGACTATGACAGGTGATGCCTTGGAAAAAAAAAAAAAAGAAGCCATCTTGTTGTTGCTTGTAACCAAGAAAAGTAAGCTTAAGTACTTTAATTCTGTAATAAAAAGTATCAAGCTTATTAAATGCATATTTTCATTAATAATGAGTGTTGTTACTCTCTGTTTTCACTTTTAAAAATGCCTAATTTTAATTATATTAACGTCTATGTACATATTTTAAGTACCTTTTTGCCTGCCTATTTTAACCAAAATAAATGCCCCAACATCCGGGCTCTGATAAATAATGGGATTAAGTGGAAGTTTACAGGTATTGCATACATTATTGCGAAGTCTATAGTTTAGAAAGACCTACATTTTTTTTTTCTTTTTGATTGATTTATTTACGGACGCTCTTTAACATCTCAGGTCATCAGCGTCCCATTCAACTCGGGGCGTGAAACGGCCGACTAATTTTGCTCAGAGGCCTCTCTATCAGGCTCGAGGTTCTTTTACGTGCCGTAAATGTACGACACGGGACCCACGGCTTTACTTCCCTTCCGAAGGAAGCCATACTTAGGAGTTTTACGCCCCGAAAAAAAAATCCATCGGTTCTGGCCGGGTTCGAACCCGCGATCTTGGGTTTAGGAGGCAAGTATGGTAACCACTACACCACCAGGACAGAAAAACCTACATGACTGCACAAATGTCTAAATAAAATTTTCACGTAAGAAAATTAACTAGTCACTTTGAATATTTAATGAATATTTTAAAAGCGAGTCGTAAGAATATTCCTTAGTACCATCAGCTAAAGGCAAGATTTCGCACCAAATTCTCAAGTCTTACATTGGAAATTAAGTGAGAAATATTAATAGCACATGTTATGTTTCAGTTAATAATTACTTAATGTAGCTAAATTATATAATATAAAATAGAAGTTTATAATGAGTTGTATAATTTAATCTCAACATAATATCTCAAGTTACCCTAATGCACGCACTGTAACTATATGCTATTTTAACAAAGAAAGGGAAAGTGGAAGCTGTAGTAACTACCAAGAATGATAAACGGCCACTAAGCGGAAGAACCTTGTTATTATGACAACTAGTGCTTTACTCCAATTTCACCTCAGTATTGTTTAAAGACCACAGTTTCTCAAAATAAGACACGTTTATTACCAAACCAAGAAACCCAGTGCTGAATACTACTGCTAAGACAGAATAACTTGCTATGTTGAAAACATTTGTGTAACTTTCATTCAGTTGATCATAGTGGTCGACTTGTACACCCAAGATCGCGGCTTCAATCCTGGGCAAGGTCGCTGGGTTTTGGGGCGTAAATATCACCAGTATGTTTTCAGTTGGAAGGGAAGTAAATTTATGGCACATAAAAGAACCTCAAGCCTGAAAGCAAAGGCCTCTGAGCAAAATTAATCAGTCGTTTCACGCCCTGAATTGAATGGAACGCTGGTGACAGTAGATGTTACAAGAGCGTTTGTAAATAAACCAAACGCCATGGCGTCTTCTCACAAATTACACACACTGAGAAAATATCTTCCTGGTCCTTATTCCACGAACTAGTAACTGCCCAAATATGTCCTTTTCTTTCCTTTGACCCCAAGTTTCATGAATCGTTCTATTAACATTGATGATCCGGAAGAAATTTTAATATTCAAACCAATACAAGCGGTAGACTTGACTGTTTATTTTCAGTGTCCTGAGTTTAAGTTTCTCTACAACGAACTTACCCTAGCAAACACAGAGACAATACACAATCAAAATATAAAACGGAATTATCGACTGAGTATATAAAAGAATAATCAGTCGAAACTTCGGGGATGATCATGAGAGATTAAATGTACTGTCATTTGTTCCGTAGTTTTTATGAAGCACTGACTGTATCTTCGTCTCCGATATGGGAGTAATTAAAGTAAATTTATATGCAAATGTGTACCTATCAGCAGGCATCTAAATTTCTAAGCACTAAAACCAGAATGAAGTTATGTTCGCACTAAACTGTAGACAACAAATGGGAGGGGTACAATAGGTCACGAGTTACAGGCCGCTCTTTCCCCTTGCGCCTGTCACAAGTTCTTGTTTACCTGCCCAGCCATTGCTTGTGTTTTTGTTTTATTTGCATTGACCTAGTAGCTTGAGTGTACCTAATCTGATGTTAAGTGCTTAAGAATTTTCATGGCTAGTTGTCGATATCTAATTTCAGCATCTTAATACCATATAATTGCAGCATTTTTTTTTTTTTCTTTTTCTGGACCATAGATTCCTTACCTCAAATTGCTTGATCACTCTACAATCACTGTGGTGTTAGGCGTGGTTCACATACATATATCAATTTATCCCGAGCTATCCCAGCTAGGTCCAAGCAGTTTTGACACCTACACTTATAGTGACACCACAAATAAGTACAAAACATGTGCCTATATCTATTCTATTTATAAAAATATTCAATTAATCTTTTTCACTCTCTGGAATATGTAGCATAATTTGCACAATGATATGTACTACGAAGTTAAAAACTAACCGTTTTGTTTTTCTCTCCCCTCCCCCCTTTCCCTTGGTGCTGCATTTCTGGGTAAAATGTTTCATATAATAGTTGACCAAAATGGGCTCTTATTAGCCTCATTTCTTAATGGAAGAAGCACACTATAAAATAAAAAAAAAATTGCCACCATGATAGAGACATTTCCACTGATATGCAATATTTTTCTGGTGTTAACCTTGAATGTCTCCACTATTTTATATTTTTTGTTACAATTTTTCATGATACATGACCCGGATTGTGAATATGAAATCTTTAAGAAAAAGTCTTATTACTCAAAAGAAGAAAGAGTAGAGAGGTTTAATGTCAGACTATTTGCGATATTTTTCCTTTACCCGTAGAACGAGAATTAGTCATAAAGATGCTAAAGATTTCTACCAGCTCTATAGCAAAATTCTGCGCAGTACATACAAAATGTCCCTGAAGTTCGGTAACACTTGAATTAATTTATTACACAAAAACTACAATATACATGTCAAATTAAAGAGGAATTCAAGCGGTTTTGATTTCACAATGACTCGATACAGGAACCACGTGTAGCTCGGCATATGTCGACACGGAAATCAAACTCTTGCCATATTCTTTAGAGCATACCTTAGATATAGTGATGACAACTTCCTCAACCCTACGCTTTAGTTTTTCTAGGATTTGTGGTAAAGGTGGCATTTACAAATTCTTTGATGCATCTCCATAGGAAGAAGTCACAGGCAGTTAAATCCTGGGATACGAGATTACAGTTTTCGAAATAGTTATCCTTATCTCCTGCTCGTCCGATCCTGCATTTAGGTAGCTCGTTGTTCAGAAAATCACGAACGTCGTTATGATAATGGAGTGGGACCCCATCCTGCTGGAAGAGGAATTGTAGGAATCTTCTAGAATTTGTGGGAACAACCATTGCTGTATCATGGTACTCATGTCCAGTTGTAATGTTATCAGTGAATAGGAATTGTCTGTAAAGTTTCCACAATGAAAGTGCGTAGAAAACGTTCATTTAGGTGAATCACGCTCTTTTCAATGAATTCATAAGGATTCTCGATACCCCACACTAGACGGTTATATCTGTTGACTTTGGCCTTTGTATGGAATGTTGCTTCATTACTAAATATTGTGCGATTCACGAAGTCATCTTCTTTCATCCATTGTACTCGGATACAGAACTCATAATGCTGTTGTTTGTCATTTCGTTTCAACCGTTGCAAGAGCTGCAATTTATACGGCTTCATACACAGTAGTGTCTTCCGAACTGTTGTACGTGGTATTTGCAGCTTGCAGGATGCTATACAAATACTTTTTTTCGTATTTCTTATTAATGCCTCTAACACGGTTAACGGTCGCCTCACTCGCTGTCGGATGGGCACTTCTTTTCTTAGGACACAAGCAACCAGTACTCACAAATTGTCAATGCCAGACGTAAAGAGACTTCCTGTTTGGTACCGCTATACCTGCACATCTGCAGCACTTTACATTTGTAGAATTCCAACACAAAGTCGCCATCTTTACAAAACGCCAACTGTGTCGAATCGGCAACTATGAGAATTGGTGGTAAAATCCTAACAAAGCCATTTAGTTCTTTAATATGACATATATACGAAAGCTATGTCATTTGCAGTTTTTGTGTGATAAATTAAGAAACGTGTTACCGAAATTAATTAGGGACATCCTGTATATGGAATATTTTAAATATTCTTTACTCATGTACTACAGCTATTAGAAGGTCACAAAACAACTGCAAGTAAAATTAAACATGCAGTACTTGTTCAAATGAAGCATCGACTAATTCCGTAGAATATAAGTATATTTGATAATTTACTCATAAGTTTGTAAAATACATGAATCTTTTACTTAAAAATAGTCAATCATTAAATCTCCCAACACTAAACTCGCCGTAAAGTTAAACTGGTTAGTGTAATACACACGCATTCACCTCTTGATACCCTTTAGAGCGTACTTGGTGAGAGCTTCGAAGTGTAAAAAAGGTGCTAAAGAACCGATCAACTTAAACAGCAGGGTTTTTGCGGTTCAATCCATTGTGTGACATTTTCTTGAACTTCTTGTTGACCGTCATTTCAGTGTGAACATTGAAATGAATAGCTACTTAAAATTTGGGTTTGAAAATAGATTCAGAACAGGTAGCAGAGACGAAATTCCTGATATTTGTTACAGTTATACGATAATTATGTTTCTGTTAATACCCTGAACAAAAACTAAGTGACTTGTAGAGATTGCTGTGATGTCATCAGTTATATAACATGTACGTCACGGCTCTTTCCATCTAATTGCTTTAAAAAATGTAACCATTTACGTCATAGCTCTGTTGCGTTCTTATTGGCTTAGGTTCAGTTATTACCAGTTGGGCTTTTGCTTTCGCTTAAGTATGGTGTTTTGTACTCTGAGAAGTTTGTTCTAAAGGTTATGATAAGGTTCTCAATTTATGTTGGTCATATTATGGTGAGGGATTAATGATGCGAGTGTAATTCGTAAAAGAAATTGTTTTGAACGCAATGGGCCGTGTTTTATTACAGCATTCGGTTGTATTTATTATTAGTGTTCAAAAAAATTGTATAAATTCTGAACTTCTCTACTTTATGCCATAATAGAGGTGGTGCATTTTAAGCGCACCTTCCGTTCGGCACGTTAATAGAAATTATATATGATTAAATCAGAGAAAATCAGAAAAGAAACTACAACAATAGAATCGAAAATCAAGAGTGAATCTCTTTCAGGCATGTACAGAAAAACATTTGTATTCCAAAGCAGCTCACAGAGTACAAGAGTGTATGCAAAAGGAGCTTGTAATGGTGAGTGACATATAAGATCATGGTATGATTGAAGATGTATCTATTGATATGTCATTTACTTTTGCGAAATAAAAATTACATTTGTTATTGTGAAAACAGTCACAACTTGAAAATCGACTGAGTAGTTTGTTTGTTTACAGAAATTTCACGTGAAAGTTTTCGTTGGATGATTTTGTACAATTTTAGTAGACACCTAACTCAACAGCAATGCGTAGAATTGCTGCGTTCATGAAGCACCATCAGAAATGATTGTTTAAAATTGGTTTGCAGAATTTCGTTGTGGTCCGTCAGCGATGAATTTCATGAAGGTAGACCAAAATGGGTTGCCCTTCCAAAAAAACATGGATGCTGTGCGCAATATCATTGAAGAAGATCGGCATGTGACTTGCAGTGAGATAGAGACATCCTTAAGCATATCGAAGACTGCAGTACGTTCGATTTTGCATGAACATTTAGCTGTGAAAAAGATCGGTTCCCGACTGATTCCGCATAGTTGATCAAAGCTCAAAAAAGCGCCCGTGTCGATTGGTGCAATGAAATGCTCAAAACATTCCAGCGAGAAGCTACAAAATCCGGACACATCATCATAACAAGCGATGAAACTTGGATGTGTTCATGTAAACCGGAAACTAAGCAACAATCCACTGTATGGATGTTCCAAGATGAACTGAATCCCACAAATGATGTTCGTTCACGAAGCACTTCCAAGAAATGATCGTTTGTTTCTTACGTTGTCTGGACATGTCGCAACCATTCCTTTAGAGGATCAAAGAACATTTGATGCTGAATGGTATACAATGATTTGTTTGCCAGAAATCATCGACGAAATCAGAAAAAAAACAAAACAAAAAAAAAAAGGTCGTATCATTCCTCACGACAATGATTAATCTCAAACAGCACGTAAAACAGTTTACTATTTGAAGGAGAAAATAAATATCTCGTTGCCCATATTCACCTGATTTATCGCCTAATGACTTCTTTCTGTTCCCCAATGTCAAACACAAAATACATGGATAGCAAATTTCATCACCACAAGAGCTGTTGAAACCTTTATAAAACATGTTTTTAAGATACCAACTTCAGCGTGGAGACATTTTTTTCGAGAATTGGTTTGAACGCATGCAAAAGTGTATAAATCTTAAAGGTGAATATTTTGAAAAGCAACAAAAATTTTTCCCCCTATTTTTGTACCAACTTTAGAGGTAGCCCTCGTAAAGGTAAGTAACATGTAGCAGAAAGAAAAAATAGTCTTCAAGCGATAGCAAAATGTACAGCAGTAGAAGAAAAGAGAATAATAATAATAATAATAATAATAATAATAATAATAATAATAATAATAATAATAGTAATAATAATGACTAGGAAAAAAGAAGAAAAATGAAACAAATAAAAGTAATGGTAAAGGTAATGGTGATAGATATCTTTTGTTTTTATATATATAAAATCAATGGGTCATCGAGACTGTACATGCTAAAATACGATACACAATTTAATATTTATATTATTGAAATATTTATGTAATTTATATTATTTATATTTATATTATTTAATATTTATATTATTAAAAGTATTATTAAGTGAAAAAACTTACATACTGTTTATAATTACAATAGTTATTGCGTTGTAAGTGAAAATAAATTTCTTCTAGATATTTTGACTAAAAAAAATGTCCATATTTAGTAAATTTGTGCAAACCACAAACGAGCCAGTCGACCTCTAATTGTCTAAAGAATATGTTGTCAAAGCACAGTTTTTTCCAAGTGCTACCAGTGGATATATTCGGTCAAGATAACCAGAGAACATGAAAAGAGAGTTAATGCCAGACTGGGCTGAAACTGCCAGCCATACAGTGGGCGCGATGCATGCCTTATCGCTACGCCCATAGACTTTGCAACTAATTTTACAAGAACACTAAAAACAGATGGAAGTGAAGGCCTTCTGACTAAGAGGTAAATGACCACGAGGGAAAGAGCGAGTTGGCTGATGATCATTTACGTTAAAAGGAAAATGGGCAGAAAATCGCACATATATGTACCATATTGTATGAAACTGTAGCAGTGGGCGTTCAGACGAAACACGACTCGAGTGATTATGGAAACAGAGCAAGCTCGCTGCTCCCGGGATATATGATGAGGAAAACAGTTCTATTCCGACAGAGCGGTTCACCAGAATAGCTCAGCATTTGAAGTTTTCATTCTTATAACCTAAGAGACTGGCATCATATATATTAGCAAGGATAGGCGTAATAAAACATAACTACGGGATGAAAGACAAGTAGCTGCTTGTCTTGCTTCTCTTGAGGGGAGAAACTAGCAGCTAGCAGTTGATATCTACATGCAAAAAGTCACGTAAGCCATCTGACCAATAGTATAGCAGAAAAAAAAACTGGGAAGGAACAGATTACCCAACAGAGGCGTGAAGATGGAAGAAAATATTCCAGATTTTTCTTAAATCATATTTTAAAAGAATAAGGGTTGCTTCGGGGAATCGTCAGACTGCCATTTAGGCTTGTAATTTAGCGGTCCATCGTCAGTGGAAGAGTACAGTGGTGTATTAGCCGTATTGAAGATAGGCACTGTCAGTTTAGTCCAGTCGGAGCAAGAGAAGTTTCATCTCGGAGATAGTTGAGTTCAGTTGGTCTCAGGATTAGTTCAGTTCAGAATCAGTCATCAAATTAAACATTATTGTTGTATCAAGTTAGTGAACAGCTTCACCTATTTCAATTGAGTTAAGTTTTAGAATTATTAAAGTGCGTTAGGACGACAGAATGATCGCCATAGTTAGTGTTAAATTGGTACATATTGTCCAAGAAATTCTCCATGCAGTAACAGTGGCACATTTCAGTGGAACAACCTTTGATAACAAATCGTGCTACATACCTTAACAATATATATATTGTTAACCACCTGGTTTATTCCCTCACTCTTTCCCCTGTGGTATCACGAAGACCAAGGCAAAACTACGGATACGGATACTAATCATCGGAGAGGGAGAAATCAACATTACCCCTAAGATTCCAATTATTAATCAAAACAATCAAATTAAATCCTTTCCAAGTCTTCCCTCCATTACCACCCTTACGTTATAAATACCGCTACAATTCGAAAGACAAGTGACGTATAAATTTACATCCTGGTTGCATCTGGGCTCATTTGTGTTACCATTAATTCATTTGTTATAACTTTTTGTTAGTGTTTAGTGTCACATTCAAATTTTTATTGGGGTTATTGTTCAAGAAACAGAATTATCTGGGTATCTCTCTCTATTCTCTCATAAAAATTACAAACGTTTCTTCAGATATTTCTTTTGTGCCTTGCAGAAGCCTTTTTTCCCGGAAGATTTGACACCTAATACTAACACTGTTACACACATTTACTGAATTTTAGGCTGATAAATTACTTATATATAACAGCCATTATAATTACATCAATAAAGATAGTGTTATTATAGTGGTAATTTTTTCCCTTTTTGTAATTGCGTAGCATTTCTGCAAACTGCTAAGGTCTTCCAGAGAAGAGTATAATGAACTAATTAATGATGATGTAAATGAGCCTGGATAAAACTTAAGGAAGTTTTTGACAAAAATTTCTTCCAGGAAGTTTAACCTAATTGTAAACAAGATGCATTCCACTTTTGCTACAGGTGTCCTAGTCACTTAAGTCAAGAAGGCGACTACGTGGGTTAGTGTCCTGGCAACATTCAAACGGGGGAAAAAGATATCGCTTTCAGAGCAGGCACTAAACAGAGAGATGTGAAAGCCGAATCTTTAATCTCAAACCAGCTAAGAGATATCAAATCACCAAATACAAAATTTCTTTCGCTTTTTTGTTTATTTTTGTTGGATACACGCCTAAAGGCATAATGAGATCAGAAAGGGATTTGATTTAGGTTCAACTGCAGATACTACTGAAAAATATGAAATTAATTGGAAAAATCACGTTGACTGTTTGCGGGACAATAGAATAACCAGGAGTGACATTTAGTAAATGTAAAGGAGCGAGACTGATTAAATCTTGAAGCTAGGTACACGATTAAAAGATGTAATTATTGGTGCGAATTATGATTATTGTTTTATTTTATTTTCACAACATTATTTAGAATGAATAACTTGGCATTTGGAGTTTGGCGTGAATATGCTATGTATGTGTTAATGCCCGAGGTGCATACTATGCGTCAAAAGCGGAAACAGGTTCTTCGCCACCTCTACTCACTCCACTGATCTCCAATTGCCCGAGATTTAAACAACGCGATTTCAGTGGTTTTTGGCAGAAAGTTAGGACATCCAACATAACGGATTTTTCATCAACGACGATGATGTAAAAGTAACTGTGAACAAAATGAAGTCCATTTGGTTTAGTGTAACAAAGAATGCTCTCGCCCCTTCAAAAGACATCGTGACCCAACTGATACCAAATGCGTGCGATGTTTACAACTCAGACAGATAGGCCATTGTTGGGGTGTTTGGAGAGATGGATCCGTTTGCACTTTCAGTGTTGATAAGCGATGCTGTTTACAATAACTTTTTGTTCTGTATGGCTTAGTACATTTCAGGGGCTATGGCCATTTTAAAACTTAGAAAAGTGCAATGAAGCAAAAATGCAGGTCAACCGTGAGCTGCAAATGATCTGAAATGAAACATCTCACAAATTCTTTTGAACCCAAGTTGTCCTGATCTGGAATAAAAGTCAGCACATCAATTTTGAAATTATACTCCCCAGCAATGATGGCTTCAATTGCTTGTAAGGTTCCGTTTGCTACTGTTCCTACTTCCTAAGAGTTTAAACTGGAAACATTCACATAATATCAGCGTTTTACTTGCTATCGGTCCCTGATTTTGTTACTATTTTTAAAGTAATGGATGAAATTCAATAATACTTGGTACGGATGTATGATGTACGAAAAGCGTGGTTACCTAAGGACATGCATGAGTGGCGGCACTTTGAAGGGTTGGTTGCTTTCTCTTTGAAGATCGTGTCATGGGCTTTGGCCACTATGTTCGCCAGGCCTTATTCCATCAGATTTCTTTCTATGGATCACACTGAAAGGTAAGGGGGTATCGCAACAAGTCAAGGAATCTTATGGGACTGATTTGTCCAGCAGAGTCGCTCATTAGTTTTCCAGAATATTCCACATTTAGGGCAGTAAAATTACTGGCTACATTGAACGGATGAGTACTTACAGTGAGTTGGTCGTTATATGCTTTGGAACACTTACCTGAAAAGAAAAAATTACTTACATTAACCATACAGACACTACACCAAATACACCGTAGTGAACGATATTAATATTACACAATAATGCTAAGATTTTTTTCTAAAAACTTAAAGCAGATATTGGTACAACGTAAACGTATCTCCTAATATTCTAATTGTAGCAAATGTACACTAAGAATAGTTCATGTTTGATGTAGTCGGTCCTGGCGGTGTAGTGGTACTTGGCTTCTAAACCCAAGATCGCAGGTTCGAACCCGGCCAGGACCGAGGATTTTTTCGGGCGTAAAAATCGTAAGTATGGCTTCCTTCGGAAGGGAAGTAAAGCCGTGGGTACCATGTCGTACATTTACGGAACGAAAAAGAATCTCAAGCCTGAAAAAAGAGGCCTATGAGAAAAATTTGTCGGCCGTTTCACGGCCTGATTTCAATGGGACGCTGATAACCTGTGATAGTAAAGAGCGTCCGTGAATAAACCAAATAAAAAAATGTTTTATCTAATCGCTACTGAATAGATAACCGAGGCTATTGGTAACGTTTTTCATATCAGACATTCAATCTATGCATCTTTGCCTTAGGGAGAGTCAAGGGGAAATAAAATAACAACCCTAAAAGTCATGGGAGGGGCTTGCCAGCTGCGACCTCAGGTTTGATTCTTATGGGAACTCCATCCGGGTGAACATTTTGTTCCCGGGTGTGTGTTGTGTTGTCAGTTTCTTATACATAAGTATATTACAAGTGTTTACAACGGCACGCGTGTCTATAAGTACGATTCATGTGTGCTAACTCAGTAGTGAAAGAATCATAAAGACAATTTTTTTAGCATACATTTGATTTTGTTACTTATGTGAATACCATACTAGCACCTTTTTTCAGAGAATTAACCGACAGAGAGCATGATCAAGCATTTTTTCAACAGGACTCTGCCACTGCTCACACTCCATATTTCATGAGAGCAATTCACAATGTGTTTCCACAAGATTGAGTTATTAGGAGGGATTTGTAGATTTCTCAGTCCCCCGATTTAATAGCCCGCGATTATTTCGGGTAAATTTAAAAATTGCCGTATACAGGTGAACCCGCACACCATACAAAAACTCAAAGATAATATTCGTCTGAAAATTGTCCGGATTTCTTAAAACGAACTACAGCGAGTGATGCAAAGATGCCAATTTGTATGAAAAATGAAGGTGGGCAGTTTCAACACCGTATTTGATAATTTGGTAAGTAATGAACCTCTTAAATTGGTTTGTGTGTTGTATGGTTGGTTACCCTTCCGCTATTACCGAAACCGGTTGGCCGGCTATGCGCTTTCACATAGGCAAAACACTCTGGGGGGAAAACAAAATTGATCGCACGGTATTTGCACTGGAATCCTACAAAGACATTCTTATTTGTTCTAGTTTTATTTTCTTGACACCAATAGGCATTGTTCCATTTGAAAAAACAAATGTAACTTTTTTTTTTCAAGAAATACGCATTCTAATAATTATTAATATCTGTGCATGGGCTATAATTATGAGTGCTCTTCTAACTTCAATTCTGTGAAAGCAGTACAGCAACAGTAACCTTCCATTTCAGAAATATTTGTGGTGCAATGTTTAGACCATTCAATTATATTTCTTATGGTATCTCTCAATACATATATAATGTAAATTAGTTTAAACCTATAAATAATTAACATAAACGACTTTCATTTTTGATAAATTAATTCTAGGTATATTTATACGATGGCATATGCCGATGGTTTAATATAACATCAATTAAGGAAAACCTTAACAAATAAAATCAGATGCTAATGCCTGGACATACAGATTAATGCACTTAAACAAAAAAAATATTCATTTAAAAATTAAAATTGAGTATATTGACTATTTTAAATTTAAAATCATACCTTTTAGAGTATTTTAATTCATAATATGCTTTTTTAACAGTAATAGCAGGTATGCAATGCAATAAACTGTCACTGTTACAGAGTTCTCTAGTAAAATATCACAGAATTTTTCCCCTTCAAAAACATTTTTTTTACATTGCAGGTCAACTGCCAACGGTCTACGAGACAATGAAAATTTAAGATTACCTGGCATCTCTGCTTTGAAAAAGCTTTGCTCATCATGAACAGAACCCAGACCCACATAGTTAACAGTAGGTACACTTATTACTTATGCAATGGCGGTACATATAAGAGTATTTCAGGCGTAGAAACTTACAGCAGTCTAGTGCTTGACTACTTAATTACAACGTTCCCTGTTTTACTTGATCGGAATAGCCAAGTTGTAATTTGACGTTAATGCAGAAGTTGGGTTGCTAATATAATCCATACCTTCCGCATGTGAACGCCAGCTTGTCAGATGTGTTGTCCTTCTTGAGGGTCATAATGAAAGTTCCGAAGTGGAATTTAAATAATATAATTTTTATAATTGTGTGACATGAAATTTTACGGTATATAGGATACTGTGGCATTTGGGGGACTAAATAATGGAAATGGTGCGTTAATAATGGGGCTTAATTAAAATACTAATAATAATACTCATCATTACCGTAACAGTAAACTATTCTTGAAGTCAACAATCGCGGGCTAATTGCACACTCGTCTGGCAGAGTGAAACATGGGAAAAGCCAAGCTTTGCGCATGCGTATATCTGCAGTGTTGGGAAGTTTTGGCAAGGAAGAAGCCTTTGTCTATTTAGAGACGTGAACGGGTGAAGATGCATCATTCTTCTCCCTGGCCATCTAACAGCGTCCTCCAGGGAACATTCTCATTGCATATAATGAGATAATAACAATAAAAAGCTGCAGTAACATCAGCTTAACTCCACTATCAGTTCGTTTTATTATTTATGATCCTCTTTCCTTAGGCATATTTTCATTTAGGGATTAAAATCGGGAGAGCGCCGTAGTGTCCAACCTTGTGCGAAATCACTGAACAGAATAATGCAAAAGCGTGGGGTTCTATTAGAATTTGCGACAGATTGGTGTGAGGTGCCAAGTATACATCGGGATATTTAGAGATAATTAAAAAAAAAAATTTTTTGAGTGTGTGTTTTTTATAATGAAGTTAAGCTGAGTGAAGTGGGTTCTATTAGAGCTTTTTATTGGTATTACCTCAGAGTATTACAATGAGAAGAACTGTGCGCCCACGTCTCTCACTAGACTGACGCTGCTTCCATCCCAACTTACCTACTCTTACAGATAAAATCACCCTGGCGCACCAGTCATGCCTCCTTTCACGAACGACAGCGGAAAAAACCGAGGCCAATTCCAAGGAATGACTTCATCGATGCGGAGAAGTTATAGAGTGACTTCAACAAATACAGCGGATATAACAGTCGTAATGCACAGAAACAAGCAAAGGAATGCAAAAAATTAACTTTTTAGGATGCATGTTAATAATTAATCACATTCAATATACGCGAAATTAAATGGAAAACTATAACAAGGCAATGCAAAGCGTAAAGTAAATAACACGGGAAAAGACATAGCTTTAACAGTACATATAAGTTTTGCACATATCCTTTTTAAAACCTAAGCTAACCTAACCTAAATTTGAAACGTACATGAAGTAAAAGTAAAATTGCAACCTATGCGCTGTCCTCCTAAAAAAGAAGGTAATCTTTATTATAGTCAGAAAAGTTATGAAGATTAAAAATAAAAAAATCAACCCCCGGGGGCGTCAAATCCACTACCTTCACGTCGGTACGTCGCTCTAACCAACTGAGCCACCAGGCCGAATGAACATGGTAATTATCCACCTACATTTGTGGACTAGAATTGGGCTCGGTCTTCTCCGCTGCCGTTTGTGAAAGGAGGCGTGATTGATGCACCAAAGTGATTCTATATAAGAATAATTCAACATCGTAGCTATGCGCATGCGCAGAGCTTGGCTTTACCTATATTTCACTTACGCCAGATGAGTGTACAATTTTAGCTCGCAATTGTTGACTTCAAGAATACTTTACTGTTACAACAGTTATGGATCTCATTATTAGTATTTTAATTAATAAGCATAATCCCCTCATATGCCACAATATCAGACCATATTAATAACAAAATGAAAGAGAACTTATTTCATATTCCATATGAAACATTCAAACGGTGCGCCTTTCTGTTTGTTTAAAGTTTAGAAGCTTTCCCCGCCTGACTCATCCCATACTCTATAGAACTGTAGAGCATTATTCGTTTTTGTGGTTCTTTATAAATGGGGGAAAAAAAAAAAAAAAAAATTAATGCTCTACAGAGCTCTTTTCTATCCTCTTTTTTTTTTCTTTCTTTCTTTCTTTCGCATTTGCTTAAGTCCCGCGTTTACCTGTTGTACTTTTGTAAATGTATCCGTATGATAAATGGATTATTATTATTTTTATTATTATTATTATTATTATTATTATTATTCGGTAGAGCTAAATAGTGTAAATCAGCAGTAGTTGACAGCAAGAGTTTTCTATGTATTTATTATAATTGTACATGACAGCAGATATAGGTTTGCAGAAGCAGTGCTTTGGTAAATGAAGTATCGATTGTCAAGCACCAGCGCTTGGCGATATTCCAAAAACTGCTGTCAGGTACTCCGGCCGGCCGACTGGCTTCGCTGGAGCCGGGTATAATCTGCCTACTTTCCGAAATCCTGATACAAGACAGAGCATATTATTCATATATAGATATGTAAAAGTTAGTGTATAAAATTTTACGAGTAGAAAGGAGGTGGAAAAGTAGCATTAATTAATTAAAGGTTTACAGTATGGCAAATTTTGATGATATATAACAAAAAGTAGCTGATTTTATAGTTAAGACTTTTTGGATTTCACATTTCAGCGTTAGTGGGAGAGTACAATTTTATTATATTAGGTTAACGTGAGACTTGATGACTGGAAAGCATGGTAACTTTATTTTTTGCGAAAGTGCAGTTACGATATTACTCGTATTGCTCTGAACTGTCAAAATGATCTCCGATGCCATTTGTGGCGTTATGGGCGAACTCGAAAGGTAAAAATTGTTTATTGACACTCAGGAGCGACTGAAAACACAGCTTAGCTCAATGTACATGTGGTGTAAAATACCATATTAAATTTTAATGCAAGAGAGAACGTTCAGGTATGCGGAATATAAATGCATAAAGAATTTACGAGTAGAAAGGTAAAAAAAAGGGGGAGGGGGACAAATGTACCCTTCGTTGTGAAACTGCTGGCGTTAACTTCAAAGCTTCAAAGTGTACATGTTCAAGGATTACAGCGGTATTTTATAAGAAAGGGAGGAGATGGTTAATTAAATATGTAATGCATGGAGGGAAAGATTTTGGAAAAAGGAAATTTGATTTGACAGGTTCTGGGTGTAATTTCAGGGGTAGATAATTCCTTCCTCTCCGACGATGGTTACCGCTGTCTTACAGTTTTGCCACAGCTGTTGAGACTCCGTTGCTGGACATTTTTATGGTCCTATGGCTATAGGGGAAGGAGTCTTGAAGATTAATGTTTTTTCGTTATGGAAGATGACACAATTAATTGTTCATACACTATTGCACTTAACTAATAAAGCCCATCCATTTTAACACCTTCCAATACTAGCTATAGCTTTCCACTAATAGAACGGAACTGAGAAAGCCCTTCCACTGATATTGCCCCGCTGAATACTCTAGCCAAACTGACTGCGGGCCACAAACTTACAAACTAAATAAACATAGTCTACGTGACTTAACCATGCAGCGGTTGGCTTCTTCCCTTGAAGGGGTTATCGGCACATCTTTTCATCCCTGCAGTCGGCAAAGGTTTGATGGTGCCTACCCACCATTTGAGAAATTCTCTAACAGAATGCCAATAAACATTGCTCAAGGATTCTTTACGAATATTGTTACAACAGATTGCAGAAATTCCCAGGTCAGATTTTATGGGTAGGGTAGATTTCTGCACACTTGCGAGAAAATACATTTTACACCTAACTGAACACTTGTACAGGGAAATGACATTACACTCGTGGCTATAACGAAGGTACATAAAATTACTCGCTATAATTACTCTTAATTAAATATGAGAGTGGCAGCTCATAAATACTGCCCCAGAATGGCTAAGAGAACTGAATAATTTATTTGTAACTAATTATTTTTGTGTTAAATACACGCAGTAATGTTAATTAATTTAAATTAAAATTCTGTAATCGTTCATAAAACGTATCTACTCTACGTAGTTCTCCAAACACTTTGCACCGTCTACAAAACCGTGTACTTGTGCTTAAATTGAGAGTAGCCTGCTTATGTCTACAGCTCTGCCAATGACTGGTTATTGACACGTCACATCAAATGTATCTATGCCGTATTCCAAAGCGATACCTGTAACTCCATTTAGAAGGCTTGAGATCATCGTTTTCACTCTCAAAATACTTAGTTTCAAGTCCTCTTTCTACTTGTAAATGCTTGTATGTTTCCAGCAGCTGTATTTATGTGATTAACTAGCGAAATGAAGACTGTATTTGGCAAATGCGAAAAACCAAGTGGTGGGAGATGGCTGTAAGCAAACAATAGTGTAACCCGTTTCAACTTCAGAAGATAGTACAGAAAACATGGGACGCACTGTTGCCACATCTACTCTACATATATGCCAGTAACACATACACTTTTTACATTCATTTTATCGCTCTCTCTAATTTTAAAGTACTTAGAAATAGGTTTTTATACATACACAAAAAGATATCAACCAAATAAGATTACATAAGAAACTAAAAGGTTTAATTAATCATGTTGGTTACCTTTAGCCTCATCACTCTTTTGATAACAGTGAATTCCTTCCATTTCGTCTTCCCTTAGTCTGTATAGACCAGTTTCTGGCGTTTCAAAAGCAGATGGTAGAGATGCTGTAGGGGCAGTTCTTATTAACGATGAAGATGATGGAACAATAAAAAGACTCTATGTGGTCTTGGATTTCGTCGACTATTCACATTTCACTTCCAATCATTTTTATTTTGTCCACACAATTCTCCCAATTTTGCACCACAATATGTTCGTATGCTTCAGAGATTAATCGCATCATTTCTGAATGTCACGTTGTTATTTATTTATTTTTTTTAACTTATGACCATACCATTTCGATTAGATTTAGTTCACAATGCTATGGTATGTCCCATTCTATCTTTGCCATTCCATCAACAATGCATTTGCGACACAGTTAACAGAACTGTTGAGACACAATTAACAGAAGTTCGGTTTTAAGAGTATTGTATTCAAACGGACTCCTTTCTGAATAAGACAATAAATGAAGTTACTCATGCTCCAAGCAGTGACAGGCAAAAGTTCGCTTTTCCTGTTGTAGTTGTAATGTCGATTACAATTAACAGCTCCTTCAGAGTTTTTGGGGAGCAATTGTTCTGTTAACCCTTCTCGTTTCACTTATCATTTCGTCATGTGCGGCAATTGTTTCTTTTGCACAGAATTGTTAGTTCAGCATTTCTGATGAACCCTTGCTCATTTTTGGCATGGACCCAAGCAAATCTTGATCCGCGACCTCGGGCTGGCCTGAGTCTTGTGCTTAGACTCTCAATTGCTGCTTGACGAGCGCTTGGTATCTCTCCACGCTTTAGTCACTGTATGGCCTGCATTTACCCATGACGCGTCTGTATAAAATGATTTCTCCTGGATCCTAAACTTTTAGATGTCTTTAAGATATTTGCGTCGCCATCTGATAATGTCTTCTCTTTCTATTAGTGTGCACTTGTTGCCTCTTTCTTATGCGAATCTCAAATCATGTAGAATTCGGTTCAAAGTGGCCCTTGATAGATTTGGTAGGGTATCATCACCGTTTACCCTTGCCAAAATTATATTCAACGTAGATGGAAGAATTTCAAACAACAAAGAATGAACAATGAATGCACTCCACCTTGCACTATTCATCATACTGCTTTCTCTCCCCTCCCTTTCTGTCTCCCTCTCCTTTTTCTCCTCCCCCCTTCTCTCTCAGATGTTCTTTCGTTCGTTTTGTATTTTCTGAACACCCGGTAGCCTTAGCTTTTCTTTGAATGTCTTACTAACGCTAATATTGCTTGAAAAATAATCATTAATTATTCATTTCATTACTTAATTTACCACCACTTCGCCTCTTCGTAGTTTCTCCCTACACAGCAAAATATTTACGTAAAACTTTAAATAAACAACCTACACATCACTTCACTCCTAAAAGTGCACTACAATAGTTCCTTACAAACTGACGATTAAACATCTAGCTGCACAATGCTTGTCTTGTCAGGTTGGCGTCTGCTAACTGAATAGATGGGTGACCTTTGTTCGTCAATAAACAATGAACGCAATATGTTTCAGGGTTCTGATTTCTTTTAAAAACTTCAGCCCTCTTCAACATTTTTTCTGCTGCATAGGTACAGAATTTACAGAAAATATTTCATTTAAACAATTATAACATTCGTCTTTTAAATATAAAGCATTTAAAAGGAGCAGGTAGCAGCATTCATGTTTATTCTGGCTCAGAAAAAATAGTGGTGTGTTCTAATTGCTAAGTTTATTAGGTACTGCGTCATAAGCATACAACCAGCAAATATCAGACTTTTATTGAAAACACACATTCACTTTAGAAATTCGGGCCCATGAGAATGTGTAATGATTCCAATAATAAAGTAATATGGCAACGAAATATATTCCGCATACCATAATGTGTCTAGAACTGAAAATTATGACTCGATTATTTACACGTACTGTTAGCAACTTAGAGACAGCGCGAGAGTAGAAAAGGAGCTAATGGCATCATGTATGCGTTAGAGAAAGTCAAGAGATAACCCATTTAGTTCCATGCAGTCTTTTAAGGTTGAGACAATCTTTAGATAGGGATGTATTATTGTGATGTGACATTCAATAAAAATATTGATTAACACTTATTATTAAAGAACACATGCTACCACGAAAGAGTAAGCTAAAATTATAAAGGAATAACAATATATACACTTCCTACTAGTGTTTTTCTCCGTCCACATGAGTGAGAAAAGAGGGGGAGGAAATATTTTAAAATATATTATTTTCATAAAATGTACGTCTCTATTACACATAAATGTCTTATTCTCAAACTCATAAATCCCATATACGGGATGGTAAAATAAAATTGATGGCACAGAATTCCTTTATACCAAAATTACTTTCATATCCCAATGAGGAAACGAACCAGGATCTGCTGATGTTAAAAACGAAGTTGTGTATCCGACAAGATATCAGATTTTTCTGTGAATTCGCAAATAAAAAGTTTACGTGCGAACTTATATTAAAAAAAACTGTTATATGCAATTATAAAGCATATTGATCAGTTTGTTGTGCAACCGCCGCATGGCACTTAGCGCTCATAATGAACGCGCTATCAGTCGCCGTTAACAGTCGTCTTATATTAAACAATCTTATTTTATCAACCAATTTTGCTGAAGAAATTAAGCGTCATACGCTGTTTAATTAATACTAATATGAGGACATTCATTTTAATTACATCACTATTTCGTCTTGCAAAATTGTTTCAGAATACATAGCCTAGTGAAAAATTTGAGAGAAGTAAAAAAGAAAATATACATAAATCCAAGAGTACTCCCGAAACTTAATGACTTTCACTTCAGGTTTTATTTGGTGACTTCGAATAGTTCATGTTTGTCTCGTTGTATCTGCTATGTCATCGTAGCAGCACATGCAATTAGATGAAGATAAGTTCTAGTTGCATTAATATATTGTGAAAAATCGATTGATACAATACATTTCACTCAGTATTTGAATGGGTGAACAGAGCAGGCATGTCAAATTCAGAGATGATAAAAAGCAAATTCACTGAATAATGTATGGCTAAGAATAATCCTGTTAGGATTTGTATTCCTAAGCATATTCCACCTTTGTTCTATGATATATAGATTAGTGGAAAAATTTGATGGGGGTGTGTTCGAAATAAATAAAAATAAAAGTTAACTTTTGGATTAAATTCCCTTAAATTTCACCGAAAACCTGTTATGTGTACCTCTCAAAAAACTGAGATGGCTTTAACGTTACTGAAGTTAAAATAATTAAAAAGACATTGCAGTGATATACATTTACAGGCATGTAAAACAAAGTAAGGGTACCTTTAAAATGAATGTAACCACATTTTCACAACATTCCTGGTTAGCAAAAGCTATATGTGATCAGGCATTGATTACACTTCTCTTGAAATGTTTTATTTCATAATATGTATAATATAACCCTAAGAAACGTTAAGCTGTTCTGTTCCCCGACTCACACACACTGTGTTGCTTATAGCTCAGCAAAAAGGGGCTAAAAAGTACTGACACGATGTCCTGTTATCAGCAAACAGAATGAGGTTAATAGCGAAATTTGGACTTACAAAGCTGAACAGAATTTCGCAACGTTGTGCGGCTTGCTTCTCCCTTACAGCAATACGATCCTCTTCGTTTTTCCGAGATGCCATCTTAACAAAGACAGGTCATTTTTTCCGCATCTGCCCTTATTGTGGACTATAGGTACTGTCATCTAAGTGATGTGGGTTACAGTCAACAGAGTAAGCTAATAGCCCCTTTCCTGCCTGTCATTTTAACTTCGATTTCCTATTTTTTCCTTCCATTCTCATTCTCTCTCTCCTCCCCTCCCCCTCCCCGCCTCTCCTCTCCTCTCCCCTCCTCTCCCCACTTATGCCTTCTCTAATTTTTCGTAATGAACTCTCTTCCTCTCCTGTTGATTATTTTCTTAATTTTACATTTTCATTTATTTTCCTCTGACACTTTTAATTTTTTTCTGAATGTTGTTCCTTTCACTGGTATGCAGTTGTTTCTATCCTTTCATTCCATTACCGCAGTAATTATTTCTCGCATCTGAAACTTCGCCACCTAAGTGATTATTTTTACTTTCGTTTTCTTCTTTTAGTACAACTATAATACATTTTCCCCCTCTTTTTCTCGAAAGCGCCTATTATTCCGTTCGTCTATGTATCTTGATTGCGCAGCTTTGTCCAAAACCAGACAAATCCACAATAATACGAAAATTAGTCAATGTTTTCGGCATAATTTTACTCGATTCTATTAATATCTGTATTGTTTTCAAATTGAAATTCCATAGAAATTTGTGTTGGAATAAACAGTTTTCGACCGAAACGTAACACGTTCATTGAAAATTTGGAAAAAAAAATGTTTACACCGTTTCAGCGAACACTAAATAACTCCTATACGGATACATTTCAATTTTTTAAACCAAAATTAAATAGGCCTTGGGAAACATTTGGTTGTTTTCAACCTAAATTGAAGATGGCCACAAAATCTCAAACCAATGTTGAACAAGCCCTACTCCGCCAAACAAAATTGAACAAATCGTACAGATTTTTTACAACAGCTCATGAGAATTTTGTGTAAAACAGAAAATGATTTGCAATATTGATTTCTAGGTGACCCACTCAATATAATTACAAAATTTTAAATTAATATCATTGATGTCATGGTAAATTTTATTGTTTTCTTCACTTTAGTAAAATTAGGATTGATGAACTAATCCACAATTATTTAATTGGTTCTGTCTGCTACAGAAAAATATGCCTTTCTAAATTTATTCCTTTAAAATATTTCTCTCTAGTTTTAATTCGATTGTTTTATGTATATACACAATATATATACAATCATTAGAAAAGCAGAAAGGGATAAAACAAAAAATCACTGCTGTAATAGCTACATTTCGAACTACTCGAGTTCAACTATGGCAAAAAGACAAGTCGCTGCGAACGCTATATATACACATAACGCGCTTGTATGTTCCACCAGTATTGTTAAACAAAAAGAATTTAACGACTGCTGCACAGAAATTTTAATAATAGTTATTTTGTTTTGATGTATACCTCCGCAATTTCCTGTTACATATCTGTAGAGGTCTTTGCGGAGTAAGGGAAAAAAATTTAAGTATCCGGCAAACTTACCGGCAATGGCTTCTACAAGTGAATAACAAAAGAAGAGATGTCGCTGAGGAAAGAAAAAAAAAATACAAGAAAAGTATAGGTACTAAATTTCTTTTTATATATTTAAATGGAATACTTTACTGAAACCCATTGACTTGATACGCAATAAAGCGATTTCAAACATGCAAAAAGGTTTGTTTAGTACTAAGGCCAGATGAGACGATATAACTGACATTTACTTAAGAAAACTTTGCTCATATGGGAAAGATATGGAAAAATTAAAGGGCGGTTTCAAAGTCAACATCTAAGGTAAAAGCTGGCTATAAAGTAACAAAACACTAAAACACACACGCTGAAGAATCTGGCATAAAACTTTACATTTTGCTCTCCTGTCCTGGTGTGGCAGATATCGCTAAAGTTGCAATTTTCATTTGCGGCATGATGATTTCTATATGACCGAGAATTAGTTGCACCAGGGGCGTAACTGACGGGTCCCCAGGGTCTGCAGCGCGGGTTGGCCCGCCGAATGGAAAAAATCCGAAAAAATATTGTTTTATTCCTCTACAATACGCTACAAAAATGTTAATATATGTTTGCATATCATTATATAACATTAAATACAGTTCCGTATAAATTATTAAAGGTTAAATTCTTCCAAGCTGTTTTGCCATAGTCCATGATTTAATATGCTACCATAGCTTTCACCAACTACTGCGGTTGGCATCATCAGTGGACGGTGAACAACACCTGACTGCACCACAGCCCAGAAGAGTTTAACTGTTTTAGTTACAGCACGACCGTGAAAGCCTAAGAAGTAATATAAATTATTATTATTATTATTATTATTATTATTATTATTATTATTATTATTATTATTATTATTATTATTATTATTATTATTATACAAAGGTTTAGGAATACGAATTTCCACAGAAAGAATCTGAACTTTCATTTGAGTATTACAACAACATATTTGTATTGCTGAGTCCTATTATTTTGTACTTCGTTATATCAACATTCAAAGCCGAACAGTCAACGCTGAAAACACGCGATGTAACTTTGAACTGTGCTGATAAGCGCAACTATTGTTATCATTTTACAACAATGAAACAGTCATCCATATGAAATAATTACATTATATATATATATATATATATATATATATATATATATATATATATAGAGGATGCCAGAAAATGTACCCACTTTCACATTAGATATCTATTTAATATATTTCAAAATTGGACCGAAAAACAGCAGTAGTGTGTAGTAGTAGATGTTCTTTAAACAGATGTGACTCACATACATTATGATAGCGTTGCTACATGACAGGTAAATCAACAATAAACAAATGAAGCCAAGATTATCCTATGATGTTCTGTAAAACAGATGTGACTTACATTACGTTACGCTAGCGTTGCTACAGTAAAATGGACCGAAGATTATCGTTTGAACAGCGGAAAGCAATTTTAAAGTTGTATTGGAAAATTGAGAATGTTGTTTAAGTTCAAAGGCAATGGAGACGCGTGTACAGCACAGAACTGTCAACGCGAGTAACAATTGCACGCATTCGAGACAAATTTGAGACTCATGGTATCGTATGCGATGTTCACAAGGGCAGATCTGGGAGACCTCGCACAACAAGCAGCTCCGCATCCTCGGCTATGGTTTTGGAACGTTTTGAGCACTCGCCGCAGAAATCTACAAAGCATTGTGCACGTGAGACTGGGATTAGCAGAACCAGCGTACGTCGTATTATTAAAACAGCAAAGTTGAAAGCTTTCATCCCAAGACTTTTGCATGCATTAAATGAAGCTGACCCTGAAACGGCTTGTGCTGCAATCGCTGGGACACTTTCGCAAACGTTGCTCAATCAGAACGTACCCAGAAGTGTATCGACGCCGATGGTGGGAATTTTGAGCAGCTGTTATAACTGTAAAAGTCTTAAGATGATTAGTGCTCATCATTTTCTGTTTGTGTGAATTCAGTTTTGTTATGTTAACACAGTTTTTTCTTTGCTTGAAGTGTGTATACATTTTTTGCACCCTCTGCATTTACAATCAGAAGACTTGAAATCAGACTATAGGCTGTACGTTTTCTATTAGACAACCATGAACTCACGTTTATATGCATTGAGAACGTCAGTCTGGTTGAGTTATCTGGTAGTGTTTGTGGTGTCCAGATAAGTTTTCTGTGATTATAGCGGAATGGTTCTGTTCTCTCGGCTCTCTCACATTCACCAGAACGTATTGGAATATGGGCACATAATGTCATAAGTTTACATATTTCTTCATCTTGTCGATTTAATATTATTCCAGTGGCTTGAGACTTTGTGAACAAAATTAAGCCAAAGTATGACCATTTGAACAAATTTCAAGAGAGTGAAAAGCGAAATTAAGTGAAAAAATCCGTTTCATAGTTATTAAACTGTATTAGATATTTCGGAAAAATATAAACATAGCAACCACAGATTTTAGGACAATAGATTTGAAAAGTAAAAAATCATTTCGATAATTTGCTTAGTAAACGCGGAAAGACATCATCAGAAAGATGTATTCCATAATCACTAGATATCATTAATCGAATACAAGTCAATTTTGAAGCAATAAACGAACTAAGTGATTAGTTCATTATGCTTACTATTCGGCGTCTGTCGTCTGCATTAGAAAAGAAGTATTCAGCGTTCACTTGTTTTTTTAATTATGAAGTAGTTTTGTCAGCAGATTTTGTACATCAAATCAAGGCTTCAGATCTGCGTTACAGAAGTAGATAAAGCTGAAAACAACAATCAGAGAACTAGTAAATGTGCTACTAATAGAAAATCATACTTTGGCTTCTAGTGCTCAAGATGTATCTACAGCTTTTATGTAATTTCTGACTTTGCCGCAACGGAAAGATCATTTTCAAAATCAAAATTAATAAAAAACACATGTATGTCATTCCAAGTCTCAAGAAAGTGCTAGATTATTCCACTAGATTACTCCACTTTAAACTAACTTATAAGTAAATTTCAATTGCTGTTCCTGTGGTTTGTTCTGGTATTAAATATCATTATCCTGAGTAAGAAATACTATTGCTTTCTAGTTCCTAAGATTAGTAACAGATTGGGGGGTCCATAATTAATACCGCAAGGGGGGCGACAATTTGCATTACCCCAATGAGTAGCACTCGAGGGGACTACAAAGTTACGAGATTTTATGGAGCTGTCCTATTAACATCAAACGATTTTCACTACAACTTGACAATATCTCTAGTAGCAACAGATGGAGCTCTAGCAGTGATTGGAAAATACGAAGGCTTGGTTAAAGTAGATTGAAAATGAATCCACCAAGTTTTCATTGCATTATTCACGAGAATTTGTGCTCCATATCTCTCAAAATGAATCATTCATGAAAGTGATGATCAAATTATCAAGTCAAAAGGATTAAATCGCCTCCAGTTTCAGGAACTTATCAAGTCGTTAAATTTAGATTTACTAACTATTGCAAAGTAAGGCGGTGAGTCGTGCAATAATGATGAATATTCCACTCAAATAATCAAATAAAGTTCTCTGATGGATTGCTTTTTGTTTTATTTACGGACGCTCTTTAACATCTCAAGTCATCAGCGTCCCATTCAATTCAGGGCGTGAAATGGCCGACTAATTTTGCTCAGAGGCCTCTCTTTCAGGCTTGAGTTTCTTTTTCGTGCCGTAAATGTACGACACGGGACCCACGGTTTTACTTTCCTTCCGAAGAAGTCATACTTAGGATTTTTACGCCCGAAAATTAACCCATAGATCCTAGCCGGGTTTGAACCCGCGATCTTGGGTTTAGAAGGCAGCGAGTATGGTTACCAGTACACCACCAGGGCCGACGTTCTCTGAAAGCAAATCAAAATGTACACCAGAGTGACGATAAAGACTGGGTGTTTGGCTTTACATTTTTAGTTAATATTGCTACGCTCTTTAACCTTGGAAAGACCAATTAACAGCATATTCCGCGTTCCAAATGAAACTTGTTCTTCGGAAACAAAAGTTAGACCCAAGAATTTTACTGTGTCCATTAAACCACATAATTACCGCGAATAAATTATACATGCGAAAATCGCATTCGATACGAGATCTTAAAATTTTAGAAAATCGATCAAATTTTTCCATATGCATTTTTCCGCAGACATCAAATCGTTATCACGTATATACATAACATTGTGATTCCAAATATTGTTTTTTAATACAATGAGAAGGGGAACAAACGCAACACCTAAAATTTGTTGAATATTTTTAATTTTACCTATTAGTGTAGGAGAATTATTATAATTACTATAATCTTCTTCATTGCATGAGCATGAAAACTAAGCAATTTAATCACATTTTTACACCTGGCCCAAATGAAATATCTAATTACACTGTTCTTCTTGTATTGTTGTTAGATCAGTTTTATTCCATTGTTGTATTTCAATCAGTTTAATACATAATTTTATGAGTTAAAGATGCGGTTAAGTCGAGAGGAGGCTGCTACAGCAATTGCCCTGTTGGAAGATGGCCGGGGTATGCGTTATGTTGCCCAGGTGTTACGAGTTAATATCTTTATTTTACAAAGGACGTGCCAGGTTCAGGGAACTTGGTATGTATTGCAGAAGATCAGGATCAGGTCATAGAAGGGTGACATCTGCCAGAGATTATCAATTTATGTTGCTGCATGTTTTAGTGATCGTCACACAACAACCATAGAAGTTCAAAATCGTTTGCAAAGGGCATCGGAGTCAATGCCAGCGTGAGAAGAGTTAGATCTGAAGACTTCTAAAAGACCAGTTAGAGATTCCTTGCTTACCCAGAAACATCGCAAAGCACATCTTGCCTTTGCTCATTAACATTTGGACTGGGGACAATGGAAAGTGCCCTATTCACGGATGAGTGTAAATTCAGCTTAAGATCGCCTGGGAAAGAGTGTGGAGGAGGACTGGAGAAAGGTGTGTCCCTTGCACCATTTCATTGACGATGACTTTCAGAGGAGGTTCCGTCATAGTGTGGGCTGGTATCAGTGTGGAAATCAAGGCAGAGTTGGTTTTTGTAAAGAATGGGGCCTGAATGCAAATAGATATGAGGAAAATTTTCAGAAGCTTTTTCCCCTTATGTTGGCAATGATTTCCACTTTATGACAATGCCCGTTCATATGTGGCCCACATTGTGACACAGTACTTGCGTGAGGTGCGGATTCAGCCGCTAGGCGAAGCCCTGATTTAAACCCCAATGAGTGTTTGGGACATAATGAGGAAAAATGTTCGTCAACGTGCTCCTGAGAGCCTCAATGAACACCGGGAGGCTTTGCGTGAGCAATGGGAGTCCATACCACAAGAAAACCTAAGGACTTGATCCGCAGTATCCCCGAAAGGTTGCATGCTGTTATGTCAACGTGCTCCTGAGAGCCTCAATGAACACCGGGAGGCTTTGCGTGAGCAATGGGAGTCCATACCACAAGAAAACCTAAGGACTTGATCCGCAGTATCCCCGAAAGGTTGCATGCTGTTATAAGTCGGTAAAGGAAACACCCGCTTCAGAATGTTGAAAGGTGCTACCAATGCTGGTGTGTTACCTTGTGTTACCCATAGGTAAAAACGAGATCATTATGAAACGTGATTCGCTTGCATTCATGTTCATATTCATACAATAAAGAAAATTATAGACTCAAAATGATATCCGAATACACAAGAGTGGTTGCAAAATGTTTGGTAAAGTATTTAATGATCCAAAAATGAATAACACTATAACTATTCATATATAATAATAAGTAAAATTAATATATAAAATTGGCGTGTTACTTCCCCCCCCCCTTCAATGTAAGAATAATAAAAACAAATATAAATGAGTGTATTTATTTAGGTTTAAAATAACTTGGTCAGCGGTCCAGCAGGCATTCTTATTTTCTAAAAAGTTGGCCACCAATGTTGTAGAAGTCTGTCATTCAAATAAATAATATATCGACATATTAATACTCTACTGTCTAACATGTCAAGCATAAAGATAAGAAAGAAGTTAAAGTGCAGTACATTTAACTTGTACCATTACCTTTCACGAACAAGCCACTTCACTTAAAAGCAGTATCTCATTTCCCTACATAAATCCTGCATTGCTGCTTCAATGTTAACGCAAACAGCTGAGCGCAGGTTCCAAATGTCTGCCCCTTGAGAATATTAAGCAGGAAGATGGTTATGGTGACGACTTATAAAGAGGTTCATAATACTCTAAACAATTGCCTTTTAACTTTTTAGAAACTATTTTCATTGGCTCTTCGTTTTTCCAAGGTCGTAGCAATTTAATTTTGGTTATTTTTTGTAAAAAAAAAAAAAAAAAAAAAAAAAAAAAAAGGGACCATCGTATTTTATATAAATAACAATGAACTATTTAAACTCAGCAGTGCATTAGTTTGCATTTCACCTTTTAACACGGAATACGAGAAGAAACACGTCCCAAATACAACTTTTATCAATCATCTAATTGTTATCAACCCTACCGGGTGAACAACACGATGTTTCAATGGCCCCAGCATTCCAAAATTGTTCAACTGCATTTCATATACATTATCTGATACATTGCCTTCATTAGGAAGGAATTCGAGAAATGCCAAATCTTAACATTTGCTTCAAGATACAGTGCTCGCATGTAACACAGCTGATGGCCATACCAGTGCTACACAGTGAGGGCGACTCCCAGGGATTGCAGAGTTCCGCGACCTATCTGCAGAGAAGGATGGGAACAGTCTACCGTCCTCACCCCCCAGGGCCGTTACTCGCGGTTTGGTTGCTACCGCTGTCTGAAGCTTTGAGAGGTTAAGCGACACACTAACACATAAATTTTTTAAAAATTCATCCAGGTGACCCTGATAAGCATGCAGATACTATGCCCCGTTAACAACATACATGTTCTTTAATCCGTAACATAATTAAAAAACCTTCCACCGCCAATGTTATTATAAACTAACTCTTACCTTTTCTTTTGTCGTTTGTTGCTACTTTCTTGACCATCTTTGCTTCCAAAACTTCCTTGTATGAAACACAGCATCACAGGCCGCTTGTTTTACTTGGATCCACATACGAACTATATTTTTGTTTTTGCGTGCGGGAGGAAAGCTAAGTGCATAATATTCGCTAATAAGTGAGAAACGATACACTTAAATTCGTTTTTATTTTGGCAAAAGTGTTTCAGCCACTACTATTCGCTCAAATTTCAACAATGTCACATTTAAATTAAAATATTACTGAATTCCTTTTTGAGATTTACGAATGGAACAAATGCTTTATATCAGCAAGTTTTACATGAGCGAAAATTAAAAATAAACTTGATAATCACGTTTTTGGCGCGAGTTTGCCTTTCTTTCGGTGCTGAGCAAATGACAGAAGTTTGAAATTTAGTTGGCAGCCCTGGTTAACACACTCGCGCCTAACAGACAAACTAGAAATGTTCACATTCATAACTTATGGAAAACAGAGAACTAATACACGAAATCAACTCATGATTAAACTCGTACAACTGCTGAGAAGTGAAGACGGGTCACACGTACAGCAACCCACAACCGCCACGTGCGCCAAGCGCCTTTCTTCTGTCAGCCTGTCTGGCGAAGTCCGGTCTCGCCAGCTCAGCGCTCAATATCAGCCAGCCAACCACCGTCTTGGATTATTTTCCCTTTCCCCTTACCTCGCACGCACCGTACAAGTATAACGGTGCGTTGACACATACAGCGCCTCAGCACAACAGTGGTTTGATTTTCTAAGGTATGTGATTAACTGAGTAATGTTGCTGCATTGTTTATTCTGCAGCTTCTGACACCTAGACACTAGCTAGAGCTCTGCATAAGAAAACGTGCTCCCAATCGAGTATGGCATTCATGGTTTTGGTTAGAAATTACTCTGTGAGCATTTCACGAGTGCTTATTTTGTTTTACTCTTGGTGGTCTAGTTTTGTTCAACAGAACACTTTTTCCTGCCCTCGTTTGCGTCAGTGACACTTTTAAGGCTCAACGCGAGGGACTTTTCTGCAGCTTTTCACCAGTAAGAGAATGCCAAGTAATATGCTCCTTCACTTGCACAGTCAGCACTTTAGTTAAGAAGGTAGAAAGTGAGAATAGTGTAAAGGTAGTGGAACTTAGACGCCATTATAGTACATGAGGCGAAACCTTGTTTGTCGTTAATGAATATAGGGGATTTGGAACTCGGGGACGATATGTTTCATACGTCCATTTCGCAAAATTAAGAACGTTCAGGAAACAACTGATAAATTTTAACTGTATAAGCAAACATATCTGCGTACATGTTTAATGATTAAATTGCAAACACGTTATTTTGAGAAAGTAAATCAAAATATAAATCCGATTAGATTTTCTCATTAACAAAAAGTATACATTCAAAGTACGAATTAAGCAGAAAGCGGCACATAAAATACTACTGGCATACATACCAATATGCACCTAATAAGTTTGTTGATGCATACGAAACTGCCTGAATTAGCACTGAGCATATTGGCAATGAGAGATCGCATACTTTTCAAATAGCTCTTCCAACATCAAGTTTGAAATGATTAATGAAGGCCTTCCTCTAAATGCGGCTCCTTTGTCATCTTAGAGAAGCCTGTTCCATAAAAGTATGCAGCTAGCTATGCCTAGTTTTCATGAAATAAATCAATGTATATTTTCCCACTTTTTCCATAAATTGTTCATATTAACCGTTACCAAGTTAGTGTGTTAGCGTGGTATACGTTGGTTGATCTAATTGAATCAGTTTTCTCTCTAAATATTGATTGTAGCATTTATCCTTTATTTTTAAGATGCTTTAGTATCGATGAAACGTCAGTACATTATTGTAGTTAGTGATGGCATATTTATTACCATCTGCTGTGTCTTCCAACTTAAAGGCTATGACACTTTGATATTACTATACGTTACTATAACATTCAAAACTTAACTTTACTAAAATCAAAGAATTTTTGAACAATTATAAATAAAAACTCACTGGAACATATCCAACAGAGTTTCATAGTTAATCAAGAACTACATTTTATTTTGTCATTCAAATAAAGTTCCCAAAAGAACAAATAGCGATGAGTTGAAAAATAAGGCAGTAAATTGATGACCAAAGCACTCAGTGCACAAATCCACATAAAAGAATATAAACAACTTTCTAATCGTCTTTTCTCACTTGCAGATACTGGTTGCAATAGTAAGGGTGCTATATGTAAACAAAGTGCGAGTTCATTTCTAACTTCCACCAAAGGCCAATGGTAATTGTTAACAATTTCCTAAAAAAAATTGGGAAACTAAAAATATTTTCCACATTTACCGGTGTGTTACGACATTGTTCACATCTACCAGCAATTGCTCACAATAGCCTGTTTTCTACTTTGACCTTAACATACATAAGCTTCGTTTCAGTGCATTTTTAATAAACCATGAACAGTGAGCTTCCTTGTATTTTTCAATTACTTTGTAGTATATTAATTAAGACACATAAGTATACTACTAGACTAATTTGCAGAAGAAACATGACCGATCTCATATAACCTCTTAGCAATCTAGCAATTATTAGGAAAATGTCCATCTAGAATTAAATCGCGTTTATAAAACTGTTTATCAAAGGTAATATAAATCGCTGTCGACCAGGAATTTATAACTCATGAGAAGGCACATCCCCTCCCCATGTGCTTAGACTAATTGCTATATGGCAAAATAACAGGCGAATGGAAATAAAACATGTATATATACATATATATATATATATATATACACACAATTAAAATGTGTTCCCAATCTCTTATATATGTATGTTTGCACATCTCATTTAAAAAAAATAATAAGAATTTGCACTATTTTGAAAGAAACAATTACCTCACTAGAACGTCAAAACAATATTGAGTGTTTGAATCGGTACTGCCCTTTCTAACGTATGCCTTAGTTTTAAATCTGCTTACACCAATTTATATATGCTTTCATTCAAACTTTGTATTTTCTGTTTATATGACATTTAGTTATACTATATTTTGTCAGTTTTTCTCCTGTTGCATTACTGATATTTTAAACTTTTTAACGAAAGTAATAAAAAATAGTAAAATGTTTTCCTTTTGTCATACGAAGGGTAACTGTATCATACATAGCACACTAAATGACAAAACATATAAAATAGGCCTGCCTGAGCACTTCAGAACTAATGCCGTCACTTTGTCCAGCTATTTCTTTACTCCGGCAGTAAATAGGAAATGTACTTTAGAAATAGAGTTTATTAGTATCACATTTTAATGAGTTTACATAGTTCAAAGGCAATTTTTAGATAATAAATGAGTAACTTTAGCTCTATAATCGCACTAAATAACTATTAATAGGCAAGACATGTATGAGAAATATTTTATTCATGAAATCTCACAAACATTATCTAAAATCATTAGTCCTTTCATGCTGAGCTTCTCTAGATCTTTGGGTCAATGAATGAATTTAATAATAGCTCAAATCAGGTAGTTTGTATTGTTTACAATCAATGGCGTAGCGAAATTGTTGCCCCTTCTGGAGAATTGTTGCGCCCCCGATCCAAAAGCTCAGTCCACTGGGATGATATATAAATTTTAAGACACATGTTTGCGCTCTATTTCTCTACATTATATTGATATTGAATAAAAATTGAAAGCCGAAAGGACGTAGAAATCGTTCTGTTATAATCACAAAAAATCTGAATATCACTAACATTACCAGATAACTCGCCTTTACTCATAACTTTATATATTAATGTGTGTAAAAGTGACTTCTGCAAGGGCGTACACAAGGGGGAGGCACAGAAGGGGGTAGTTGCCTCCCGTCAAGGTTTTTAAAATTAATAAATTTCCATTTAATACCCAAAACACTGATATTTTAAAATAAAGCATTTACGGTGAACATAACTGATTAATCTATTTTTTTTTCTTATATTGATTGTAAAAATTGGGTTGTTTCATTGATTTTTCAAACCTGGTAAATTTTAATCATCTACTTTCAAAAATATTCTGCAGACGCCCTAGTTCATTGTTGTCTAATAGAAAATGTTCAAGACGTGTGTGTACACATATAACAGTTATAGTTTCTTGCTGCAAAGGTTTCTGTTTGTAAATTATCACTTTTATGTGAAATTGTTTCATATGGACGGCTATTTTACTATAGTGTAATAGAAATGGCTGCGCTTTCCAACAGAGCTCAAAAGTTACAGAGCGTGCTGTTAGTGGCCGCCTGTCTGCCGTGGCATATTGAACTGACGAGATAGGATATGATTGCAACAATGCCTTTCTGTGTGAAAATTCTCTGTGGAATAATTATTAATGATACTTAAAAGTACAAGTAGATTGTAGAAGAATAAAAACTACATTTCTCGACGCTCCTGAATCGGCACCCACCTCCGCAATACAGACCCCGTTACGCCCTTGTTTGCAGTTCAAATCACGAATGCGTTCCAAAAAAGTCTTCACCAGGCAAATACTCCGAAAAAAAAACCAGACCTGCATATTGACAAGCATTCCACTTAACCGCAATGACACGCTTTATCTCTCTTCAAAATATATAACACGAAGGGAATTATTTGTATATTTTTCTGCTTCAATAGCAATTTTCTAGGTCACCGTGCTTATTTGAAATATTTTGTTATCCAGTTTGTTGCTGTTTTGGAATGTTTATTCCCATTTTGTATACCTGTTTTGTGTCTTTGTGAATTAATTTCTTATGTCTGTTAAAGTAAGTATTGCAAATGTTTAAATATATGGTATACTTATTGTTCTAAAATGTTGCTGGAGATGACATAAAAGATCTAAACATTTTCTCTGTAAAAAAAAAGCAGAGTATCACTTTTATTCTTTGCAAAGAATGCATCCAAAATGACACATAAATTATCGATAGGCAGTTTGTAGTACTTAACGTGATATTTCCCTTTTTTAATAATTTTTTTCGTCCGTTTTCACTACTGAGACAACACAGGCGTGCATCCTGGTGATTATATGAGAAAAAGTTTTTTTATTGTTATTTGGAATGGAAGCGTTCCAGGCGGCATTTGCCATTGATGAGGAAAAGCTGCAAAAACGTAGGTCAGGGCGGTCGAACCGTAGACCTCCCTGTCTTAACGACTTCGGCCGCTTATGTGCGTTACGTGAAAATGTATAATATTGCAGAGCTGAACAAAAATCATTTGTGGTATAAACTCCGTAAGGCCAGTTTTGCTACTAAGAGTAATACTGAAATGTCTTTTATTTCCAGCTAATTTTACATGATATGGCCGTCGCTTAACAGTTTCTCAGTATATTTCTCCTTATTCAAATATTTTATTAACTCGCTTTCTTGTCTGTTCGGGTGGAATTTTGTAATTAATTTTTCATGCACTTCTAAATGAGATAGAGGCTTGAAAATTTGCACATAGGTTAGAAATGGATGACAATACAATATAATACGGCAATTATCACGGTTCAATGGTTCAAAAATATGGTTCCACTGTTTTGAAAGTAAAGCAGCGCAATATCAAACACGAAGGTTTTAAAAAATGTAGGGTTGAATTGTAAGAACACATTTCTGTAGTTTCGTTAATAACGCATAAAAATATAAAATGTGTGTTAATCTTTATTTAAAAATAAGAACTGTTGCTATGATGCCTGTATTATATTTATCAATATAACAAATAAATATAGTGGTACTTGATTTATATTTAATTTAAACGTTTTATTTGAATCTAAAATGATTAGAATTCTTTTTGTTTTATTTTGATAACAATACAGTCGCCATGGCAACTATTCAAATAAATTGCGCGATGTCGAACGCGCAAATTTCAAGAAACGCATGGCTCAAGCGCAACAACTGAGACGATGGAAAAACGTTCTTCTCGACTCGCTAGGGACTAGGTGAATTCCGGAATGGATTAAGTTATTCATATTAGTAAGCAGCGAATATAAAACGAAAAATCAGACATTTCCTAAACATAATCAGTTCCCATTCAGAGTTTGAAGTTCTGACAAATATCATCAGCAATAAAACTATTGAAAGGGTCTACTATTACACAGATCTTATGGCTTATTTCTGGTTTTGAAAAAGGTTTGGTTTCAAACTTCAGAATATATTCATGTACAAACGGCACTTTTTGCTTCTCTGAGACACCCATTTTTCGAATGTTGTGGGCAGCTTGCACCGAGATTCATATTTGCGTGTTTTTTATGTGTTCCTTTTTCATAGGAGGCAGAAATTCAAATTTAAAAGCAAAAGGCTTTAAATGAAACAGTCTGTTGTCAGGAAAAGAAACCCTGGCTTTGTGAAAAACATACATTTCAATTTCATATAAATGGAAAAAGAATGGAATTTGGGATCACATTTTATCTTTTTTTTTCCCCCCTTTTTTCTTCTTCTTCTTCTTCTTTCTTTTTTTTTTTTATAGTAATTTAAAGTTTTCTCTTAAAATTTGTATTTCAGTTGTTGCTATATCTTTATTAAAATATTTTTTGTGAATGACTGTATACTATTATGCAGCACATTTTTTTTAAATGTCAGCGTTGAAGTCATTTTCCGTATGAGTGATTTTTCAATAGATAAAGAACATGTTTGTGCTTGTTTTAAGAAGTTGATATTTTCAGGAAGCATTCATTCGAAATTTTAGAAAAGCTAAAATAATAATTTTGTTAACTTTGACCTTTTAAGTGTATTATAAACTAATCTGTACTGTGAAATGAAGAAATTAAATTACTAAAAGAGAAAAAAATGTATTCTGAAAGTAACATTTCTAGTAAATTAAAAAAAAAAAATCAACTTATATTTTGGTATTATAGCCATCACCTGTAAAATTGTTTATAGCTTTTGAAAATATAATTTAACATTTTCTAGAAAGTATATTCCGTACCTAAAACCTCGATATTTCACAATCACTAATTAACTTTTGAGCTACAAACACTTTGCATCGCATCTTTAGTTACCTCCAGAGAACTCCATGGTGTCCCAGCACGCAGACAGTTGGCGAGGCGGACTCCTCCGATTCCATGAGTACAACTGCTGAAAACGGCAGTATCGCGAGAAAGACCCCAGATCCCTTATCGCTACATAGACACTCTCGTGCAAAAACTATCGCCGCATATAACAGCGCCTTCCACGGGAGATTGCAGCGCCGATTACAGGATGAATATGTACAAGCATTGCATTAGAACTACTTAGCAGCTATCCATTTCAGTAACTTGTGTAAATGTGTTGCTGTTTTTCTTGTTTTATTTATTTGTTTATTTATTTGTTTATTTCCAAGGCAAAGAATCGACTAGCTCACTAGCCTTTCATAATTATATTGTGAATATTTTTGTACTTGTTAGAGAGCATTAAGGGAAAGTGGTACATCCTATTTGCCTGGAAAAGAGGCTTCTAAGCAAAATTTATCGGCCTTTTCATGCCCTGGATTGAATACCCATTCAGCAATGTACAGCAGAAACAGCTTGAGTATTTCGCGAGATATGCATATCACGAAAATGAGTCCACTACATGTGACCGGCAAAAGGACAGCCGTGTTTCTGGATACCCACGAGTGCGAGAATGGAGACAGTTAAAGAAATTAATTGAGCAGCCGAGGGAGAAGATTAGCGAGAATTCGAAAAATGCCATCCGAAGAAACTGGAGGAGATAATGAGAAATCTGGTTATAACTAAAGGTTATTTATTTGGTTTATTTATTTACAGACGCTCTTTAATATCTCAGAGGGTGAAACGGCCGATAAATTTTGCTCACAGATTTCTTCTTTAAGACTTGAGGCTCTTTATCGTGCCGTAAATCTACGAACCGGGACCCACGGCTTTACTTCCCTTCCGAAGGAAGCCATACTTAAGTTTTTATGCCCGAAAATCGACCCTGCCCAGGATTGAACCCGCAATCTTGGGTCTACGAGGCAAGTATGGTTACCACTACACCACCAGGACCGACTATAACTAAAGGAATGGCATAATTGAATGCAAACAGAGGACATGTGTTGCTATTTTTTTTTTAAATGAATCACACAGTTATCAGGAACGTGTGTGCCAATGAAATGCTAATAAAAATTACCGAATGTAACATTACGAAATATTAACGCTAAATTTAATTCACCAGATTGGTGGCTGTTGGCTATTAAGTTGTCACTACCCTCTGTTATGCATTAAAGCCTGCGATATTTTTCTGTACAGGATAAGGCAATAATGCTGAACAAATTCCTCTAGTAGTTCTTACCAAATGATCTTAGAAGTTCCAATTTCACACTTTTTGAATACTGTAAAATCTTAAATACACCGAAGAGTATTCCAATTAATAATTAATACTGCACTAAAACAAATCGCTGATCCTTTATTCGCTAATATATATTTGTTAAGCTCTTAAAGAAAAAGAAATATTTATATTACCAGCAGTTTATGTTAGGTTACTTAGGTGGTTAAATGTCAAGAAGTTGAATAAAGAAAAATTATCAAATCGAGATCGTATGTGCAATGAACTTTCCTCTTGGATAATGGTTAATATTATATACTAATTTTGTAGAACAACATTAATTTTTTTTACGATATTCTTCTTTTATTTTCCCAGTTTATTATCAAGTGATGGGTATGTGGGACTTTCAGGCAATGAGGCTGCAGATGTCGCCATGAAATTCGCCCTTTTAGACCCTGCTAAATATGAGCAATGTTTTTACTCGGGGGATTTTAAACATTCGTTACGTCGAGGCGTTCTCTCGTACTGGCATGAGGAATGGAATTCACTCCAAGATAATAAACTTCGACAATGTAAATCAACTCCTTTTAATTTGTCGTGTTCTTCTCGCGAGTTCGTCGCGAAGAAGTAATTTTAGCACGTTTAAGAATTGGGCATTGCCATTTTAGTCACCTGCACCTTTTCAATGTCCTACTTGTGACCACCTCTATACAGTGCGTCAAATTTTAATTGAATGGCCTCATTAGTGGCGTTTAGTCTTTTTCTAGGTTTTCCCTCCTCTATTGAGGAACTACTTGCAGATGACGTGGTTGCTGTTGAGCGAGTGTTGGGTTTTATCCGTGTTTGTGGTTTATGGAGCAAGGTGTAATTTTATATCACTCCATTTATTCTTAGACTATTGTTTTTCCACTCTTGCTGATGTGTTTTAGAACCAGTTCTTTTGTTTGTTGTCCCCTTTTTACTCTTGTTATGGGATTTTTATTTTTATTGTACCATTGTTGCTTGTTTCCTGCACTGAATTTTAGTGTAGATAAATTATTTTACTTCTGGCCCAATATTAGTGTGTTAGGGCGCTAATGACCTTTGTAGTTTTGCGCCCTTTAAACCATAATCATCAAGTAATGGGTATCAATTTGGCAAAGCGCGGAAAACACAACATACGTTCTTCACAGATCTGCGATTTACAGTAAATAAAACTAAGCTATGCTCCCAGCTCCTTAACCTAATATTTTATAATAGAAACATTATATTTTCTTGGCTAGGGACTTAGTAAAAAAAATATAAAGTAATAATAGTAATAATGTTTGAACGTCTTTCAGAAACCATTAATAAACAATCAAAATCTAAAATCAGATTGGAAAAAAAAAATATTTGCACACTTTATGTAGTGTTCTACACAATTACCTTTTATTTCAGTGACAAATAAAGAATGTTGTGTCTATTTAGAAAAGAATCGCTAAATTCTCATTGTAATTAAAGTTTTAATTAATGAAACAGCAGATTCTACGTTTAACAGCTGTTCGCTAAACAAGTATGTCGACTTAGCGACGACATCAGATGAGTGCATTGAGAAGTTCAGCCAAACCGGAGTCGGATTTCAGGAACAACAACAACACAAGCCATCTCTACTGTATATAGGGTGATTTAAAAGTCAATGCAACTCTGTTTTTAGTATAGGTACCGAAAAAGGAAAAAAAAAAGGGGGGGGTTGTTGGTAATCGTGTGTTTGAATGTTGCAAAATAAGATGCTCCAATAGCAATTATCTAAAAATGAAAAGAGTTCCGTTAAAATCCTGCTTAAAAACACAAATAACTTAATCGCTTGAACTGCTATGTCGTGTAATTGTTCCGTTTGCACACTAAAGCAGGAAGTGTTCAAATTGGTTGTGATCCGAATACGGTTAAGGCAACGGGTGCGGGACTTTTGAATCACTCTGTATCCTATGATGGGACAGATCTTAAAGAGTGTTCTTCAATAAACCAAATAAATAAATAAATGTGATCTTCGCAATATTAAATATGCAAATGTTTGTGTACCCTTTGCTCTAAAACTACCAAATTTATTGCGATAATAGTGCGATTGTTTTATACCTTTTTTCCCATTTTATTAGAGCACATATGCTCATATAACTTATGCATTTTTTAAAACGCTCCATTCCATTACTTTGCAAACTATCCGCGGGAAATAAAATAAGTCCAAAAAATAAAATTTTAGGAAAATAAAGAAAATCATCTTTGCACGTCCATTATTAATGATTTTGCATTTTTAAAATGTTTATGTTATTTAAAACTATCGTAGTATGTAGATAGGTAGATAACGTATTTATTTACAAACTATATACATTTATTGTTACTATATCCATCGATTGGTCCAGACACCGTACATGTTACTATATAACACCAGCGGGAAATATAACTAACTATACGAGAATAACATTTATATATAACCAGTCATTGACATGAGTATTAACACACAAATATATTACATGAAAGCACACACAAAAACACATTTTCTCTCTCTTTCATAAGTCTTTACATCATTATTATAGTTTGCTTATGCACATACAGCTTCTAATCAGGCGCACTTTACAAAGAAACGCACCCAGCTTTGACCAATTGTCTTCCTGCACAAGCAAGTCCCAAAAGTATTGTAATGCTAAGATACTGGACTTTATTAATAACCAAAACATAACAAAACGGAAACTGTTTAAGCCTGAAAAAAATATCATACCATGCAGTATTTCAGAAAAGATTAAATTACCATAAGAAGCTTGCATTACAAGACTACCAAAAGCATTGCCAATACTAATAGCTACAAGTTATATTACATAACAGGAATAAGTGTATTTAAAGAATAATTTTGCTTTATTATAACCCTTAAGTCTTTAACATTTGTAAAGATATTTGCAAGTGACTTTATTTTGTGAACAAACAAAATTATGCTGCTTTCATTAGACCTGTGTCACGTAATATTCTGTACATATTTTATGAAATATATATACACTTACGTATACAGGATGTTTCAAACACATTTCATAAATTTGCTAATAGAATTTTTTTTTTATTTTTACACACGTGAATATTGGCTGTTTACAATATGTCTCCTACATACATATATGTGTAAGAATTTGCATTAAACATGTCCTATTGTCTTCCAACTATGAAATAGCAGCAGCGCTTTTGTTTCCTTAGCTTTGGGCCGTTATTACGGCACAGGATTACTTTAAAAATAATAGTAAGATTTGAAACGTGGAATTGAAAGTTGCTTATGGCAAAGCGCCTACACCGATGGCCAGTTTTAACACTTGTTACCAGTTAAGATTGCCCTATTCAACATCCTTGAGGTTTTCTCCGAAACTTCTGTTGTAGCCGAAAGCTGACAGGCTCGAGAGATAATGATTTATTGCATTTTCCACCATTAGCTCGATTATAATTGTACGTAATTTTATATTGTAACGGTTATTAAAATATATTAATAGTAACCGTTCCTCTTAAAATGTAAATAATGACGTTACAAAAATAAAATATCATACCTCTATATCTATTGAATAATGTCTTTATGTATTAAACACAACAAATATGAGAAAATTATGAAAATGACAGCCATTAAAGTTTTCAAACTGTCACAAATGATAATGCTTAAATGTTTACTGGACTATAAGGCAGAGGTGCAATAAATGGAACTGCATTTAGACCGCAGCAAGTTTTGTCACATTCTAATGTTGAAGCATTAACGTATTATGTTACTAAAGAGCCCAAGCGTTTGTCAGATTTTTCCTTTGCTCTACTGCTGCAGTTTTGTTTCCTCCCTCATTTAGCGCATAGTGGGGGCGGTATGTTTACTTCCCATTCTTTTTGCGTGGTTCTATCTAAGCACTTTTCTCGGAAACTGCGCTGGTAATAATCCAGGGTGCTTCTAGAGGCTGTAAATCGCCAAGAGGTAGAACCTTCTCAACGAAACAGCTTCAACAAACCTTCAGGAAACAAAGTTACGAGTTAGGCCATTATCAATGTAAAGAAAAGAAGAAAAGTTAGTCCCAGGGTTTTGTTTGCATTCAGAAAATTATTTTCATAAAGAAATTACTTTATTTAAATCATATTCTTAGTAATATAATTTGAAAATAAAGCAGCTCCCCTTAGGATGATTTGATTTTTATTATCGATCTGTTGGTTGAAATTAAATTGGGAGTTTCTCATTCTGGTACCAAACGAAAGTTATTTTTAATGTTTTTAAAAAATTTAACATCGTATGCAACTTGCCAAAAGCCTGCAAAGGGATACAAATTAATTAATAACTTCGCAAATGTGCCCAGGATGCATTGTTAACTTTATTACATAAAGGGGAAAATTCCCGATCAGATAATACTGAACGCAGTGGGTAACATATACACGTAAACCATGGAATCAGCTATTTGGCAACACCTACTCTCTATAGTTTTCCCTTCCGAAGTAAATTTAAGAGGAAAAATATAGTAGAAGTCGTTTATCTGAATTGGGACCAGCTAGAGTTCAGATGTTCGATTGTTTGTATAACCGAACCTAACCTAACCTAACCTAGAAACAGCAAGTTTAAATATTTAGGTGAAGTAATAACAATAAAATGAAATTATTTGATAAATTTTCTTTTTCTCAAACTATTCTCGGAGTCAAATTTGGATGCAAATTGTAAAATCTTATTAGTTCTTAATATCAGATATATTGAACGTTTGTATTCACATTCACTTACTAGAGAAGATTGGCGCTCCCATTTTCTACACCGTTTATGTATTTTTATCTATTGTTAATATGATACGATTTTGTTTATTCTTGGACTCCATGCTTGTAGTGTACTATACAGCACGCTCCACAAAGTACAAAAGTTTTAGCACAGAACAGAAGATAACAAGACACGGGAGTTCAATTAATTTTTTCAAACTTTAAAAATGTAGGGCGTTATCTCATGAATCGTGATAATATGAGGAATGTAACACTTAAACTATAAAGTTCCAATGCATTATCTTAGCTGTAACACCACGCACAGAGGGGGGGGGGAGAACTGAAACTATATAATGGTATTGATCAGGTTACCGAAGTCATATAAGTAACGGTATCAAGGAACTTATACTGGGAAGCAGGGGGTGCCTGCAAGGAGATGGAGCTAGTAGGGGCAATTGCCCTAATTTAATGTCCATAGTTAAACAGTTATTTTATTTGTTAGATTCGCTATGTATGAGGTAAGTTAAATGGTTTTGTTGCTTACTTATAAATCGTTCAAACTAATCTTAAGACCAGTTTGTTAAGGGGTACTCTCCCGCATGGAGTTTTCTTAGCTTAAAACGAAACGCTTTTCCCTCGTGTTTACAATTGTAATAATATGAAGAAAGGACAGGTCTTCTTGTCTTTACAGAATTGGGTTATAGGGTTTCACTGAAGTTACATGGAAAAGTACAGAATGAGTACTAAAAGCAGAATTATTCAGTTTAATTGCCGTCGCCTTACCACTGCAACCCATATGAATAAGGCAGACATTTGTCGATAGATTTATAAAGAAATTTCTATTGTGGATGATACAAGACACCCTGAATTCTAGAACACTTAATAAGAAAAAGAACTAATACCATTTAGCAGAGTAAACGCATTTGCTTTAATTATTAATATAATTTTAATTAGATGTGGCGGTAATAATACAAAGCTAATTTTATTTTTGCTCTAGACTATTTCTATACACTAATTTCAGTAGAATAATTGGAAAAGATTATGTTACTTTTCATCAGTTTCGTCCGGAATATTTTAAAATTCATGAAAACGGACTTAAGAACAATATGACATAATCTTTTCAGTGGTTTAGTATGGTGCCAGTTCATTGAGATAAAATAAAATCAGAGGAGGTTTTATTTATTGCAAAAAGATAGATCGTTGGCATAGGATCCAAGAAGAATTTAGTTTTGGCTTAAATAATCCAGCATAAATGTAAATATAGTAATGTTACCCTTTATTTTAATAGAATTCTATAATCCTGATTTTTTGTGGTCAAAAATGTAGTATTTCAATTTTCAAATTCATTTCATTTACTATATAAGAAATTATCTACATCAATATTTCTCATAACATTTTGAAAGAACTTATATATTACAGTTGCTATAATGATAAATAATAATGAATGTGTCCATAATTATGGAAACTAAAATAATAATTATTATTTTTATTATTTAGATAATTTAAAAATGTTATTTTGAGAAAAAAAAACATAAAATCAGTTATCTCAGTCACAACAAAAAATAGGCCAAATACTGCGTTCCGTGAGAAGCCGAAGGGATTCTCTCAGCTACACAGGAATATTTAAAGTGTCATGCGAAGTGGCAAAGTATACAATGGCACTACCATATATATGTTAAATCTCTACTTGTAGAATATAAGCGACATTTGGTCTTAATCAGCCAGAAAAATATGCGATTGTCATTCAGAATATCAATGTAATAAAATTTAAAAAGAAAAAAAAAAAAGAAAGAAAGAAAAGAAGACGTGGAAATTTCTGCTCATCAAACAATGCCTGCACCACAACACTCCAGCCCCTCCCCCTTTTAACAGATTTTTTCTTACCTCTGCTTCTCCAGACACTTTCAGTTCACTGATGATGCCAATCGTCGGCGAAAACTCTCGGCAAAATAGCACCGTAATGTTCCATTTCAACAATACTATTTAGATAATTTAGCCTGTATACCTGGTTTGTTATAAAATATTGATAAACATTTGTAAAAAATACAAAACAACAATGTGAGTGGAGGGTGCACATGAAATTCTGCCAATGAACATTTTAAATCATTAGGTAACATGAATATGCGTTTGTCCCTTCTAAGATTTTGTTTTATTTACCGACGCTCTTTAACATTTCAGGTCTTCAGTGTCCCACTCAATTCAGCACGTGAAGCATCTTAAATATGGCTTGAGGTTCTTTTTCGTGCCGTAAATCTACGGCAGAGGACCCCACAGCTTTACTTCCCTTCCGAAGGAAGCCATACTTAGGATTTTTACACCCGAAAAAAATTCATCGACTCTAACCGGGATTGAACTCGCGATCTTGGGTCTAGGAGACAAGCACGTTTATCACTAGATCACCACGACCGACTCCTACTAAGATGAAAACCTCCGGCGCCCTATTGGGAATTTCAGAAAAGGTTATATAAGGTAAGTCTTGCAGCTTGTTAAGTGGGTTCGGATTAAAGTTTTGCACAACTGACGTTTGTATATTGGACCTATATTTGTAGATAGGAACCTGTTGACAATGAACCAAGCTATTAGGTTCTATTCTTCAAAATGTTTTAGGTTAGTACAGCAATAAACCGTTACTAAGCTGTAAACAAATGCGCGCGCACCATTTATTGTAGAAACTCTTGAAGATTTTGCTGTTTTTCAATGGTCATATTTCAGCAAAAAACTTTGTTATAAAATAGGAGAACCGCTCCATGGCGGTATTCAACAACGGATTGCTGCTATACATGAAAACTGTTCGAAAAAATCTCAAAAGTGAATAAGAAACAGATATTTCATAGTAAAAGGAACAAGACAAAACTTAACATGTATAGTTTTTGTTTCTGGCTTCTTAGCACGACTGATGATGCAGAATTTAAGCATGATATACTTTATGAGTGATGAAACGTAGATGAATTGTGTGTAAAACTGACAGAAAATTTCAAGATATATCTTTGTATTACTGATTGTTGAAAAAAATACTCAACTCACCGTTACAAGCAATTTAACTTACTATGAACGCAAGAAATTCCAACATGTCTCAAATTCCAATGGCTGGTGTGTTCATGAGGATTTCACAAGAAGATTTATAGCTACCACTTCTCCAAATTTCTCTCTAGGTGTTGAGAATCTTGAAATGTAAAGGCATGAGACAAATACCCATCCTCTTTCATTTAGACCAGAACTTTTCAAAGGGGTACTGAAAGAAAGAAACTGAATAAAGAATGGTAGTCTGCATCGCTGCTTGATTCAACCACGATAGTCGAAAGTAAGGCGTTTAATGTGGTCGTCGTACATTTTATTACTTGAATCTTAGGGGTCGTTTGGGTTGAAAGATTAAAGACATTTGGGGTGCTAGTTATTTTCTTACCTGAATCATTTAATAAGTTTTAGCTCATAATTTTTATATTGTTAAGGTGCACAAACGTCAAAGATTATTTAAAAGCAACAGTTTCTAGGGGGGGAGAAAGGGGGGGAGCATCTAGGAAGTTCCTCCGGAAATAATAAAACAAACATGCTTAGCAGTGCTGTGGCCATTGCAGTGTGGATATTCCTACAGACCACAGCTTACAAAGAACAAGAGGAAATGTGATAAATGAAAACTACAAATTCAGCAAATATTGTGAACTAAAGAATGAAGTGTAGGAATGTAAGGTTTTGTTATATACCGGGGTGATCAAGTTTGTTCGGACTTTATCCTGAATCATTTGAAATGAATGGCATCACTATTGCGGAGCGAGATTCAATCACTATAGTTAATTGATTCAGTTCTGAGAATTCGCTGTGGAGGGCAGGAATGCGCCTAGGAGAGGGATAGTGAGCATAATTATCACCCAGTTTGCTTACAACATGCAATCGTATTATTTCTTTAATCGTACTCTCGAAACCGATATCCTTCAAAGCAATGATCGCTGACTAGCAAACACGTCATCCTTTCAGGTTTACTCAAGGTAAAGTCCGAATAAATTTGATCACCAAAATATTGAAAAGTACATTGGTGAACCCGTGAAAACACGGGAAGTAGTCCAGTGATTCTAGGCCAAAAGGAAGCAGAGGATGGACGTAAGCTGTGGACCGAATAAGTTTATATGAAGCAGTTTCTAATCTGCGTCAAATGAGGTGTAAACCAAAAGCTCGTTATTTTCGCGATCAGCAATAATTGGAAATTCTGCAAGAGCAATTATTGATGATGTAACATTTTTTATCGCCCTAAGTTTTCTCTTAACTTTACACATGCTGTATACCAGTTGTGTTCGGTTTTCTAACACCAAAATTCGTTGTGCACTGTATTGGCTTATGGACATAGACGCAAACAAATAACTTTAATCATATTTTACACCGATTTTGAGACAGCATCCTGTGTACGATGGAACATGTTTTTTCTCAATGGCAGATTTAATGTTGTACACTCCCAAAAACTGGCACAGAACAGTACAAATGAGAAACGAATATATTAATCAGGTAAATGACTTCATTATTTTTCGGTCTTCCATTTTATCTCCAGATGGGGACATTTTTGCAATCTATAGCGCATACTAGAGAATATTTTTATTTAATATGTTCATTAAAATACTTTTGAATAAAGTCTTTATTTCCTCTCAGAATTTGAGCTGCTATACCTCCCGTATATCCTAGAACAAAATATTTTCACAGCCATTTTAATGAACATTTCTATACCTCGCATCCAAATGGTCGGTCCTGGTGGTGTAGTGGTTTCCATACTTGCCTCCTATACCCAAGATCGCGGGTTCGAACCCGGCCAGGACCGATGGATTTTTTCGGGCGTAAAAATCCTAAGTATGGCTTGCTTCGGAAGGGAAGCAAAGCCTAGGGTCCCGTGTCGTACATTTACGGCACGAATAAGAACCTCAAGCCTGAAAGAGAGGCCTCTGAGCAAAATTTGTTGGCCGTTTCGCGCCCTGATTTGAATGGGATGCTGATGACTGCGATATTAAAGAGCATCCAAAAAAAAAAAATCCAAATGTGCATAATGTAATTTATGAAAGCAAGCTAAAAATAAATGCATTAATGCTCCACCAGACTGGACAATTGATACTAATGCAACATCTTACTTTTTTTTTGTATCGCACCAATTTCACTCTGAATTTTAGTCTGTAAAGATGGATAACATTTTTAGTCGAGCCAAAGAATCACTCACTTTGGCATTACCAAATCTGTACAAAATGAGAAGGAAAATTTTGTCCCAAACGTCCTAGTGCAGGCACCCCAAAAGAGATACATTTAAATGGTTTAGTAGAAGTCGTTGGAAACGTTTAGCACCAATGGCCGATCCTCCTCCGCCAAAGAAAACAGTTCTATCGCGTTGGAACGTCCTTCGATTACATTGCAGAGATTATCCATACAATACGATTAGATTGGATTATTTAGCGCGGAGGAAGATACTTCAATATTTCAGTCATTTCTGAGTGGGCCCGTCGGGAGGAAAGAATGAAATGAGGGAGACACCACATCGCCAAAATCCACGGGGAATGACCACGCAGACATAGACGGCGTCTCTAATACATTTCTATATAGGATTCTCCGACTCCGGGGTAAATCTCCCCTCTACCCAAAGAGCTCAAACCCTTCAGAAGGTCCGCTTTCAGACACCATAGCAGAAACTTTTGCGCTTCAAATCATCATACCGTGCCAGCCCATCTCGCCCTTGCACTTTTGACCCTGTAATAGAATCAATGGAATGATATGAAATGAAAAGATGGAAAAATCAAGGAAAGCAGAGACCCATTCCAGCATTCGCCTAAGCGAAAAAGGAAAAAAACAACGGTGGGAGGAAGGAAAAAACTTCTTCAGGATGACCGGTCCAAGGGATTTGAATCCGGGAACCTCCAGAATGATTTTCTCATCGCCTTGGGTGCCCGAGGTCGTTAAGGCGCGGACTCGTGAGCGGGAGGTATGGGGTTCCAATCCCACCAGGACCGTCCTCCTGACTAGGTTTTTTTTTTTTCAGGTTTTCCTCATTCCTCATAAATGGCAAATGCCGGGGAGGTACCCTAAACTTAGGTCTGGAACGTTTCTTTCCTTAAAAAACTCTTTCCTAATATATCATTTCATCTCATGTATCACAGTGTCCACCTGGTGCCTCAGTAGAAAAATGGGCGTTAAACACTATTCAAAAAGGGGGGAGGCTTTTCTCTAGCGACCCATTCCATTATTCTCCTATTCAAACGAGTTTTTGCATACAAGGAGTGCTTTAACCAGATATTTTAATGGCCTACTGCTGATCAAGGATGTTCTTTTACACCGAACTGTACTCTGTGTGTTTACGCTCAGATAAAACCTAGAATGTGTGGATAAGGAACTAATATCCTGTCCGTTATTATCGGTTGCGCGAAAAGGGGGGGGGGGCGGTAGTGCTCGTAAGCGATGCTTCTAATAAAGAAAACACCTTCAGCATGGTCACAGAAGCAAAACCTTGATTTGACTGGCTATGGTTGACCAGGTACCTGAATTAAAAATTCTCATACCAGCTTAATCTTAATAGCTATAGTCCAAGGCTATCGAAACATATTAGAATAGTATTTATAATAGATTAGCACCATTATTGAAAAAACAGAAAAATATATAAATATATATACATACACACACGTGACATTTCTATGTCTTCTTGCCATAGAAGAACTCACGTAGTTCGATATATATATAAAACAAAAAAATGAACTCGGTATGAATGGCCTGCCGTTTCTCTGCAGAAGTTTCCCGAATTTTTCTGTGCATTTTGACAAGGAAAATTACGAAAGACATTTGAAAACGGGAGCTTTTCAAACTCAATTCCTAAAAAATAATAAGAAGCAATGCTTTGTTACTTTGAAGTAAAATTTGTCTCATTGCTTTCACCGGGAAGTAAACAATCAAGCTAAAAGAAGAGTAAAACAGCTTCGAAAGAGAAATGCAAATAAAATAGAGTTAATAAATTTTGTTTTTAAAAGAAACAAGCAGCATAATTGCTCTGATGTACTGCGTGTAAGAAGTATGTGCGTACGGAATCCAGCACTGCTTTCAACGTAATAGTCCTCAGAAAAATTTAAGGTAATGGTAAAGAAGAAAGAAGTTTGGGAAGAAACGAACGAAGGGAAATGAGTTGTTTTCACGTGTTGATAAACTTATTGGGGTACTAGATTATCCTCAAGAATCAAGATGTAAGTTCTGCAAATATGCAACTATTAGAAACACTTGAAGGCTATATAGTATACAATTAAAAAAATCAAAACCAATGAACACATTACATCACTTCGCTACAGAGAAATTTTTGTTTTCGTCGATTTGAAAGGGAAGGCTAATTATGCCAACAGAAGCGTTGCTTCATCTCATCAGTTTAAAAGATGACTTCACCTGTTTCAAGGAAGTAGCCTTAATAAATATGCATCGATATGTTAACATAAAAATACTAGCAGATGAAAGCACATGCTATTACAAGTTATAAGGACGAAGACCACAAACAAGAGAGAAACCAGACAAACTAAAACTATACGGAAACAAAAATACTACTGATTATAACTGGCACAAAGCACGGACGATATATCTACTTCATGCTAACATTTAAAATAAAAGTTAAATTCTCTCCCAAACATGAGTTAGAAATGCTCTAGCAGTTTTGTCTACACATATTTATTTTATTGTTTAAAATTTCTATTTTCCATTCCTTTTTAACGTTTCATTATTTAATCTATCATCTCGTGTTACTCTTTTCACTGATCTTAGAACTCTCTTGGGTCTGAATTCTACTTTTATCCTTATTATAAGTTCATTTTCATTGTCATATAGGCAACCTATCGGATATAGTAAAAAAGAAAAATACAAGCGTTCGTATTTTAAGATTAATTTAAATCTTGGCAATGAGAATTGAAATGAAAGGTCATCTGTTTGGTGAAAAGCGATTTATGTGATGTAAACAATGGGTAAGTCAGTCCCACACTGTGTAAGTTAACACCGCGTGATGTCACAAACAGCTGGAGAGGTGGAACATGCGCGTGATGCTGTGGTTCGAATTAACAACAGGCTCTGTAGCTGATTTACCACACATGGCCGCCCAAAATGAGTAACCACAAAAGATAATATATGAACATGCTGCAAGACATCCATTGTCACCCAAAAATCGGCGAGAAGAGCTTCTAAACAACTAGAAATTTCTAACAGATGTTTAAGGAGAGGGTTAAAAACGCTACATCTGATGTATTGGTCTATGTTGCTATATGCCCTAAACGAGAACGGTCTAGAATTCAAGACCGAAGACTCCAATTATGTGAATGGTATCTATACGAAGTGAAAGTGATCCTAGCTTTTACAAAATTACTTTGTGCTTGTTTAAGTCGAGGGAAAGAGACAACAAGCATGATTATAGGCACTGTGCTTCCGAAAAATCCACGGTTTGTAAATGAATAGGAACTAAATGTTTCCGGAGTTACGGTTTGGGCAGGGATGTGCAGGGAATGAAGTATATGCCCTCATCATTTCAATGGAACGGTGAATGCAAATAAGTACTTTCGAATGTTAACAGAAACTATACATTAGATTTAGACAATAGCCCTGAATTTGAAGCAGTGGGAAACAACCTGATTTAACAACAATACGATACACCATTGCATTATGAATTAAACGTCCGCACATTTTGAAGAGTGGATAGGAAGGCATGGTACAATCGATGGGCCACCGTGATCGCCGGACCTCACACCATGTGATTTTTCATTGGGCAGATATTAAAGGACAAAGTTTTTGCTACGAAAGCAAGAGATATACACCATTTAAGGGGTTTAATTGAACAAGAATTTGAAAACATTATTGGTTAACGGGAATTTGTGTGACAAGATATGTAAATCAGTGTTTGAACGATTTCGTAAATGTATAATGTATGTTCCACTTGGAACAATTTCTGCTATGCTACATAATTCTTTTTTCGATTAACTCTCCTAAGTCACATCTGTATATTTTTGGCGAAATCGAAATTTCTATATACAGATATTATGATGAATAAACGAAATAAAATATCTTGCAGCGTCTTTTTTCAGGACAATAGCGAACTTGAATTATTTTTCTTATCAAAGAGAGAATGACGTTTTGTATCACTCTACTATAATTAATGACTTTCATATTTTCTATCTATCCTTACAATAGCGGTTTAACAACAATTTCCGAAACTTCAGTATAGCATTATAGAATTTCAGTTTTGCTGGGGAGGTAAAGTACATGTTTAGCATTTACATTTCATCAGAGTAATTAAACGGCAAATCGTTTAATATAAGATCAGAGGCCAATTTTGGGGGAAAAAATTAAAGTTTTTGTTTAAAATAATTATTTTGATTTTTATGCTTAATTTGCTATATCAATTATTGAAAAATTCTAATTGTAGTGTTTTTAATTACGTAATGTGTTTTATGTTTCAAACTACTTTTTAATACGAAAACATCTCTGAAGCCATTTGTTATAGAAGGCTATGGTTTGATGTATTTTGTTGGTAAATTATTGTTTCAAATGTCAATAATAATAATGAATGCTTGTGTGTTTTGATTTTTTAAGCGATTGGAAAGTGTTTATGTTTATTTTGAGTTTTACAAGCTATATACCCCAGCTTTCTTTCCTAAATATATATAATACCATACCTATGCCCACAATTATTTACAAAAAAATTAAAAACAAAGAAAATGGGTATTACAAAACCTACCCAGCAAAGCTTGGTAGTAGTGACAATGAAATTAACAGACCTATTTATGAAGAGAACAATTTATTGAATGATAAACGAATTACTTAAACTCCCCCTAGTGCTTAAGAAAAAGATATCTGGTAATCATATGGAAGATATTGAAGACAACAAAGGAAATATTAATATAGTGATTGACTTGAATATATTAATTGTCGTGTTGAGTGAAACTGTCTCTTGTGGTGGTAATATTACTTTGTGTGAAGATGTAAGTGCAAGAAATGGATTAATATGTAAATTGACAATTAGCTGTATTAACTTAAACGCTATTTTAGTCGTAAGTGAAAAATTGACAACATGTGAGCCTTTTTCTCATAAACATAAGTTAGAAGCATGAAATTTTTACAACTGATATACATTATTACATTCATTGCTTGGCTCTAGTTTCAGGTTATTTGTATCAGAATTTTTATATATGAATATTAATAATCTTCAATTTTTATAAAAAGAAATCTGTCACAAAAAACTATAACTTATTGTTTTTATAAAGTATATTTAATAAACTAAAGCTCAGAACTTACAATGTAATGAAAAATAAGCAGTAAAAGTTTCACTGAGGTTTGCAATACTTTCTGAGAAAAGATACATAAAAATTAATAACTTCGCATTAGTAATTACAGCCTCTGATCTCACCTTGAGTATGTTTCTTTTAGCCCGCCGCGAATCTTATTTTTGCCAATTAAACATTTCTGATACTTCTTTCTATTTATAAGCTAATAGTTCTTTGGAAACTTTCAGAAATGTTAAGGAAAACAAGTAGAAACCTCTGTACAGGTATGTCCGGTTGACCTGACCTTATTTTAGTAGTAGGGGAGAATGATTGGCAAATGTGTGCCGTCTGCAGGAACTATTCCAAATGAAAACAACTGAATTTTATGGCACTGATCAGATTCGCTTCTCTCTCCTCGTAAAATTCCAGCTGGGTTACCGAAATCAATACTGAATGCATTTCTGCATCCTGAAAGAGATTTTTGTAAGCTACGCCCGCTTCAAGCCACGCGGTGGGAATGTTAATGCATCGATATGGACTATAGAATCAAACTTGCTCACGGTTATTTCCTGATTGTGCTGATCCGTGTGTGCGTATAAACAAGTGGCAAACAACATATTTTGCTCAGTATTATCAAAATGATATGTTTCTTTTGGAGAAAATGTGGCAGTGTCTGCGTAACCACGTGATTTATTGGCACTCGCTAGCAGCAGTGCAAGTGGCATCCTGAATTTACACGCACTCGCTCTCTGACGGCAGAATGATTTATGACCGTCAGCTTTCATCACCAGTAAGCTTCATATATCCACCCTTTCCGTGCCTTCAAAAAGCCGCTTCTGTCGTTATAAAGGGAAAATCGATGTGAAAGGACCGATCATTCACAAAGAGCAAGGCACCCAAGGTCAGGATATTACAGAAATACGGGAGCAACAGAAGAAACTGCAGAACGTGACATCGCTCCAGTTTTATTGGCTCCCATGAAATGGCTATGTTAAGGATGCGGTGTGGATATTTATAGTTCCGCAGCCACAGAGCTGATGATGGGCGTGTGACACGCGATATTTCTCGCCTGACGAAGTGTGGCAGCCTTCTTTTCTGGGAGGCATTTTGCCATTAAAGAGAAGGCACTTTGATGAAAAAACATATGAATACAATTCTCGAAGGCCTGTTTTTGGCATGTAAAAGGTGTTAATTCCATTGAACGCTTTATCATAATAATAATAATAATAATAATAATAATAATAATAATAATAATAATAATAATATTGCTTATTTTCAAACCGGCCTTTTAATCTTTCTTTTCCCCACAGGTCTGTTTTACGAAATGCCTTTGCCCCATTTGCTCAATATGGTATAAAGTTATAAAATTTAATTCTTGACGTATATTTCCTCATTTCTATATAATCGACTAGAGAATATAATTAGCTCAAAAATCTCATTTCAGAATCATCTTCATACTATCGAAGTAGATATTTTATTAGAATGTAATTTTTGACTAATAAAGACAAACGGGTACGCAGAAGTTAAGAACAGAAAGAGAGTAATAATAAAAAAAAAAAAAAAAGACATCTCAAGAATGGGAACAAACGATCTCAGGTAATTCGTTCAGGTGCTGTAGGCTACTCCAAAGCTACAAGTGTGTTTATGAATGGTCAAAAGAACTGAAAACGAAATAACTTACGTTAAAAAAAAAAAGTAATTTATTCTGCCTCTAATCATCGTGAAACAAAAGTATTGAAAATGAGCCATTAATGCATTACCGTCTGATACACCATAAGCCAGTTTGAATGTCAGCCAGCACTTTATGGTGGAACTGTAAGCCATACCACTTCTTTCAAACTACATGTGCCGCTCTTGCACATACTTCCCTACCCTCGTGTCCATACTGGAAGCCTTTGGTAACAGTCTTTTGTTCCTATTGGTTGGGATACGCGAGGTAACTTCTAAAACTAAAGTGACATCAGTGTTTCTAGCGTGGACCGTTCGTTATCTTCTTGTTCTTTACTTGCAGAGAGGGCTCCGGTTTCATCGGGGTAAGATACTTTTAGCTATTTGTTCTAAATTGTTAAGACCGCTGCTCTCTCCGTTAGCCTGACCAGTGACCGAGGTGATACAGAACTTTGTAAGCTTTCAATGTCATTGTAGCAGTTTAATGTGATTTTAAGTATTTTATTCGATTTGTGGTGATTGCAATTTCAAATTCTTGTTAAATCATTGAAAAGGTTTTAATGAAGAGTTTGCAAAATGCTTAGCCATTAGACCAATTTGTTGTTTTGAAAGTTTTAAAGATTATTTTAATATGTTGAATTACAGAATTAAATTATATTGCTGAATGCAAGAGAATACAGCTTTTTAACGTTGAATAATTTCAATCATTTATTCATTGTGTAATAAATCATAATAGTTGGCAATCTCTCCTCGTAATTGAAAACATCGCCACGGGTGACCGAGGTAGTTAAGATGCGGTCTCGTGAGCGATAGGTTTGGGTTCGAATCTCGCCAGGACCATACCCCCTGACTGAGGTTTTTTTTCAGGTTTTTCTCAGTCCTCATAAGTGGCAAATGCCGGGGAGTGTTCTAAACTTAGGCCTGAAAAATTTCCTTCCTTAAAAATTCCTTTCCTAATATATCATTTCATGTATCATCAATGTCCATGACCTGTGGTGTCTCAGTAGTAAAAACGGGCATTAAAAGTAATTGATAACTACCTTTCGCCTGCCATGTCCTGAGGGCATTCTCTCTAGACCACTGCCTTGGTTAATGCTTGCTCGGTCAATAACAAACTGAATATTATGAAGAAATGAAAGGGAAAGGAAGGGTAGGTAGTAAACAATCCACCTGTACAATAAATCATAATAAAACGTACGTACTGTAGTTCTCAAAACCCCTTACGGCTTCCACACTGACAGTGCGTGATTTGTGGTTAGATTGAGGGGCTGCTGCTTTGCCAATACCGTTAATTTACATTTGACTATGTAAAAATGTGACTATGAATACGTCACATCGCCATGCAGCTCTGGCATTTATCTATGTTGATTTCTATATCTCCATATTGAAACTTCCGCGACCATTCATTTCCGCTCTCAAAATATTCGAGAGTTAAGCTTGCCTTTTGCTTGTAAATTATCTGTTCATATTTTTACGCATTCTGAAATGTTCCATTACTTTTTAAATTACTATAATTAATACTTTCATTATCAATTATCAATTTTTCTAAGCTTAAATCTCTATTGAAAAATATACTTTTAGTCTTTGTTATAAACTGTTAGTAAATTTTATAATTTAAAAATTTTATTTTGAATTTATAAGTAAATTTTCTTCAGAGTATAGCTATCTTACCATCAACATATATAGAGACGTCTAAATTCGGTCTTTAATAATAAAATGCGCTGCTTACCCTGTGAATCTTTGGTAATGCAGTCAGAGAAAATTCAGGCAACAAAAAATTTCTCCCATTAAGAATGTGAACAGACTATGCGATGAAATCTAATGGTGTCAAATTCTTATGAAAAGGTTGTTATTCTATTAGCTGTTATTTTAAAAGATACGGGCATTTAAGTCTGAGTAATTGTAAAATATATAGAACGGTATATTGCATGCACACATTCCTGCAAAAAACAGAAAGAAAGACAAAACTGGAATTGATTATTGTGAATCTAAACAATTCTGGTAATAAATTTTGTGCAAAAAGATAATTTCGTAATGAAGAAACAAAACTTTAGAGATTGTTTTCCAACATGTATTTTCAATAATAAATTCCGCTTAGATAGAGCTACCTTTAAACTTTAAAAATGCGGAATAATAGCTTTATGGAATAACACAAATTTGACCTAGGTCACTAATTCCCAACTTTTTAGACTCTCAAACCTATTTCAAAAAGGGCTGAGCTGAGTGAATCGCTTATTAATATACAAAAGTTTAACGACCTTAAATAAACGGAAAATTGTTTTAATTACGATAAATAGGTCTACCTTAGAGTTACTCCAAAAATGAAGCAATAACACTTAAAATATTGAAGTTCAAATAACTCTGCATTTATTTCACATTTAATATGTTAACTAAATTAAACAATTAGGCAATTTAATACCGTAATAGCACATTTTCCTATTTTAAAAGTCATATTTTTATATTTCACTCATTTTCATCTAAACCAGACACGATAACGACTTTTTTTTTGATAACAGTGAAAGATTTTATACGTGCCAAAATTCCATGTTGACTAAAGGTACACAGTTACAGGACAGTTTCAATATTTAAAACTTCTCTCTTAGCCTACAAGTTTTCTTGCACATTTACTCTATCTTTCTTTGAAGTCAGAAACTAAGAAGTTAAATAATGTTACTTTCAGTACAAAATATATTTCTCGATTTATTTTTTAAATAAGCGTATGAAGAAAGGACACCCCGCTCAAATATGTGGATGAACAAGGTAATAAGGTTTTCATGACTTTATTCAATAACTTATCCCAAAAAAAAAAAAAATAATGGTGTAGTTTTGTGACCTTTCTGTAGCTGAAAGTTTCCATAAGTTACTCTTTTTAATTTACTCGTAATTTCTATTCCGAAATTGCTGTTTTTTTTTGTTTTTTTGCTGTCCATCCTAATGCATTATGCATCCAATTCTTATATTGGACATTCAGGGAAATATTCTCTGAAAGTTTTTCTAAGTCCTTTAAAACGTTCTTTGATCATATTCTTGATATTTTCGTCTAGAGGAAGAATGTTTTTTTACCAGGATGTCGTGAAGAATTGATTCCCGCCAGTCTTTATACCGTAGACTTTTTTCAGCTTTTAAAAGTCCGTCACTAATTTTTTATTTAGTTTAATGTTTATTGAGTGTTATATATACCAACAAAATACGTTTAATTAAACATATTGCATTTCCATTCTAAAAATAGAGCTTCTATAATGTTAACAGCAATGCGAATAAAGTAAATTTTATCTGCATTCAGAAATCGCATCTTTTCCTGATTTTTTGTTTCTACAAAACAGCTGCTGATTGTTGATTTGTTTTATTTACGGACGCTCTTTAACATCTCAGGTCATCAGCGTCTCATTCAATTCAGAGCGTGAAACGACCGACAAGTTTTGCTCAGAGGCCTCTTCTTTCAGGCTTGAGGTTCTTTTTCGTGCCATAAATTGACGACAGGGACCCACGGCTTCACCTCACTTCCGAAGGAAGCCATACTTAGGATTTTTACGCCCGAAAACTTTTAAGTTTAAACTGTGAAGCTTATTTTAATCAACTTCCTCTTTTTATATAAAGAATCTGACACTGTGAAATACTTGATAGAAGGTAATATAGTTTGTTAGTTTGTTACACATTCCTCGTATTTATTAGAAATGAAATATAGGAATGAATGCATTTTATTAATACATATCGTGTTAAGCGGATACAAATGTTAACGAAATTAATTGCTTAATTTTAAACAACCAAATGTTTGTGTTTAAATGGAAGACTTCAAAAGAGATTCCATAAAATTCTTCAGAGATGGGATAGCCAAGGCAAACAAGATTTGCCCAACGTAATTCCATGCCGCTATGTGTTCAACAAGATTATTTAGTTATTTCAATTCCGAATAATAAAAATTAACAGTTGAAAGATATTTAGGTTCCGCTCTCTTTCATTATCAAGACATGCTATCTAAGATTGTTATATCATTTAATATATTTTCTATGTAAACAAAGTGGCTTTAATTCGCTGTGTCTGATATTTTCCTTTTTGTTTATCTTTCTGATACTTTAGCTGCGACTAATATTGTGGTATATTTGCCTAATGGTATTTAATACATCAACTCTGTACTCATTTTTATTTTTTATTTTATGCACTGCATTGCTAATCTGACCATTGTATATTACGAACACAGTAACACTGAAATATTATCCTCTCCTGCAGTTACTTTCATATTTATTTCTAGAAGTGTAACAATCAATCAGATAACGTTTTATGTATTTCTCTTTAACCTTATGCCAAACTTGTATCTAACGCCCATGCAAGCTAATATTATTTGCGTTCTGGCAGAAATGTCACCATAGAAAAAAAGAAGTAAATGTTCTACTATCATTGCTAATTGTTACAGGAGTTTCGGTTGGGGGCAGAGAGGAGTTGAAAGAGGTGTACCATTTGTGTTTATATTTACTTCAGGAAGCTATTTTTGTGGTGGGGGAATCTCCCATGTTAGCACCCTTGAATTAACTTTAATGTCTTTTGCTGCACACTTGCTTTATCCATGTTGCTAAATTTAACCAATTTTTAACAAATTTGCAATTTTTGTTTTATCTATCTATCTATCTATCTATCTATCTATCTATCTATCTATCTATCTATCTATCTATCTATCTATCTATCTATCTATCTATCTATCTATCTATCTATCTATCTATCTATCTATCTATCTATCTATCTATCTATCTATCTATCTTATCTATTCTATCTAATCTATCTATCTATCTATCTATCTATCTATCTATCTATCGATCCATCTATCTATCTATCTATCCATCCATCTATATCTGTCTGTCTGCCTACCCACCTACCTACCTACCTACCTACCTACCTACCTACCTATTTTTTTTTTTTTTTTTCCCAATTTCACTACTGTCCATTTTGGACTTATAGGATGCTCCCGCAGCCTGGCGAAAGTGTAACCGACTTCTAAGGTTAGGTTGTCTGAAAGACACGACTGCGTTATCTCAAGAAATGCTGCCGGGGGTATGGCAGGTGATAATTGGGCAGAATGAGTTCAGAACTTTATGGCCTAATTGTCCAAGACATTCACCTTAAGACCTGAGGGAAAATTCCTGAAAAAAAAAACCTGTCAGGAAGCTGACTCATTCGGGAATTGAACCCAGGCCCATCGCGTAGGAAGCACGAATGCCACTAGATTATGGCGGTGGTTATCTTTATTTTTCAAACGATGGAATTTATGAAGGACATTTTTCTTAGAGTCTAATTTTAACACAAAGAAGAGACAAACAATTATTGCAATTACAAAACATTGACTCTAGTCAGCAATTTCTTGCTTAAAGTGCATTCCGTGCACTAAAAGAAATTAGCTCATTATTTTTACGCAAGATGAAAAAAGGGTAAATTAATGTTGAAGTTTAAAATGCGTGGGAAACTGAGATTAAAAATCCTACCTTTCTTTAATTAATTTTTGTACCAATATCTTTGTTAGTGGATCTTTGGTCCATATACAGGACGTATGAACCATCTATTTTTTTTTTTTTTTTTTTTTTGGCATTTTATTGTCCATGAGAGATTTAAGATTTTAAATATTGAAGTTTTTATTATAAAAATTAAATTTTGGTAAATGTTTTTCTTATGGGCATTTCAATTCAAGCAAGAGAGTTTAAAAAGTATAGCGTTGATAAAATTTGTCATCCATTTGAATCTTTTTAGCTTTTTAGGAACCTGTTGATGGTAGGGACGCTTTCGCATGTTAAATACACTGGAAACGGGGTCTGAATTTACTTATTTCCACTGTGATAAAAATTTAATTCCCACACTGTTAGTGCTTGAAATATTCATTGTATTAATAACTAATAATATGAATCGGATCTTATCTTACCATGTAATTTATAGAACTTTAAGTGGTCACTTCTGCCTGATTCAACAATGCTTGCAAACGAACTTAAAAAAGTAGCCAACAGCTGTAAGGCTTGAATAAAGGTTGCCATAGACCCAAAAGTTGGACACTTCTGCCAGAACGCCGACATCGTTGAACTGTCAGCATACCGGCTTATTACGCGAGCATCTCACGCCGCACCAAGTCCACACACACAGTGCACCACACAGTTACTACATGTCGACTGAAGCGAAACCCACAGACGTCCAGTGTCACAGTACCCACGTCCTCGAGGCTCCTCAACTGCGTTCGTCCGTGTAGTGCAACTAATATCAGAGACCTCCTCGTGTCTTTCGTGACGTATGAAATTGCAGAACCAATCAATGACTGAATAACTGCGTTGTAATTCTTCTGGATGCTAGGCAAAAGTATGCTTGGTTTTTACGTTTATGACTAGAAACAGCAAGTTCAGGCATTTAAAAAGTAAAAAAAGATACGCAAAAAGACACTTAAAATATGTAATATTAGCGGTAAAAATATTACTTACGGTCACTGCTAACTCAATAGTAATTTAAATGCAATAATAATAAATTTCCTAAAATATTTACCGTTTCAAATATCAAGTTGTATATAACATGTTTTTGTATAAAAATAAATAATTTAATGATTCATATTTTTAAACAGCAATATTAAAGGACAATTACCAAAATATTGAACAACTTCACTTGTGGCCGAGGTTGTTAAGGAGCAAGGGGTGTGACTGAGGTTTTTTTCCAAGTTTTACTCATTCTTCATAAATGGCAAATGCCGGGGAGGTACCCTAAACTTAGGCCTGTAACGCTTCCTGTAAAAAAAAAAAAACCTTTCCCAATATATTATTTCATCTCATGTATCATCAATGTCCACCACCTGTGATGCCTCAGTAGTTAAAACGGGCGTTAAAGCACTAGCACAGGTGTTACTACAAATTATCAACACTGACTTTTTTTGTCGTCTGTCAAACAATTCACTTTTTTTCCTAAATATTTTAGTATGTACAATGTGCAGATTGTGAAAGGAGGGTCTATTCCTTTTTGAGTCTTGCCGCGGGAAATTCCAAGGTAGTGAAAGTTTACGATAACGAATAAGCTAATAGTCTAGTTTTCGTTAAGCTGAGATCGGAAGCTCACAAACGAATACCGCTTGCCCACAATGAAAGCGAGTTTACTATAGCGACCTATTTATCAACTTTTTTATGAAGGTCTTCCTTGTAGATATGAACACTGCATTAGTATAGAATATTTCCTTTATAACATAAAATGCGCCGGAAAACATTTTTACGTTCACTTCTTACTCTTAACAATAAAGTAACAAAAAATACAAAAAGAAAAAAATAATTACAACAAAAATAAAATTTGCAAAATAATACAAAACTTCACAGTTGTAAGTATTTAAAAGTACCAACATCCATAAAGGTATGGAAGTTCAAGCGCGTAATTACAAATAATGCCTTTAAATTTAAAGGCGTCCAGCAATTTATTCTTGTAAGCTTTCATCTATGTGAATCGGTCCTTAGAAAATTAATGGAGGCGTATAATGAAGGTCGCTGAATATTTTCAAAAGGTTCTGTACCCCACAAAGTTCTGAAATAAACTCACTGTACACATTATCACATTGTTAAACATTCAGTAATTGGGAGTAACAACTCCTCACTACAACTGGACTTGATGGTCGCTGGTGACATTTTAGTAGGCCCCGTTTGGATGGTGGATGAGGGGAATAGAAAGAACGCAAAGAGGAAGGTTAGGAACCGCTTGAGGGATGCGGATAGGCAGCAGACATTTGTTAATTCAGAGGGATGATTTAGTTGGAAGTAACACGAGGCTGCAATCTGAATGGGAGATTGTATTAACAGAAAATGAGTTTCAACCACTAATTATACCATCACAGATACCGCTGAGTCATCTTCAAACAAAGGATCTCAAGGAGACTTAAGAATTAATCCCAAATCGATTTATATGATGCAGTTTCCAAACCCATTTATAAACTGACTGAGATCTTTTCCCAAAAAGTATTGCCGTGCAGATTAAGGCCCAGCTCCTGAATATCTAAACATTCAGCATAGGACAAATATATTTTATCTAAATGTTTAATTTATCGCAAAAATACTTTCCAAACTTATTAAATAATAAACAGTGTAATAGGCTAAACGAAAAATACGCCGAGCTCATAGTAAATCATTTAGAGCAGATATATTTAAACAAAGCATAGAGCATTTAACTAAAAAGCATTATCTAGTGGAAAAGCCAAAAGGCAAGATGTGTTTGTCCACTACTGCCTGCAACTTTTAACATTAATTATTAACGAGGACATCTAATATTGACAAAATAATTTAAATACATTTTTCCACCCAAATACTGTATACTGTACTTTTGTTGATCAGATAACTTCAGCAGGGACTAGAAACAATAAGGCTAGGCTGCATTTGGATGGTGAGTTAGGGGAATAGAAAGAGCGCATAGAGGAAGGTTAGTAACCGCTTATGAAATGTGGATAGGCAGCAGACAGTTGTGCAAATCAGAGGGATGATTTCGTTGGAAGTATAATCGAGGCAGTATGAGGGATGCAGCAATACATCAAAACAGAGAATAAACTCACTAGACAGGGTCTCGCGTACCGCAGACTAGGGGCATGACGTATGATTAAGATCACCTATGACTATGAGTGGAGAATTTATCCCATCTGCAAGGAGAGGAATCTGACTGAATGTAAAGGTACGGAAGAATGGAGGGAAAAGTATCTTCCACACCCCTTTACGAAAACTAACAGAAGGAGGTAGCCATGCTGAGTTCTGCTGGCAAGCAAGCAGGGAAGAGGAGGTTGTTATATTTCTAATGAAAGTGAGGCAGCCCAAATCTGAAAAGGCTGATAACCGGGTATGATGTTGGGGGGGGGGGGGGAGAGAATGGGATTTCCTTCTATTTTTATATATTTGAACATTTTTAAAATTCTTCTTGTATTTTTCCTCTATTATTTCATTTTTAATTTTTATTTTTAATTTTTATCTTATTTTACTGTTGAATATATACTTTTATAGTTTGTGTAATAACAAATAAAACACCTTGTATCAATTTAAGCATTCCTAGTGCATTATAGCCTGCGCCAATTGAAGTTGTATTGTATTGATGCACTGTAATAAACACTCTCCTCCTACTACTAGATACTGTTAGTAATATTTCAGAAAATGTCAAACTAAAGTAATGGCCTTTGGAGGTAAATAGCATGCCAAAACTAAAATAATAGTCGGCGATGAATTCTAAATATTTAAGAGATATTTATTTTTGAATAGTGTTTAACGCCCGTCTTTACTACTGAGGCATCACAGGCCCTGATATTGATGATACATTTAATGAAATGATAAATTGGGGAAGGATATTTTTTTAAAAGAAAGAAGCAGTCCAGGCCTAAGTTTAGGGTACCTCCCCGGCATTTGGCATGGGAATCGAACCCCAAACCTTCCTCTCGCGAGTCACCTTAACGACCTCGACCACTGTTATGGTATTTAGGAGTTAATGTGCATATAATATATCTTAAATATATGACAAATAAATAACTTCAAAAGGATAGACGATTTTTTTTATTTGGTTTATTTACGGACGCTCTTTAACATCTCAGGTCATCAGAGTCCCATTCAATTAAGGGCGTGAAACAGCCGACAAATTTTGCTCAGAGGCCTCTTCTTTCAGGCTTAAGGTTCTTTTTCGTGCCGTAAATGTACGACACGGGATCCACGGCTTTACTTCCCTTCCGAAGGAAGCCATACTTAGGTTTTTACACCCGAAAAAAATCCATCGGTCCTTGCCGGGATCGAAACTGCGATCTTGGGTTTAAGATGCAAGTATGGTTACCACTACACCACCAGGACCGACAGGGCAGATGGAACTATAAAAGACTTTTCTCTGCCCAGCCAGAAAATTCATGTTATAAAAATACACAAAGAAATAGTAATTCCTTTTTAGAGTGCTGAGCTCTGAGGAGCAAAATATAGACGAAGAATAGAAGCAATGGAAAGGAGATTTCCTGGGCCGTTAGCCGCGTGAGCTACCCCCATGGACTAAGAAAAAAGAAACTAAACTTGCCGTGTTTGTTTGGGTGGGGGAGTGCTATCTCATTTCAACGAATACAAATTATTTGACTCCCAAAACAAACGCTGGAATATCATCAGGAAATGAGCTATCAACGACCAGATGGATAGATATAAACTTTAGAAGCAGTAGCAGGCCAGAAAACCTAAATCTGAAAGCATTTGATTATGAGATAAATAATGGAACTATAAAAAGCATAAGAGTACATGTCTGTAACTCGTGTTTACTTTTTGCAAAATACGTTTGTTGGTGACAAAGTTCAATTCGACAAGATCAAACCAAACGATTTCTATGTTAAAAAGTGAAGTATAGCTCTCTTTAACACTGAGTTGATTCTACGCGGATAGCAACGATTAGAAAACATCGGAAAACTGAGCCATTTCAGGAAATAAACTGTTACGATGCCATGGAAAGCGTACAGTTCCCAGGATTTCACCTACGCAATGGGTCAAGTTGAAGAGCCCTGGGAGATGGGGGCCGCATCTAGTAGTTACATCCTCATTGGCGCTGTATCTCACGCCCCCTGCCCCTCACCGCACTGTAGTCAGCTAAATTGCCAATTATTTGTTGTTTGTGTCAAAGCACGACCCAAAATATTTTGAATCATTAAATTATGAGAAAGTGTCGCTTATAGCACTTCTCGATCTCCTCAGATCATCAGTGTGATTATGTGATACGATAGATGTGACAGTAAACAGAGATTAGCCACTAGCAACACGCTTCAACTGTTGCGTCAATTACTTTCCTACTTTCTTCGTTACGAGGAAAGTAATACAAGATAAGTTAACATGGGTTATCTAAAAGTACAAGAAAAGTATTTACATCGAACAGAACTCTCCTAATATAAGTTTATAAACGAATATAATAAGTATGAGAGTGTTAATCAGAATCTCTTTGTGTCTCCTGAAGGTAAATAAATGTATGTTGAAGGAAACAAATGATTTACCCTATGGAAAGTAGTGCAAAAGTCATAGGTAGGATTATGGATATATTTATGAATTTTTTATGAAAAATGTGCATTTTTAGTGCACTTTGGTATTTTTTTCTTTAGCGATATACCTAATTTCTCTTAGATTTATTTTAAATTTATATTTCCTGTAGTAGTGTTGTCTTCCTCTTCTTCAACACCTCTGTTCTGGGTATTAAGTTTTAACCAGTCAGTGCTTGAAGAGAATATATCATAAAAAGGAAGCGCGATAGTCTTTTGTCTTAGGGTCCTTCTATCATCAAGACAGACATACAAACACGCACACACAGTGTTAAGCGAATTTTGTACTTTTTATTAGCACCCCCCCCCCCCGATTTGTTTTATTTAAGGACGCTGTTTAACATCTCAGGTCATCAGCGTCCCATCCAATTCAGGGCGTGAAACGGCCGACAAATTTTGCTTAGAGGCCTCTTCTTTCAGGCTTGAGGTTCTTTTTCGTGCCGTAAATGTACGACACGGGATCCACGGCTTTATTTCCCTTCCGAAGGAAGCCATACTTCGGATTTTACGCCCGAAAAAATCCATCGGTTCTTGCCCGGACCGAACACGCGATCTTGGGTTTAGGAGGCAAGTATGGTTACCACTACACCAACAGGACCAACTGTTAGCACTAATAAAAATTATATAAAATATGTTGAATGTTGTTACTATTTCACTACTTTTATTCCTCTTTCCCTTGTTTCAAAATAATTTCCAAGTGTTTTCTTCATTTCGAGAGACTACAATGCGCATAATTAAAAATCTAATAGGATTATCTTGCACTTGTTCAAAGCACGAAATTCAAAAGTATACAATTGAGCCTTAACAGGATTTCTTAAGTATCTTTAGGTATTCCATGACACTAGTAGACATTTTGCATAAAGCTAGAGTTTTAGTTAGCTCAAATTATCAAGGAAAAGTGAAGTTTAATTGCAGCTAGTTATGCGCCAAGAAACCAACGCTTGTAATAAAAGTGCCAAGACTTGTTTTTTCCCATTAAGTTAATGGCATTTTCTACCCACTAATGGTTAGATCAGCGCTGTTATAAACACTAAGGGCCGCTTTTCTCATTTCTAGTTAGTTGTGCTGAAAACTGTAACACTGGTGAATTTGCATGTTATATACACATGCATATTATTTTGCTACAAATGTTGATTGTTGAAAATCGAGAGGGCTGCCTTGTGTCCTTGCCAGGTTTGGGGAAAGGAAGAGCATCATAAATAGCACAAATGGATCCGAAAATGGTTAATATAAAATTAGGCATCTTTATTCGATATATTAGTTAACATTTGTTGACTGATTGATTTGGATCTCCTCGTTCCATTCTGAAATATAGTCTCTCTCTCTTCCAAGGAAGTTTTATAAAGTTCCAGGTCACAGGTCACGATTGAGACCGGGTCTTGCCTTTTCAAAGATTTTACAAAATTATCATTGATGTTTTAAAGTACATAATGTAAAGAAAAAATACTCTATTGATGATGGAGTTTACCAAAATAAAACCCCACACTGGTGCCAATGGAAATCATTTTAGAAACAAACTTTCTTATAAAACCATTGAAGTTCTTATTAATAATGGATTAGGAAGAAATCAAAATATTGAAAAAATTTTGTTTTTCATATTTTGGACATGACTACTGTAGTCTGTAGAGTTGCTTGTTGCGAGTGAAATAATGCAAACAGCTATGTATGTCATCCGGACATTTTAGATGAGAAAATAAGTTTGTGTCCAGATTTCACAAGCATACAGCATAAATTAATGTACTGGGGCCTCCTATGTGCAAGATTGCTAATATTTAATTAAGCTATTTTATTACAGAGGGCGCGTCGCCTCCAACGCCAGCTAACAGGAAACTAAGGTATTAATTACTTGCACGTGAAATGGCGATCATTTTGTGTAGAGAGATATGGAATTCATACTGGGTCTTTATTATCCGTTTCACTGCAACTGAAAAATTGACGGTCAGAGCAGTAACACCCGGCAGAGTGAATGAAATATATGAATAGCAAAGCTCTCGCGTTTACAATGAAAATAAACACATGCAAGAGCCTTATGACAGAAGATGTTGTCCTCCTATATTCACATATTTTGAACATCTACTTAGAAAACTTCCATTCATATGCTTCGGTTTATCTTCCAGTTTAAACCTGAAAGCATACAAGGTCACGTGGTCCACGAATTAAAGACAGGTGATCCAAATATTCCGTAAATTTCTGTAATTGGATGTTCCTTCTCAAGGCATTAACAGTCTCATTTTGGGCCTTAGCTTACCGCGACGACCGCCATCACGTGATATCATTGGTACAGTGCAGTATTGTAGTGGGGAGATTGGAGATTGCCACGTCTCCATCAGGTAGCTTCCCAATTGTCCTCCACTGTGGCCTCTGAGCAAAATTTGTCGGCCGTTTCACGCCCGGAGTTGAATGGGACGCTGATGACCTGAGATGTTAAAGAGCATCCATAAATAAACCAATCAAAAAAAATCCTCCACTGCCTAACTTTAAAAATTCCTAAGTAGGTACTGGGAATCGAACCCAAGCCTCTGACCAGCAGTCAGCAACGCGAACCACTAGTCGGGTAAGACGCGTCCTTGTAATTTTTCCCTCCTAATACAAATTTTCTGCGCATAAGTGCGGATAAGCTCCGTAAAAATAGTTGTCCTAATATCATTACATCTACAGCCCCGATTTTTCTTTTTTGAGAGCTTTTGAAACTGAGGACAAAAGTGACATTGTAAAATTTCAGACCAAAAACTCTCACGCGAAGTTTCAGCATTTGTCTTTATGATATATGAGCCAGAATTAATGCAATTGTTGTTCTTGTTGTTAATTTAAGACTCAAAGAACATATTTAGAACTTTAAATGGATATTGGTTTATGAGAAGTATTAAAGGAAAGGGAGTTAAAATCATATTTTTATACTATTTTAAATGTGGAATTTTCTGTTTATTTTGATACGATTTTCATTAATGCTACTTGGTTATAAGTATTTTAATAAATGTTTAATTATATCACTGCAGAAGCCTTTTATTTAAATTTAATTCGCGAGTAATTGTTCAGTTAAAGTTCTGTATCTCGGGAACTATTTGCTCCAGAAGGCGTAGTTTGTCTTCAATGACAGAAAAACTTTTATTTCATAAGTTGGCAACATTTCTTTCCATGACATCATCCTTTATTACTTTACAGTTCTGCAGAGTTTAAGTCGGTGTTTCCCCCCAAAAATGAATTTTTCGTAAAAAATTTTTAGCTACAATTATTGAAAAACTACATTTTTTCATTTTTTTTAAAAATCTATATATGCCATCACTTTGAAACTTTTACCACTTGTTCGTGATATTATTGTGATGACGTGGATCTATTATGGTTAAGCTAGGACAAAATGTGAGAGCGTAAAAGAATAAAATGAAAAAAAGAAAAAAAAAAAGCAAGCAATTTATAATAAATTATAATTTGATTCAGAGACATGGTATAACAGTGAAAATATATCAACAAATTTCAATTTTGAGCATCTGCATTCTGCAAAAATTACATTTAATAGTCCTTGAGAAAATGGGGACTGAAGTTGATAATTTTAACAAAAGAATAGGCCTTTCATACTCCTCTTAACACATCTGGAACTTTTCAAACAATAATCGCATCATGGCTTTGCTTTAACTACTAGCCACCACTGATAAAGTGCATCTAAATAAAACAACAAGCGCCCGCATGCTTGAGCTAAGTTGAAAAAGAAAACGTAGGCTGACTACATGGCAAAGCCATAAAGCCTATCATCGCTTGAGAATTTCAAATTTCCATTTCATGTTTCAGAGCCTGTCAGGTTGGCTGAACTCATGAAGTGTGGAGCATTTGCATCCTCTAGCAATGAGTGAGAAACTTACTGGAAGTTTCGTCGCAGGATGCGCGAGTAGAGGGACTGCTTGCTTTGTTGGGGGCGCGCCGTCTTCAGCGGAACCGCCAACTTAGCCCGAGTTAATATTCAGGTGAGCACCTGGTTCACCAAAATGGCAGCGTATTAGTTTCGTTTACAATGCTCGCGTTCACTTAGTTTTCTCTTACAGTGTAACCTTTTCGTCCATAGAATGCCTTCCTGCTCTCTTTGAGAAAGCTGTTCAGACATTGTTTTCTTTTGTTAGAGTCACTTCACTATAACTAACACATGAAACTATCTTTACACATCAGCAGTCGGAGATCTACCTCTTAACATACAAATCCTTACTTAGCATAACAAGGTCCATTCTTCATTCATAAAATTGGCAGATTTTATTATTTATTACATTAATCCAGTGCTTTAATTGGCGAATTTGTACTGAATAAAAGTTAAAGAAAATATTTCTATAGCATATCATTTTAAACCACTTTTCCCTTAAGTTAATCAGCTCTTGTGATAAAAAAAGGTTTATAAATGAAACCATTTCATTTTTTGAGGGTAGGATTATGCGTACACTTATTAAATTTTATGGTATATTCTTGTCTTATGACCGATTTGCTTTTCCACGGTGATATTAACCTTTTTCAACCACACATTTTTACAATTATAATGATGTAATGAAGTTTATTTCACGGTTATATCACAGAATCAAAACCAGATCGGCGTTGTAATGTAACTAAGTATAGTTGTAGTGTAAATAATAACACAGGTCACAGGAACTTTTCAACAGGATGCCGGCTAAATCAATTGTTGCGATGAACGTATAAACAGCACGTTTCGCACAAGCGTTTCGGTGCAATTGACACCAACCAATGCTGTTTCTTGATTCAATTAAAGCCGATGGTTTTGTAAATCGTCCTGCGCCAAATTGCTCTAGCGTGAAATCGTAGACGAAACAAAATACACACTCTCTGCGGAATGGCGAAGGAACACTGATAGTGTTTCAGGTTATGTCGCGTGCCTCGTGAAGTAACAACACCTCCCACCGTAATACATGGAACCTGCGCCTGGACCTCCTTGCTGACCATGAAAACCTCCCTTCCCCTCAATTTTACGGCCGAAGGCTTCGCCAAGCCTCTCCCCCACTTTAGAGATTTATGTGTTGGACGTGGATACCAGCCTAAAACCTCATCAAAGTTTCACGCGTCGTCGCATAGCTGTATCATATCGTCCGTTCTAATGGAAGGTCACCGGACGTCGATATCTCTAATAGATTATTTTTACGATGTTGCTTGCCTTCTGAACAACTAAGTATACTAAAAGGCTTTAAATAAAACTCATACCAGGCGCTCTCGAATTTTTACTTGTTTCTTTTCCTTTCCTCTATGCTTTAAATATCTGATTGTCTATAGATAAAATAGTAAATTAATCATATCATAATGAATAAACGCATTTAGCATATTAATTTAAAACAAGAAGAGCGCGTGGCGCTCTATATATATGCTTTCCGACTATCGCAGTAGTATTTGCAATCGGATTGTTTACAGTGCCTACATTAGAACCTGTAAATATATTTATTTTTGTAATGTTTCCACACAAACACAAGAAATATCAACGATAAAATGATAATGCTGATAGTAATACTCGATTAGGAATAAACTTGAAAGGAAAATTAAAAGTTTTAGCTTTGTACATGCATATGTACAAGATTCGTGCTTTAATTTTTGTCGGTCCTGGTGGTGTAGTGGTAACCATACTTGCCTTCTAAACCCAATATCGCGAGTTCATACCCGGCCAGGATCGATTAATTTTTTCGGGCGTAAAAATCTTAAGCATGGCTTCCTTAGGAAGGGAAGTAAAGCCGTGGGTTCCGTGTCGTACATTTACGACACGAAAAAAAAACCTCAAACATAAATAAATCAGTCCGTAAATAAAGAAGGGAAAAGAGAGAGACAGAGAGAGCTTAAAAATCCATATTCTGTCAACTAAAATGTTCAGGACGTTAAACTGATCGTTCTTCCACTGTGTCAACTGTACTTTTTGCCTTTGAACCTTTAATATCTCATACGAGTGTCATAGATCTTCAGAATGGTGAATAAAATAAATTACACCCTGGGTGAATGTGTTGAAAACTTCTAAAGAAACCTGAAGAGTGGGGCGGCTTGAAAGTTTGGTTCATTATATCGTATCTAGAACATAAGATTAATTCCGTTGGCATCTATGTAATTACTAATTGAACTATTTCAGTACACCGTTTTCTGCCTCCAATAAAGTTATTCTCTCACACAACCTTTACTTCTGATGTACATTATCACTCTGTCTACCCTGCATATGTTTATTATCATCGTCAAAGCATGGAAAACAGCTCACTAGTTCTAACAATATGTTCTGACCACGTGGTTTCATGAGTGAATGCTACAGATGTCACTGCCTTCACCAAAACAATCTCAGTTCGCTTTGGGTGGCTGAAGACACGCTGGACTCTCTAGAAAACTCACTTAGCTCTGCACAGTGCCACTTTTAAAGTAGATTCTTAGAATCAGATCTGCTGTAATGTGTACCTTTCAAAATAATTTCCCATGGATTATCACAAAATTCCCATGCACCGAAATCTAAATTTCTCAACTCTCTAAAACCATAGGCTCCAAATATCCAAATGCTTCTAAGTAAACCTTCTAGCTCTAATCCGTGACTTAAAGCAGTACAAACGCACCAGTTTGTTTTTGACATCTGACAGGAAACCATCACCAAATACCTATGTCGATGTAAAAACAAAGCAAATAATTTGCAGTTATTTAATGTTAAGTTTGTATTGGAAGCACACGGTAGAAAAAATGTTCATCAAAGTGCATGAGCTATTTGAAGGGAGTTGTGTTTATGTGATCCTTTTCCAGTCATTTCCTTCTACTAACAAATATAGACTACCATGATCTTGAGGATAGTGTCAACAGCCAACTTAATACTAATGTGTTCTTTATGCTCATCATCCCTGAAAGTGAGCACGCAGCTGCATTAGAGGTAATTCTAGGCGTCAAAGGGGAGAGAAACTCCCTCCAATTGCATCTTCCGCTCCCTATAGGCCCTCTTAAGTGTTATCTGAGAGCTTTGGGGAAGCCTTATCAGTGCCGGCAGAGACCCCTGCTACACTGCAGTAACATAATTTTCACCATTTTCCTAGATATTTTCTCTCGCTGCCGCAGTCTGGCCGCCTCCCCTCACTACTGCTATGCAGCATCCCAAACTTGGGTCAGTGCTAGCGCAACCTGTGACCTTACGCGGAAAACTTTAGACCTATTTGCTTTAGTTGTGCTACCTTGGCAAGATTAATATTACAGACCTGCAAATCATTTCAACGAAAGCTTAATCCATTCGCTCCTTGGCGTTCGCTCGTACATAAGGTAACGAAATGCCAAGAAACTATTACGGAATAAATACATAGAAGAGAATCTCTCAAAATATTTAATGCCATACCTTTTATACTACTGCAGTGAATATAAAAGAACGCGCATTTTAGCAGGAGATTGTTTGAATAAATGGCCTCGAAATAGTTGAATATAAACTCCTGTAATGATCGAACATGTCAGTTGTACAGGGCGTTTATTTCTAAACCCTCCAATCTGAATGCCTATTAAAAATTAGTTAAAACAGGTCAATTTAGTTATAGAGAAAATTTAAAATTAGCTTTATTACCTTTTAGGTTTGACCCCCTCTCTTCCAAATTTGAAATTTCAAAATACTTTCGTTGTGATACTTAAATTTTAATGGAGATTCAGTTGTTATCACATATTTTGTTTTATCATTGTCTGTTAATCTGGATTGTTGTTTGATTTCGACAAAATAAAAATAAATACTACAGAGCATTCAATGTGCCTTTTCAAATGATAAACTCCACAGAAAGAGCACAAAGTAAGCGGAATAGTTAGAAGTTTCAAAATAAACTGCATTACTGTAATATTACCCAAAATAAACAGGTTTTCTTCCTACAATTACCTGACGTATTTTTATTCTATTCAAACAATAACAATGCAGGTCGTCAGGTAATGATATTATGTAAATAAAAATGTGACAGTAGTTCAAACCTATTTAAAATATAAGCATTATAAATAAGATGGAGCGGTTTTATAGAGGGAGGATGGGTGGTTTAATAAGTTGGGTGGTTAATGAAGTTTGTTGTCTCAAAGCCCCGTGTTGGGTGCGTTCTATGGAGAGGTTTTATGCATGAGAGGGACGTAAATTGGTGTGTACCGTGCTTGCGGTGGTTTGATAAATGAGTGCTGGTTGTTGTTTGTTGAACTCTCGGCTCCTAGCTCTATCGACTGCTCCAATTCTATTATATTAGTTCTCAATGTTCACTGGAGTATTTTGTGGCTGATTTTGATCCACGGGAACAGGAATATATCACACAAAAGACAAACGAGGTTGATTTACTCAAGTCTATCTATACCTCACTGCTCTGCCTAATCTATTCCTATTGCTTCCCTGTACTTGATCTAATATTCCCCCCTTCAATTCTCTGCCTTACTGTTCTGTCCTTGTCACTCCCTACTCTCAATACCATTAACAAATCGTTGGCAGTCTACTTCTGCTTCGGCTATTTTAACACTTGCCCTATTCTCGATTCTCAACTGATTTCTCTGAATTAACAAATCGTTGTACTCAACTCTCCTGAATATTCTCAACTGCGTTCTCCACTCTTAATTCTCAACTCTCCATTCCTGAACTCTCTTCCCCATAGTTAATTCTCTTGAACTATTCACCTCCATCTTCTCGAATCCGTACTACTAATTCCCTACATCTCGTTTTATATTTTGGCCATGCCCACGCTAAAATTAGGTTCTCTCTTTTACTACTTTATTACCGATTAAAGTTCACTATAAGTTGACAATATATTTATTATATTGTTCATCTCATTCGTTCTAGTTTGATGGCCATTGGTTGAAATTATTTCCCCCCCTTCGGCCATTATTTTTCCCATAGCCTGAGATTTTCTGGAAAGTAACTCCTGTCATTTATTTCGACCTCGCCTTTGATAAATTTGACAATTTCCCATTTTATTTTTCTCTCCACTGCCCAGATCTGGGAATTAAGGTATCGAGATAACGCATGCATAAATCGCATTACTATTATTCTGACTGGGTGGCAGGATATTTTGGGTTTGTACCGTTCCGTCTACCAATTATAAACTTGTCTCCATTTTGACATTTTAATCCCCCTTTGCAATTTTAATTTCTTTCAGAATATGCTCCTTGTATTCCGTTCTAACAACCCGTTATGGCAATTTTCTTATTTAACCCATCTAGACCTCTTTGTCGGCCCTAGTTCAACGATATATGCCCACACTGTGCCCGGCGCGTGACATTAACAAAGAAACCTTTCTTTCTCCTTTTGTTGGTTTTCCGTTTTGTTAGAAGGAGGACGAGCAGTCTGTCCATATAATCTGTATGCAGGAATTCTTACCTTCTCTAAAAGGTTTCTTACAGATGGCTACAGTTCAACAAGTGGTAACAACATGGAAATAAGCACAATGCATCTTGCAAATTGCTGTTACCTGCCAAAAATTCACACACAAGTAATAACCATATCAATCTATAGTAATGGTATTTATGAATCATCAAATTATATACATACATAGTAAGTATCCATATCAACTCATTACTTTAATAAATATAACTTTGCTACCTCAATAGTATCAACTTACTAACATAATAAAGGTAGCTAGAATTTTGGCTTCGGTAATTCCTACCTTAAAGGAAGAAGGTAAAACTGAACTACACACGAGTAAGGACACATACTGTCCTCTCTGAGTGTCATGCGAGTCCGGTCATTTCTACATAGATGTGTAAATTAATTAACGATTTTATTATAAAGGGTTTTAAACAAATTTGATGGATTTTAAAAATGCGTGCAGTTTACACCGTAAATAAATAAATTCATTATATAGCAGTAAAAGCATGTTATGCAGAACAACTTAAATGCTACACCCAAAAGTAAGATTAAATACATTAATAAATATACAGAGTAGTCCGTGACTGTGTTAGAGATGATTTATATAACAGCTATCATATATAAAAACATGCCCATAAAGTCCCGTTTGGTACTAATAGCTTTGTTATGTCTAGTCGCGTTGCTCTCTATAGGAGTGGATCAGGAGGGAGGTAGCAAGATATTTTAGTACTTCCAACGGCTGGCCGTTTGTGCCTTCAGTAGGGGTAACCTCAGCAGGAAAGATCCAGGGTCGTTGAGTCACGGACTTAAATGGGGTCCCTAACAACATTTTAGAAAGAACCTCTAACGCCTTCCAAAGATTTGGGAGCCCCTCATACCGACGCTAGGCAAAGCGCGGCCATCTGATACTTTGGACCCTGTAACAGAACCAATAAGTTGAAAAGCAAGAGGGGAAAAATCGTTGACCAGGGAAAACCACGAACAAATTCAAGGTCAGAATGGCTGATCCAAGGGATTTGAACCCTGAGACCTCCCGAAAGCGAATTCCAAGTATTGCCGCCTCAGCCTCCCCGGTCAGCCACTCTGTTACATATTCCCATCTTCTCGTCGATATAAAGGCGTCCAGCTTTAAAGCAACAGTGAACCCAGAAAATAAGAAAACTATCTCGGGGATATTTAGTAATTGCCCATTTACCTCAAAGTAATACAATTAAAGTAAAAATGCCTCTATGGTATTTTTGTGGTTAGTTCAAAACCTAACGCAATTCTCTGACAAACTATGAATCAAAAAATTACAAAAGAAGTATGTAAATGTTTCGAAAATACTTTTACAAACTTATTAACGAAAGTTTACTTCAACGCATTTCAAGGTACAATCTAACAACTTAAGTTCGTAACCGAAACTAAAATCCATTATGCGAAGTAATCGAATGATGTTATCGATACATGTCATTGCGTACTTATATGACAAAATATTATTCGCAAAATGCAGCAATAGCACTGTTGAAGGTTAGTCGTTTATGTGACTTGGTGATAACTCTATTAAAGATGTGATAGAAATAAGTCGTTTTAACTCTGGCGTAAACTTTCATTAATAACTCAAAAACTAAGGATTTCCGGACATATGTCTATATGTACTTTTTATTTTCTTGTTTTAGCAAACTTTCATTAATAACTTACAAAACGAATAATTTCTGAACATATGTTTATATCAATATTTTTTTCTTGTTTTGGTAAACTTTCATTAATAACTCAAAAACTAAGGATTTCCGGATATATGTTTTATATGGACTATTTTTACTTGTTTTGGTGTGAGGAACCCGCCACCAAAGTTTGTAAAGGTATTTCCGAAATATTCTGTATACTTTGGTAATTTCTGTTCTGAGAAGTTATTTAAAATGTACAAAGAAAACTGAATTTGAAACCTTTCTCTATTCGAAGGAATCTATAAAGTTATAATCAAATATCTCGTACCTGAAGCATAGTTGAAACATGCTCTCAGCCTGCAGTCAGAAACATATGTGAAATAACCAATGTGTGTGCACGTACTGTATAGGAAAAAAAAATCGTAACTATTAAAGAAATGGATAATTAATGCGACGAATGATAGAGAATTGTGAATTGTTTTTCCAGTAATGTTATCAAAATGATATAATGAAATTCTTTTTACTGTTGTACATGTAACATTAGTAAAATCTTTTGTATTTTGTTTTATTAATGTAATATTTTAAATTTGAATTACCAGCAGCGAACATATTGAAAATTATTATTCTAGTATATAAGTAAATGTTCATTTAATTATTGTTTTACTAAGGAAAAGGGTTGCTTTTGATATATAACTGGTTTTCAGCTCTCCAGATCCGCTTCACGAATCGAGTATGTGTAGTCTTTCATTAAAGTAGACATTACGTTAACTCCTTCAACAGTTATTATTATTATTATTATTATTATTATTATTATTATTATTATTATTATTATTATTTTAAATTCTGCATTAACGCTTTTTGCAGTTTTAATTCGCAAGGAAAAAGTATCTGGTTTTAACACTACTGTTTTTAATTCAGTTTCTAAATAAAAAAAATGTTGGCAATATAAATGATGCAGTAGTATTGCGCTTCCCCCTCCCCCACACACCTATACAAATACACAGGTCCCTGCGGCAAATTCGGATTCCACAATAAGGAACATTGTTTATTAACCATCCTATATTCTACCACCACGGGTGGCAGAAGTCGTTAAGTCGCGGACTCGTGAGCGGGAGGTCTGGAGTTCGATTCCCGCCAACACCGTCCGCCCTGATTAGGGTTTTTTCCAGGTTTTCCTCAGTCCTCATTATTGGCAACTGCCGGTGAGGTACCCTGAACTTAGGCCTGAAACGTTTACTTCATTTAAAAAAAAAAATCCTTTCCCCATTTTTCATTTCATCTCATGTATCATCATTGTCCAACGCCTGTGGTGCCTCAGTAGTAAAAACAGGCGTTAAAATCCTTTGTTCTTTGAGGCATTGTTTAGAAGAAGTTATGCACCTCTGTTTATGTTCATGGGCACTCGTTCAACGTTAAACCACGTGAAGCTGTTTTGTCCTCGCCATGTACCTTTGTGTGTACATGTTACCGGGAGGCTAAAGGAAACGACCAATCGACTTAACACTCTTAGGTTTGTTTGCTTGGGGGGGGGGGGTCGTGTGCACGGCCCCAGTTGACACAAAAGACAAACTGATTGAGCGAACATTCGCTGCTTTTGATCAAATGCGACACAGGCCTGAAATATTTGCCCCAGTTCCATAGGTTTCCACGGTGTAATGAATGTATCAGGGTAGACACGTTGAACACATTCTTAATATGCCCCAAGAATAATTAATAACATCATGTTATAATTGCTAAATGTCACTTACACCTGATAATGGATGTATTCTAAACGTGGCGTCAGCGAATACATATCGTTTAACAAAAAAAAAGTCCTCATTATGAGATGCACCTATTTCTCTTCCGAATCTGTGCAGAAGTTCTGACTCATACAGGGCACATGCACATTTGGCATTCAAGTTAAATCTGAATGAACTGTATGTACTGGAGTATGTTCTTGACATCGATCTTGTATAAAAGTGACAGTTGTTTATTTTCTTTTGCGTTTGAGTTTTCAACCAGCAAGATTCTTTCAATCCATTCCCTCTTTTCTATACCAGAGTAGCTCATGGCTGGCATCATGATCTTCGAGGAAGAAACTAAATGTTCTCAATATGTATTTAGAAGAGCATATTATCTCTATATCTTTGAGTTCATCCACACTTTCACTGTAGTTCCAAGTTTTATGCTTTACCAATGCGTAATATATTTGAATGGTCCCCACGCTGAGTTTTCAACTTGGCTTATTAGCTCTTCAAAGTTTCCAACTTCGATCAAAGCTTTTATATGGGGCCCTACAAAAATCCTCTTTGACTTTCAAATCACATGCAATAACCCTGCACCATATCTATACATCTACTAAAAAGTTTTGAAAGTCTAACTTTGCATGAGGTGGGGTAGAAGAGAGCTGCCTAGTGAGGAAAGGAATGTAAAGCATATTTTTAGTTAAGGATCAATTTTATTTCTTGAAATAACTAATTTTCTTGTTGCCACTATACCCTTTGAGCAAGAAGAGACATTTCTAAAAGAATTTGCATGCTTTCATGTGTTTTGTTCTTGTCATTTGCACACATCAAGGAAATTAATGGTTCCCACTGTGTGACAGCTTTGAAATTGATTTTCCCATTGAGTAGTAGCCACTCTGGTGTTTTCTTTTCATAACCAATGCACAAACATTGTTACTGTAAATTAAAGCATTAAACCCTGAAAAATGGTGGTTAAAAAAAGAAACACCCTTTATAGCCATGCTGAAGTAGCTTCCAATCTTTCACTTCAGAACCCAAAAATTATTCGCTACAAATCGCGAACAGAGTAATCAAGTACCTCAGGCTAGCCTACGACGTTCACACGAAGAGGCACTTGCTTCAGAAGACCTTTAAAACTCTTGGAGTTATTTCATATTTGCAAGCATCTGCTACAGTTAAATGTGTGCAAAGTACATACAGGTAATTTTTTATTGTGAGGAACTGGCCTCTTAGCAGATCTAAATTTTGGTTATGCTTTACTGTGGGTTTGGATTATATGCTTAATCTCTTTATATTCCTAATACAGAAAGAGAATTCGGGTAAATGAGCACGACAAAACGCTTTGCCCACTCTGTGAGATGTTTCACGAAAGTAGAACAGGGGGACACAGGTATTATCTTAGTCTCCCACTTTACAGTTCGTAACTTTTTTCCAGTAATGAACTTAAATTCAAAACTCCGCTCATGTAACAGAATGCTTACATAGTACTGGAGATCAGATTGTAACTTCACGCAATAAATACACGTCGAATTTTCGCCCAACACTGCCGTATGTGATACCTACATGGCTCATACGTCTGCAGTGTGGCCAATTCCCGGTGTCTGTTAACTAAAGAATAAATTTAACAATTTTCAGTGAGAAATAAATTTGACAATCGCGTTACATATACGAACAGAACAAAATTAAAAACCATTATTGTCTGTTTCAACCACTAAAAGGGAGAAACATTGGGGAAGCTAAACAAATAATAATTTCGAACCCGGCCAGGATCGATGGATTTTTTTGGGCGTAAAAATCTTAAGTATGGCTTCCTTCGGAAGGGAAATAAAGCCGTGGGTCCCGTGTCGTACATTTACGGCATGATAAAGAACCTCTAGCCTGAAAAAAGAGGCCTCTGAGCAAAATTTGTCGGCCGTTTCACGCCCTAAATAGATTTTTTTTATTGATTTATTTATGGACGCTCTTTAACATCTCAGGTCATCATCGTCCCATTCAACTCAGGGCGTGAAACGGCCGACAAATTTTGCTCAGAGGCCTCTCTTTCAGACTTGAGGTTCTTTATCGTGCCGTAAATGTACGACACGGGACCGACGGCTTTACTTCCCTTCCGAAGGAAGCAATACTTAGGATTTTTACGCCCGAAAAAATCCATCGGTCCTGGCCGGGTTCGAACCCGCGTTCTAAATAGAATGGGACGCTGATGACATGAGATGTTAAAGAGCGTCCTTTAATAAACAAATAAAAAACTAATAATAATAATAATAATAATAATAATAATAATAATAATAATAATAAACGAATGTAGGGCATTAGATGGAAAAATCAGGTTTGAAAAATTCGGTCTACGACCGAGATTTGAGCCACGGATCTTCAGCCTTTAGTGCTGATGCTCTACAGTTGAGCTAGCGTGTCCCCGTTCTTGCACGGAACTATGAATTCAATTTATAGCGGATATCTCCCTAAGATTTTCTCTGCTGTGAGAGATTAATTCCTTATGAAAGGACTCGTATTGCTACGAGTACTTTTGACCAAGACTTTCACAGAGCCCTCGTTTGGATGCGTGGCCGGCTTAACCGGGATTTGCTTGGCATCGGGAAGCACGCCGTTTGCCGGCGGAGTCTGACATTCATAGCCCCTTAAATTCAAGCGCATAGATTTTTACAGCACACCAAACACATTTTTTTTGGTCATACAGTAGCATTTCATGTACAAAATCGGATTTTTCTGCACTCCAGTGTCTATTGTTTTGTGTCGCTATATGGCCATGTAAATAAAACCATGCTTCGTCCGTAAAAAAACTCAACGCGGGTGATTAGAAAGAAAATGAACATTATCCAACACCAAATTGCAGAAATTAACTCTGCTGACGTTATCGTGTGGTTGCAATTACTGAACTAAGGTAGCTCAAAGGGTTTTAATTTTAATAATTTAGTGGCATTCCAAGCCGAGGTTTGCAAAATTCCTGATTTCTGTGCAAGCTTTCTCAGAGATTTCTTTGGACTTCGTTCTAACTTTCCTCCAATGTAATCGACTTTTTCACCTGTAAGAACACGGCGCAACGTTTTACTTTGTGTTTCTTATCAAGAACAGATCCCGTTTCCCTAAACCCGTTCACAAGAATACGAACAGTTTCCCTGTGATGCGCAAGATCAGCAGAGAATCTCTCTGTAAGTCCCCATCTTACTTCTTTACATAAGTTTGTTGTCACATTAGAATCATACATGAAGATTCTGTGTGCTAAAGTATATTATAACGGCACTAACACACTATGGCACAAACACATGGTCTCACAACATTCAACTTCTGTATAGCACAATTTCTTAGCGTTAGCACACGGAGAGGCGGGAAAGTGGAGAGGGGAACAGAAAAGGGAAATCCATGTGAAGTCGGCCACGCGTCCAAATGAAGGCTCTGTAGTTTAACCACCAACTATATAGGATGAAGATGCGTGGTTCGAATCCAAGACTTGATTCGAATGTTTCAACCTTAGGCTTTATTTTAAGCTCGCAGCGGGAATTTTGGCTGCGCTGTGCAGGCAGAATGAAAGTTACATTTTTGAACTGAAGCATGATATATTTCATCGTAGGCATTTTTGAATACTAATAATAATAACAACATAACACAAAAATACGCGAGAGGAAGCTTTTTACTGTGGCAGTCTTTTATTGATTGTACAGGACTAGCGGCAGACTGAGAGAAGGATACTGCAAACACGTGCCTCCAAGCTGTTTACTTTGTTCTCGGAACGAATGGAGCACACAGAATGTAATCCTGTAGTTTATGTGTTATAAGATTCTCTTTTAGCAACTGTTAACACAATGTACTGATTGTGAGCAATGTGCTCGAGGCCTGTAATTGGATTTTTATTTCTCCATTTGCTTCGTCGTAAAAGAAAATAGCTCCCCTTGCTCTGTTAGTTGTGTTACATTACAAGTCTCAATAGAGATTTCGATAAAACGAGCTTTTGAAGATAAAGACTAGATGTTATTTCCTTTTTGAGAGGTTAAACAACAAAATGTCGCTGATTCTCGAAAAATATAATTCCGCATACTTTAGGCTCAAGCCGACAGTTTGAAGCAGGAAATAATGCTGCCTTTATTAATTGAATAACTAAAGGCTACAGAGTTATATTTATAAAGGCATGAGATTTGATAAGGGTAATTGTAATATATGTATAAGGAAACATTTTAGAGATAGGTATAACAGAAATTGAAATAATTTGTAACTAGTAACTTACAAAAGGGTTTTGTTTACATTTTGTAGTTAAGATGTTAGAAAGAGACAGATGTATACCTGACGACTCGTTCACTGACCACTCCTTAGACAAGGCTGAGGAAAGGGCAAACTATCTTTTGTTAGGTCACGAACCTTCGGCCCAGGAAATACTTAGGAGTTGACAATAAGAGAAACATGTGGCCGTAACGGGACAGTATTTAACAAAGTCAGAGGTAGCAATAATTTAAGAGAAAATGAAAATGTCAGAACGGAGACGAAAATGTTATATTACAGGAAAGCCGAAAACAGTCATAAACACGTGCATTATCTCCAAGAACATTTGGAAATCTACAAACTAAGGAAGGCAAAAGATTATCAATAGAAATCAGAATGTAAGGAAAGGGCCGAAATTTATGACAGGCTGTTCTGGGAAAATTCAAGTTCGTTGGAAGACACTAGATCAGGGGGGAAAGAATAATTTTAGCCAATGGTCTTCGGAAGAAAACTTAGTTACAAATAAATATTTGTAGGATAGCCAATGATGAACATATGACACGGAAATAGGATAACATACGAGGGAATTTAATTTAGCGAGAGGCGTGGCGATTTGGTAGAAAAACTAGAGTACAGGAGTCAGAGGGTCATTCACGGAGACATTCTCTCGCACATTCAGACCTTCGCAGATTGAGATTCAGACATTCAAGAGAAACAGGGACATCATACGAGAGACGCGAAAGAAATATACGGAATCAGGCAGTCTGAGTCATCCGAAAGTAATCAGTCTAGATCATTTCTAAAGTTCAGTTGAGGGCAGTGTAAATCATTTTCTAAAGTCAGTCTAAGTGTGTAGTGAGGTCAGCTACGAGCCGTCAGGAAGTAACCTGCCAAGTTGTTAAATAAATCAAATGTTCAAACAGTGCCGGACTTATTAATACAGTGAACAATCTCCTTCCCCCCCTAACGACTTTCAAGTCGTTAAAAACAGTCCAAATTTACCCTGAGAACCCATCAATCCCCCTACATTGGAACAACCATATTAACCTACTGCAAATTAACGAACACAGTGGAACCCCAATAATACCGTTCCAAGTTAAAGAAAGTTTTGGGTTACAATATGACGTACACGCACATTAAGCTAGAATCCCTTATACGGATATTTGGAATATTACTATTTCACTCATGTAACGTCATCTTAAAATCGACTAATGAAACTAAAACAATTTTAAATTTTGACCAGTCACAGTCGGATTACGGAATGAAATTACCGAAAAAAAATTATCAAATCAGTTTTATCACGCGATGTGCATTTGTCTTGTGATCAGTGTAGCCAACTCTATACCTCTACTATATAAATCTTGAGCACGCATCACTGTACACGTTTGCTGGAGGCGGTGGGAAGCTGTTGATAACATCAAAGGCATGGACAATCGACAATCATAACGCAAAATGGAGGATTATTCAAAGGTTTTGGTGGTGCTTTAACAACGTAACAAATTAACAGTAATTATAAAAGCTTTTAAAAGGATAAAACACTAAGATAAAGTCACACTTGAAATCGCTATATTTCGAACTCGTAGAGTTTTTCTATGGCAAGAAGATAAGCAAATGTGCAAATTGATCTTATCATTAGGAATTCCAAACCACGCTATACAAAGAAAAATAAACACACTGTATGTTATCTTTTCTTTTTTTCATTAGTTGGTAATATAAAATCGAACAGTAGCGATTGTAATAGTCGACTTTTGTCCATTTCAGTCTCACGGTTTCAGAATTGAATAGATATTCAAAATTATAACATTTTATACAAGTTTTAACATTTTGTGCGCGTATTTCACACACACACACACACACACACACACACACACACACACACACACACATATATATATATATATATATATCCTTATACTAATTAAATTATTATTATATAAATTAAATAATTAAAATTTTCATCTGAATACACACTCAAACTAAAACAACAATAAAATTCTCAACCTAATTTTAAAAGTAAATTTTAACACCCTTTAAACATTAACAACTTCTAAATTTATAAACTTTCAACCAAAGCTTATTAAATAATTTATAGTTACTATTTTCTAAAAACAAATCCTTAAAATTAAGAACATAAAATATATTCATTTTAATAAATAATATGAATTGTGTTCTATGAATTAAATTACATATATACACATAAAAGTGTAATATATATATATATATATATATATATATATATATATATATTATTCTTATTCTGTTCATGAAAAAGTTCGAAACCTGTATTTTTCTCTTTTGTATTGGTATTACTGACAATCGGCATCCTTCAGTCGCAAGAAAGCTTGAAAAGTTTAAGTAAAAATATACAATTATTACAGTTTTGTAAGCCAAGTTTAGAGGAATTATATTTAAATTCTTAATTTATTCGTGAAATAGTCCTAATTTACGTTGATCAAACCATAGAAGATAGTACCTAGTATCTTTGCTAACGACCAAGTAATGAAAGAAGTAAATTTATTAACTGCAAAGAAATTCCCTCTGTGAATTAATTTGTGCACGTAAATACGGAACCTTCTGGCCAGTCCCAAAGCGGGAGTTCAAGGCATTCTTGCACTAACGCTAAAATTTAGGTAGATGTTCAGTACAGTTATTTTGTCTGATAAATGCTCAATTGCAAGCTATGAAAAAGGCTTTTTAATTTACACAGTGCTTTAACGCCCGCTTTTAATTTTATGGCAACACAGATGAAAAAAAAAAGCTGAGTGACTAAGGCTTAACCTTTAGGACTTGCATTCAGATAGTCCCGGGTTGAAATCCCCAGTTTTTCTTCTGTTTATTTCCCCTTTTCATTTAACCTAATACTGAAATGGATGTTTCCTTTCCATGAATTTTCCGCTCTCTGATTTCATATCATTTCATTTCATTGGTTCTGTTACAAGAATAAAAAGGCCAGATTAAGTTTTCCTGGTGCTGTGTGCGTTATGGCAGTGGCTCGCGCTTTGGAATGACGCCCCGTGCTCTGGTATAGAAGCGACCTTTCTGATGAGCCCAATCTTCTTAGATGGCGTCGGAGTATTTTATCTGGAAATATATTAAGAACCTCATGTACGTTTGCCCCTCCCTAACCCTGGATCCTGGCCCCCGTTGTCATTTTTTTTTTCTGGGAAGTGTCATCACTGGGAGCGCAGGCACAAACGGCCAGCCCTTTAGCTGAAGTATCTAAATATATATACCGGCCTTAACAATTCAATCCAATCTAATCACAGGCGATAAGCAATGAAATATATGAAGCGAAATTATTGCATAGAAATTTTTGGGAAAAGGAAGCGCTTTAGGCCTAAGTTTAGGAAATCAAAAGGAAACCCTCAACTCCTATTCACCCTGCTGTCGGTAACAAGGTCATATAATGTTATGCTAGAAAGTAAAATGAAGAAATAATTAATAACGAGCATTAATGAGTAAGAAGCACAGAAAGAGATATATGAAAACGTTTAATTGTTTTTTATTTGTTATAAATAAATAATAAACACTTTATTGTATGTTTATTATTTTTAAGAACATGAAATAAATGCAGTGTAGTAAAATAAAATAAACAATATTAAATAATGGTTGAGATGTTTACTTGCTCTTACTTCAGAAGTTAAAAGAAAGCAAATACATTTAAAAACTATCTTTGTTAAACACTCAATCTAGAAACCATTGGATTAAATGATTGCATCCATAGTGTTGACAGAACTTCGCATATGCTTGTAGGTATATTTGCGGATGCAGCTTCCGCAAAGAGTTTCCATAATTCATCAGGATTCCTAGATTGTTGAGTTGTAGCTCGTTGTTAATGTTGTTTTGTGTAAGTTGGGGCTTTTATGCGCCGAATGGGATCATTAAACTACCGCAGCTGCAGGAAAGGCAGGTAGATTGACATTTTATTCTATTCTGAGTAGCACTGGACAGCATCATATTTCCCAGGATTGTGTTACGCTGAGGACATCCATTACATTTGATATTGACCCCAAAACAGCTCACTATGTCCTTCATTTCAGCTCACATTCACTTGTCCTGTGCTGTAATTCGCAGCAAGCCTTAATGTATTTGCAAAATGCGACTCGTCATTTTATTATCTTCAGCCAGAACTTACTTTAGGTTGCTATCCTGTGCAAGATGGACTTCTATGAGAAGCAGGGAATAGGAATACTCTCGCAGCGTTGAATGCCGAATACCCCAAACGCTTTCTCATCCTGCTGGGCTACTTCTGTCTGTCGCCGTTATATTTACGAGTTTTATATATCCACTATTTGGAATTTAAACCGCGAGTCCCGTGTCGTTACGGAACTTGGTGCTTGATAAAAGTGGTCGCTGGCTAAAAGTGCTGAAACGCATTCCTTAGCATTACATCCGATTGCTTTATATGGTCTTTATAAGGACTCTGGTCAGGCCTGGTTCCATGAAGCGATTTTCTCGTCATGCAAAGTGGTTTCGTATATATAAACGGGGTTTTCTACACTGCAATACCTGCTATTTTACATTGAAACATGTCCACATAAATAGAACCATGCTTCATCAGTAAAGAATGTTAAGCGTGGGCTCATTTACTCTATAATTAACATTCCGTAACGTATTTTCCGCAATATCACGATCACTTGCCTGTAATTCGTGGACACAGTTGTGTGCTTTCAACTGATTTTCAGAAGATTAACTATGTGCATGCCAGTTTTCTAAATAGATGCCATTTCCAATAATCTTCTGTCACAAGACATGTCCTTATTTTGATTATAATTGAGTTTCAATTGTGAAAACTTGAGTCAGTTGAATGAATATTATACCTACTTCGTCATAAGTTACTGCTCTGACGGCAAACCCGTGAAACAAGCGACGAAACCATTAAAGACCTGTTATATTGTTATCTGTTATATTGTTATTCCTACTGCCCATCCATTGAAATATAAATATAATGTATATGTTGTAAATCTAATCATATTTTGTGCATTTTAATTAATAATCTAGATATTATGTGTATATAATGAGATATTACTTTTAATATGTTAATTGTATGTCGTCAAGAGAGAAAGTTCTCTGGTGTAACTGTCTACGGTAGCCCAGCCTGAAACAGGGCAGAGCCAGAAGGCAACAAACCGCTATACAAAGGGAAGGGACAAGTGTATCTACTTCTTAAAGATCTTCCGTTGGCGAGGGTTAATAAAGTCCAGGCTGTCGGATACGTTAAGGGGAATAAATTCACTAGCCGTTAGTACAGCTAACTTTAAATGAACCAATGTAAATAAATGTTTTCAACTTTCAAATAGTAGCGGGTGGCATGTCTTGGCAGGTGAATTTGAATAGTAGGTGCATATTTTGAATTTTTAAAGCAAGGCGCGAGAATTCCGCGTACCTGTGTGACTCCCTTTGTCTTGGTGAAGTCTACGTTTAGTTAATTTGAATGGAATATATAAGAAAGCGTTTGCTCTGCTGGGGCATCGGTTAAGCAGAGAGGATCAGTTCAGTGCAGAAGTTCAAATCAGATATCAGAGAGTTGGTGCATATCATCAGTTCATATAGTCAATTCATCAGTTGATATATTCACATCAGTTCACTTTAAGTCAGATAATCAGACGACCAGCTACTCAGTTAGTAGAGCATGGGACATGTTTTGGTACGTGAAGCTATACACGCAGAATAAGCTCTACAATCGATGTGGACTACAATAAGTTTTACTTCGGACATAGTTATTAGTTTGTCTCCTTGGAATTCGCGGAAGCTAAATTTATACTCGACGTAGTTAAGTTTTACCGTACGCAGAACACCAGAGGACGCGACGGATCTTGCGAATAATAAATCACCATACATATTCAGGTATACTCGTCGCGTGATTATTAACACAGTTGATATCCTCTCCCAGTCTGTTGGGCACAACTCACAAAATGCGAAAAAAAAACCCTGAGATATTATTGTCATGAAGCATGGGTAACAACATCAACGTGATCAATAATCAATTAACGATACGTTGCTACAAAATACGGCGATGAGCTACTAAATCGCTTCATAATTGGCGACTAAGTATTTCCACCGGTGAAACTTCTTAAACCGGACGTATATGACGTCTGGCTATTGCTAGGTTACAAATATATCTTGAACATTCTATATTTTTGCTGTAGGTTGCATTTGTTTATTGCAAGGTGAAATAGCTAACAAGGCTTTAAATCGCAGATAGATGGACAAATTCCAGGAAAATTATTATTTGATCAGTTATTATAAGTTTATGGTAAGAATTTGCAATGCTGATGGTGAATGTAAATGATCCACTCGGAGTTCCGATGGCATTGTATAACGAAATAGCTCGTTAAGCAATCTTATGTAAATTAAACGCTCTGTAGGAGAGAGGAACATGCAGCATCATTTTCTCAGGCACTGTGCTTGGAGCATATTGATTCAAACTCTAAGTCAGTTAATTTGCAGTTAGAGCAGAGACGTATCTGCACAGAACAAAATGTTGATTGTAAAGGGAAATCTATACAATAGCTCGCAGCTGTCTCGAGGGCTTCATTGGAAAGTTGGCTCTGGTGAACTTTGGGAGAACAACCCTTCTGATGAAAAGGATGGAGACCTAAACCCTGAAATTGAACGTTTGTGAGCATTTCTACAGCCGTAGTGTGTTATCGGTCTTGCCGCAAAACTGTTCTACGATATTCCAATAATTATCATTTTCGAAGCGAAACTTAATACCATTCATTCAGAAAAATCTCAAAGCAACGAGGTATTATAGCGAATTATGTGAAAAAACTGCAAGGTGGAGCGTTTAAAATGCATTAAACAATGCTAACTTTATAAAAATATAACTAATTATTAAGTTCATAAGTAACTTCTCAAAAGTAGGCTCTCATATTAAATATAGGTTCATCTCTTAAGGCCTTTAAATATCTCTAATGGACAATAAAGTTTAAATTATCATTATATCTGAGGAAAAAATATATCACCCATATATCAGGAATGACAATAATCCGATCTATAAATTAAAATTCCTTAATGATTGGACATAACCTAAATTCAAGGTATACTGTGGCAAACAACTGTTCCCCCACTTTGCTCTTATATAACGTCACTTGCACCGTTTTACTACAGTGTTGCACTTCTTTCGTAGAACATAAAGTTACAAGACTGTACTTTACAAGGACTTGTACTAATATATTTGTATGTATTAGACCATACTTTTGTGGAATAGAACCCAGGACACTGTTAACTGTTTTAGTTTGAAGGTTGTCGGCAGTCAGGTTCAAAGAATGGCAAAAAAAAAAAGAAAAGTACATTCTTAGATAAGGGCCAGCATAGCATTTTCCTCGTCTGTTTAGTTTATGGGTAAAGAGCAATCGGGTCATGGTATAAAAGCGAACTGAAGCGGCATATTTGCACAAACACTCTAAAATGTTTGAGAAAGCTTTATCTTAAAGAATAGAGGAGGAAACAGCTTTTTGAATGATTAATTACGTTATCTTAGTCGGCACTGCTCTTCCAGCCACGTTTAAAATTGCGAGTTGTTAACTATACACTATTAAAGAAGAAAGTACTTCCCTTGCATGCAGAGTTGCACCGGAAACATTACTTAGATAAGAGCTTGGAGTTCAGGCTTCGAATGTAATCTCCTCCCTAACAATAAAATCAGCCATGGGATATTTAACATGTCCAGTATAAAACAAATGTCTGACCTAATCCTAACTTGGCGACAAGCAGATCAGAGTACCGACAAAGAGTTGGGGACTACAACCATTGGGCATACATTTTCATTTCTATTACCTTCTATCTCAGTAACCATAACCCTTCATGATGTACTAATATGATAAAAGGTACGACGATGCACCTCTCAGGGAAGCAATTCGAGTGTTATGCTATGTTTAAAAGGGCTGCCGTTGTAGGTTTAATAAACTGAAGGACTTTTAAATTCTTTGGGGCTTTGACCTTGAAGGTGTGTAGTGTTAGCCTTTAAACTAGCCAATATCAGCAAAATGCTTTAAACTTTCAAATATAGCGAATGGCATGTGTGGCAATGGTAAATGTATGTTTGAATTTTTAAAGATAGGCGCGAAACTGCGCGTGCCTTTGTGGCCTCTTGACGTCGTTAAGCCAACGAGTACTTGCTTTGAATTTAATATATAAGGAAGGTGTGCCTGGCTGGGGCATTCAGTTCGACGCAGTTAAGCAGCTAAGTACAGTTATAAGTTCGACGTTGCCGAGGCACGAAGTTCACAAAATAAGCTCAGACGCAGATAAGTTCTATTTCGGACGAGCACACGGTTCCGATACATCAGTTAAGCAGTTTTTAAGTTGATACTCAGCTGAGAAGCAGTTATCAGTTACGCAGTTCCGATCCATCAATTTAAGTAGTTTTCAGTTTCATACGCCGCGGCACTCATCTGTAAGTTTCACACGCGGCGAGAGGCACTTGTTATTCTCGTTCCGACGCAGGCACTCGGTTGTGAGATATACGCCGCGTCACACGCAGTACGCAGTTTCACTTCCAAGTTCTCCTCGTGGCAGCTAAGTTTGTATTCCAGATAGCCAAGTCTATCGTACGCAAAACACCAGAGGACGCGAAAGCTTTTGAACACAATAAAGTACCAATATTTACAATACATATTGGTATATTATGTCGCTTCGCGTGCTTATTTATACTATTGAGCTCCCCTCCCAGTACTGCTGAATACGAGTTAACAAAATAGCAATATTCGCCCTGAAAAATTATTGTTATTGAAGCGTGGGCAACAACACCGAGGAGGCGATCTACCAAATCGCTTCAAAATTAACATCACGAAGTGAGGCCACTCGACGCGTACAACGAATTGCTTCGAAATTAGCACTTAACCGGGGCCAGCTACGTTTCATAATTTTGTTCATCAATGAGGGGTCACCCATCAGATAGTTTCAAGATCCATTCATCATAGTAGCTCTTTTTTCATAGAGAGATGCATACTGATGTTGTCAGTAAATGCTATAAAGGTATCATCCATAAGAGCAGTTTATTGAACAACTGGGAAAATAATGCACCTTATATTTCGTTAAGAAATGTACCCATGGTATTCTCGAGGTTGCATGATGAAATGGTTTTCTATCTCAAGGAACAGTTGTAAGCTTAATTTAAAGTAAGAAAAGTAGCATATACTTCAGGCACTGCTAGCGTTTGAACTTTTCATACCTTGCACTTATTTTAATGGCCTAAAAGACTAGAAATGACCGTTTCAATAAACTAAATAAATAAAATGTTTGAAAGTCTTAGGTTTACAATGGGTATTTTTCAGCCTTTTAATCTCTTGGCCAACTAGCAGAGCTGAAAGATTTCATTCCTTACTTGCCTAGGCTAGCTGCAACAAAATTTATAATATTTACCTATCTTTTTGCCAAAAATCTTGAGTGGATTGTTTCACTGTTTAATTTGGAAGACATTGTGGAGGAAATGTGTGAACCAGTGAACAAAAGAATCCATTGACCTCTTCTAAAATCAAACTTAACCATTACATTTGCCAAGAGTAAGACCTAATTCTTTTTTTGACTTGCATTGGCGGAAGTACATGTATAAAGGCAAGCAATATTAAGACATTAATTGGACGCGTGTAGTATTTCAATTGTCACATTCACAGCGGCAGAGCGTAAGATGCAAAACTGGACAACATAAAATCGCACGCCATGAATTAAACCGCATGAAAACATAAAGACTTAGGAACGATTCTCTTCTGTCTTCTTGAGTGGTAGTAAATGGCTCTGAACATATGAAGCGCGCTTGCAAATACACGACAAAAGCACATCACCTTTATTAATGTGTATTATTCGTGCATAAGGAGAACATTGCTCCCAAAAACTGTTTACAGCGCTGCGTAATAGAACAAAAGGCGTTTCCGTTTCTGGCACGCAGTTCATTAAGCCTGCTAAATCAGAAATAGCTACTGGTGCTTGCCGCGCTAAATCATACTTGTTGCCATATATACTTCAGCAAGCGTCATTAAACTGTTTCTTTCACCATATATCAGTTCGGCTCCTTATCTTGGCGTTTAAACTCATAAATCCTTGCAGAGGCTGTTTGGAACTGCGTCTTCGCAGCAGTCTATAGCAATAGCAGAAACAACTCTTGAAAAGTTACCTTTTTCTTTGTAAAAGTGCCAGCTTGAGACGGAGAAGCAGAAAGAACACTGTGGTAGTGCTAAGCTCTGACAATTGACCTAAGCACTTCCGTTTATTATGTTGACTATGAAATATTTGGGGCGAGCATTACATTTAAAAATGGTTAAATACAATGCAATTAACACGATTTTCCTTAAATAGGTAATACAGTTAGAACAGTATTTTACATTGCTATTTGATTAAAACAATCAAAGAGGTGTTTTTTATTATAGCGCTCTTAACTTGATATGATTTAACATACAGCGAGGCCCGTCTTTTGAAATCTCTTTCTTTCCACTTTATGTTAAAAAAATACATTACAATTATCTTCTTATAGGTAGATAGAAACATCTTTGCATGGATGCCGAGTTTTGGAAGCTTATGAAATAAATTGATGATGCATTAGCTCAATAGGTCGCGAAAGAAGTATGATAGGATTTAACTGTCGGTCCTGATGGTGTAGTGGTAATCATACTTGCCCCCTAAACCCAAGATCGCGCGTTCAAACCCGGCCAGGATCGATTGATTTTTTTTTATGGCGTAAAAGTCCTAAGTATGGCTTCCTTCGGAAGGGAAGTAAAGCTGTGGATCCCTTGTCGTACATTTACGGCACGTAAAAGAACCTCAAGCTTGAAAAAAGAGGCCTCTGAGCAAAATTTGTCGGCCGTTTCACGCCCTGAATAGAATGGGACGCTGATGACCTGAGCTGTTAAAGAGCATCCATAAATAAACCAAATAAAATAAAAGGGAATTTAACTTTTATCACTTCTAAACTAACTTTGCATAAAATTAAAACAACATTCCTAGAAAAGCAAAATAATTATTTTAAATACTTTTGTGACACTGCCGCACCGTCTTATTGAGAGTTAACATATAAATAATTAAAATTGTCTTTCTTCCTTGAAATGTGTGAAACTATAATAATTTTCTTTTAGGATATTTCTTAAGTTCATAGATCTTTGATGAAAATATTCATTAGCTGACCTAAATGTTACTTCCATATTGCTTATTGAATCCAGTCGTCGCATGTCTTAACATATACCTTTTAATTAATGTTTTTTTTCTGGCACAAATTGCACTTTATAATCTATATTTTATGCCAATTATAATTTACATTCATATTTTTGTTCTCCGTACATAGGCGTCGGTGATCTTAATCATCCCCCATGCCCCTAGTTTGAGTCACGCGAGCACCTATATAGCGAGTTTGATCTTCTTTTGATTTACTGCTCCATCCCCCATTCGGATTTTAGCTTTGATTTACCTTCCATGAAATTATCTCTCTGCTTTGCGCAATTGTATCCTGTCTATCCATTTCCCTCAACCGGTTCTTAACCTTCCTCCATGCGCTCTTTATTCCCCTGATCGGCCATCCAAATGGAGCATAACTTTATTGTTTCCAGTCTCTTTCTTAATTTAGATTATTAAGTTATGTTCCTCCCCCCCCCCCAAATCCCTAGTTGTTCATGGTAGCACAATGCTCAAATTAAAGTTTGTTTAGGGAAGTTATTATATACCTGTTCAAATTTCAGAATTATATAATGAAGCTTCTATTCCAAACCATACAGTAACGCACGGATCGGGCGCTAATGACCTGTGTAGTTTTGTGCTCTAAAACTGCGGCGGTAATTAATTTATTTATTGCTATTTTGTCACACCTTGGGGAGGCATTTTTCAGCGGGGAATAATAATCTGGTTGGGTTTATTAAGAGGAGGGGTGTTGATAAAATGATAGATATTTATATCAGAAATAGATTATTGTCTGATTTACCAATTTTAAGCTTATCCGGAAACTTTTGGGTAGGTCGGTTTTAGGTGAGCACTGTGGATGCGGATGTTTTCCCAATTATCTTTACTCTTCTCCGCGCGCTGGTTCTTAGGTGAGACTGGGTTGTGATGTGTCTATCGGTCTCCTTCTTCTACGGCTACTTGAGACTCATAACTAGTGAAAATTTGGAGTGTAAAACACTTCACGGGTAGAGGAATTGAATAAGTTTTGTCATGTTAAATCAGACAAAATGTATCTGGTCCACTCAAGAGATTTTATTGGTGGAGAATATGTACACTGAAGGAATATAGTTTGTTTATTAGAATTATCTGTAAGGAACCTGTATATGGCACGGCTTTCGATTAACGGCTTGCTACGGTCCAAAACTCGCTCACTAAGGGAAAATTAAGTCAAGAGTTCAGCCTTCAGTTTAGCACGACGGTATGTCAATGTACCTTTTCACTTCTTAATCTCGCGTTCCTAACTTTTGTTTTACGTACTTTGGTTTCGCTGAGATTCGTAAAGGCGTATTTACTTCTACGCACAGCACGTTTTATACTAGTCACTTCTTTCTATACTCTGCGGCTTTATTAACAATAGGCTCAAAACTTACGACGCACTTATATTTAATTCTCGCTTGAACTTTCATTATTCGGGCTTCTAATACTTTCGGTACGTTGCCTGCTGTCTACTACTGATTAATAACTTAGACTGTTGATTGTTAACTGCTCTAAAATGCTCTGCCTGCGTACTTCCAACAACAACTGCGTCCTTCCAACCACTATTACGCCCTGAATTCGACTCTTTCCGAAAGTTTTGTTCGGTGATAGTCCGTCGGTCCGTATAACGCTTGTTTCGTCTAAATTCTAGTTAACTTCTCTACTGTCCCGTTCATTACAATTTATGTTGCGGAAGAACTTTTTGATTGATTAATCTTTTCGCGCCTCTCTTCCTGACTTGGAGCGGGGGTGTTATAATCTATACTCTGATCTTCAAAATATAATACTTGCTGAATCCTTGAGTGAAAAAATGTATCATATTTGTTTTTCTTTCCTTTTTATGAAGAAGTTGCACGTTATTTTTCCTAAGGGTGCAACGTCGAACTTGTTTGACTTGCAGAAAAGAATTAACGGTATCTTGCTTGCTTCAGGATCACCATGGTTATTGCGATAGTAGATAAATAAAGTAAAAAAATAAAATAAATCTGTATACGCCACCCTGGTACCTGGTTTCCTAAACCAGGGCTTACATATCAAAACTTCCATTTATTATTATTAACTATACAATTCAATAATCTCTTTCTACATTATTTTACAGATTTTCCTAATAACAGATTAAAATAATATAATAAAATAGTAAAAAAGAAACTCAAAATAATTAACTGAACCAAAATATAAATTTACTATTGCGAGAAGATATCTGAGCGGTTTATGACTTAGGACCACTCCATATGCTACCTTATTACCGTCCCTATCTTGTAACAATAAATTCGACTATAGCCACACTCACAGCGATGTAATTTTAGAAAGCTACTTGTTTTCTTACTTATAATTCAAATGCTATGCCTTATATTTTGATACTAGATTAATCTTATTATAACAATTGTGATTACCTGGGTGTTTCTTTACGTGAACTGGGAACCTATTGCTTCAAAACAATAATTGTTAATAACTGGTGGAAATTGTGGCGCATATCTCTCTGGCACAGTCGGTGCGATACTGGCATAAAATAAAAGAGAGTAGTTAGAATCTCTGAATTAATTACTTTTTTTACGTCTTATGTATTATTTCATTATTAAATAAAAATATACAAGTAAATAAGTAAACAAACCTATTACTCAGGACCCGAACCGACTATCTTAAACAAGCTTTATTATTCATTAACTTCACAGTCAGCTGGATAGCTCCCTCTAGATCAAGCTACACGACATCGTAAAGTAGTTAACCGTTGTTCAGTGTCGTACTGTCGTATGACGGGGATTTTACAGATTCTTATAACATTAAATCCTCAAAACGAAGAATGCGCTATTGAAATTGGAGATTTCCTCCCTCGCGAAGCAGTTTCAAGGCATTTTAACCCCATAACGCCTAAACACTGACTTATAGCTTTTAATTACAACTTGTTGATCACCATACAAATTTCATTATTTTATTTATTTTTTTTTTTTCGCGAATCGTAGATTCCTTATCGCAAATTACACTGGGCAACAAAAAAATAATTTTTGAATGTTTCGAGCACTTCATTAGGCAATTTCTAATTTTGGGTTGAGAAAAACAAATATAACAATGAAAAATTTTATTAGCTCTAGTTTCTATGATATACACAAGGTGGAAGTATTATATATTAACGGATTGAGAGAAAAGGATACATTTTAATTACATACATGCTAACAACAATGAAAGTGCATTTGATTTTTTTAACTGGTAATTACATGCTAAGAGTTCTAAATTGCTGGAAAAATACTTCGCAGATAGTCGTGTCTGAAGAGAATCATGTGGTGGCCTATTGACTTCGTCGTCTTTTAGCTTGCCTCTTGTGATGGAGTTCCGCAGAATCCGTATACAAAGACCAACAGTAATCCGCAAGCATTACTTCATTCCAACGGCCCTGATATCTTTGTTCCATAACAGAAATGTACTGATGGAATCTCTCCCCATGTTCATCACTAACAGCTCCACAACTAGGAGGGAAAAAGTCTAGGTGGGAGTGGAGAAAATGGATCTTAAGGGACATGTTGCATCCAAGGTTACGGTATTTTTGCAGGAGCACTGTCACCAAATGCTTGTAGTTGTCATCTCTTTTGTTGCCTAAAAATCCATGAACAACACCCTTGAAGGCTTCCCAAGCTTCCTTTTCTTTCCCCTCCAAAACTTGGTCAAATGCAGGATCCTTTACAAGTTCTCTTATTTGTGGTCCGACAAAAATGCCTTCCTTAACTTTTGCATCACTTAATTTCGAAAATTTCTCTCTGATGTACTTAAAGGCCCGTCCTTCTCGGTTCATAGCTTTGACAAAGTTTTTCATCAAACCCAGCTTGATATGCAGGGGTGGAAGAAGAACGTCTTTTGGGTCCACAAGCGGCTTGGCAGTCTTTACAAGAGGAGTCAGATTGCGTTTCTGTGAGGAAAATGTTATTTCACCACAAATATAACAAAAGTTATGTACCATATTTACACATTTTCGTGGCATTTTTACAAATTTTACACTAAAAAAGCACTCGCGAACCAGAAATTTTGCATTAATTTGAGTAGAAACTACATGTAATTCACAGTCACAGCAACAGTATCTATGTTTATGACTTACAAACAGCTGAAGAGCATTTGTGTTTTGTTATTTGACAGGTGTGCCAACTCCCAAAAAATTTCCTCCAAATTTAAAATCTTCACTCTAAAAAATGAAATGTCACTTTATCTTCAAAACAAGAGCTAATCTATCATTTTTATGGTGATTTTTGAATTCAGCAGATGGAAATACATGTAAATTCACTATTTTTAAGCCCGAAACATTTTCATTGTTGCCCAGTGTTATTTATCCTACTGCTCTATATTATCCGAAATCATTGGGGTGTAGTTCATTAACACCCTATAATGATAAAGGCATTTAATAAAAGCACGCAAGTATCCATAAAGATGCAGAAAGCTGTCAGATTACTTACGTATTGTTTCCAAAAATGATATTGTTTTAGAAAATATTATGCAAATGTAAAACATGAGTATCAAATCGTAGCAACTGCATTATGCAGAAGCAAGCGCATAGAAAGGCGCTGAATTATGATATGATACTATGCATACTATGCATACTAATACGGAAGGCAAAGTGTGTCATATCTGGTATATAATTTGCGAAATATCTTTTGTCTCTAAAATCAAAACATCTGTAGAAATACCAAGAGCCGAGTTCCATTTTCTCCGTCTCCAAACTGCACATAGAGAAAGGTTGTAGTGTTCATGAAAAAGGTTTAACGTTTTACTGTAAAATTATTCTGCCGGGAATATAAATGTGCAAGTACCAGCATTTTGAAGTCGTTAAAATGGAAATTAAAATACCTCGCTTTCATCTCTAAAAGCTGTACTCTTTTTTTACGACTTTCCATATTTAATTTTTATGCAGTTCAGCTAAAATGATACTACTTAGTAAGTGTTTTGTTCATCCAGAGCATAGTTGCTATTAAATATGCATTTTTAATACGTTAAACGAAAGTCTACAAATAAAATTAGTTACGCAATATGTAGTTTAATAATTCAACCATATTGAATTTATTCATCACTGGGGATGCAGGACTCTGCTAGTTTTCCTGAAAAGGCTTTGCTTTAACTTTGTCTTGTTGGACTATGTACACAATTTTTTAATTTCGTCTCTTGTCCTTAGACATTATACAATCCAGTTCAGGCGTTAAATACTTTTGAAACAGCTGATAGATTAGCTTTAATTAGGTTATGTTTTGTTTATTTTATAATTAATTGTTATATTTCTCTGTTAGTAATTTTTGTGTTTTCTAAAGAGTTATTCTCATTTTTAAGTTTAAAAAATAAATTTAAGGTTTTATGATTTTTTTAATGGTGTTTAACGCCTGTTTTTACTACTGAGGCACCAAAGGCGGTGGACACTGATGATACATGAGATGAAATGATAAATCGGGAAAGGATTTTTTTAAGGAAGGAAACGTTCCAGGCCTGAGTTAGGGTACCTACCCGGCATTTGCCATTTATGAGGACTGAGGAAAACCTGGAAAAAACCCAGTCAGGGAGGACGGTTCTGGCGGGATTCGAACCCTAGACCTCCCGCTCACGACTCCGCCCCTTAACGGCCTTGGTCACCCGTGGTGGTAAAGTTCTGTGAACAATTAATTTTTCTCATTAGGGCGAAAAAGCTATTAGAGTAAATTCACTCTGGTATACTTTGGCTGCCGGATCTATTAGGAACCAGAGACACACGTCGAACTGCATATTTGATCTTCCTGAAGCCCTTTGATTATACCTAAATATTTAAAATATTTTTAATGTGATAGGTGTTTTTAATATGAACAACTTTTATACAGGAAATCAAGTTCCGAAATATCCCGTTTAGTGGTTACAACCTTTGATGTATTACTCGGTCTGCTTTCTATAACACATTAGCTAAGCAACTCTTTTCATTCTAAAGAAATTGAAGGAACATTGAAATAATTGTTTCCTTCTTTAATGAACTTCTTTACCGTGTAACGATGCACCCACACACTTCTCTCAACATGTCTGAACTCTCTTCGATAATCAAGTCTGTAAATTTCCGTTTACCTGACTTCCCCCACCATGTTTTTTTTTCTCTTCCTTTCTTTCGGGGTTATCTCAGTGACCTCAAATTCCGCTCAGAGATAAACCGGGGAGGGCCTTGCAGTAGGAGTATATCTGGAGTCTTTAAAGAGTTAAACAGCATCACCATAGTTGCAATGAAGTCACTGAAGAAAACCTGAACATTTGCTGTAACTATGTTCAGTTTAGTATCGTTGAAATCAATAAAAACAGGTAATAACAAACGAAACATGTCCAGACACGTTTTTCTGTATGATAAACTCTACCATTTCTAAAAGAAGACAAACCGCCACGGGTGGCCGAGGTCCTTAAGGCGCGGGCTCGTGAGCGGGAGGTGGGTTGATTTCCACCAGGACCGTCCTTCCTGACTGAGGTTTTCCTTAGTCCTCATAAATGGCAAATGCCGGGTAGGTACCCTAAACTTAGGCCTGGAACATTTCCTTACTTAAAAATCCTTTCCCAATTTATAAGTCATCTCATGTATCAGTGACCAGCGCCTGTGGTGCCTCTGTTGTAAATACGTGCGTTAAATACTATTCAAAAATATAATAAAATAAAATAAAAATAAACAAATAAGCAGATAACATAGTCACATCTGCATTCTGCACTGTTGCAACACACATTCTCAGCTAAGCCGAAACTTTTTTAAGTGTTTAACGTTCCATTCCAGCTGTCAAGATGTTGGAGACGATGATGAGAATGAGTGAATTAATGTTGACGCAATCCAAAGTACTGGACAGTTTCTTATTCAGTCAAAGAAAAATTCATTTGAAACTGTTACCCAGAGAATTTTAAATGTGAGCCTTCATTCGCAGCTGATTGAAGACCATCGCTTCAGTCAACTGGCTACTGTTCATAAGGGACTTCAATGTTTAGAAAAAGTTCACACAATTTGGTAAAGCCATGTCAAAGATCATACGAAAATATGATGAACACTCTTCACTGCGAAGCACATATGATCAATAGCGGGTCTTCGCCATCCAGTCAGAACGTGTTACCAGATTGACGGAAAAACGATGTACTTCATTATCTGCAGTGGTCTGGGCTGCCGGGATCCTGCATGACATTCATGGCTAGACTGGCTGCAGCTAATCGAATTTGCAATACAGAACTTCACCACTATTCTTGTATACTACGTCAGTACTGGTCAAGTAAATGTCTAGGGACGAAACTTAAGCGTTACTTTTCATCTTATTCTTAGCTTGCAATGGTTGACTGGTGTCCTAAACAACTCTCAGAATATTTAATTTTATACGATGCTGTATTCCTTTTCGTTTTGTATTAGTAATTCCAGAATTATTAAAAATAAATACAGCAAAGAACGGTATAAAGATGGCAATAAACAAAAGAACTATACATTCCGTCACACAACTCGATGCAGTTTCACCAAATCGTGGAAAAGATGACGCATAGGACTGGTCTAGGCGCCAGAAATGTTGCACAGTTGCATATTTTCCTGAATCTGGTTTGAACTTGTGATGCGCAGGGAGTGTGTCAATTGTTTACCTATTTTGGTGAGAGCTCCGCTCTTATTAGTGCCTGACTCTTAAGGTCTCGGCCGGCTAGAGTCGATGGATTCTTGTTTCGGAAACAAAGTAAAGCCACGTGTCCTTGTCGTAGATTTTCGGTACATAAAAGAATCTCAAGCCTGAAAAAGAGACCTCTAAGCAAATTTAACGCTATTTCACTCCCTGAATTGAATGTGACGCTGATGAACTGAAATGTTAAAACACCGTCCGTAAATAAATGAAATCAACAACAACCATCCTTAGTCGTAGAGCATAACGCCAACGCAGCTCTGTAGGCCCAATGCAGAAGCAACTTTGACAGTTTGCATTGTTTGTGGGCATACATAAAATAAAGCTATAACCAACCAGTTACGGCTCGGGTTAAGCAGACAAAACCCTCCTTTCCTCATTTGTCGCTAACCTAGTTTCTGTATCGTTCTCGTTTGTGTGTTGTCGATCGGCTTTAAACAATATTTAGTTCCCTTCCTTGGACATCAGCCAACGTAAAATAATCAGGTTACACCTTGAATGGTATTCTCTGTCGCTGTGAAGCAAGTGACGCATAGCAAGAAATGTTTTCAAAGTATGCATGCGTTATTAATTAACTTTAAAAGCAAGAATTAGCAACATTTAAGGTTAATTATTATTTTAGAAAAGAGTTTCCCCATAATTTTATTATAGCCTTTAAAGTTATATCTTTTATCTCTCTCCTAGGCAATTACAATAGACTCGTAGTATTTAAGATTGGCATTCCAATGCATGTTCTCTTTAATAGTTCATTTGTTTTAATATTTAGCCTTCTTTGCTCTTCATATTTCCTAGCGAGGGTAACCCCGCCAGCAATTCATACTATTGTATATCATGTTAACTCTATATTTGCATCGCAGCATAACATATTTCATTATGCACTTTAGCATTATTATTAGTTCTCTTGCCATCAGTTGATTCGGATGGTATGAAAGAAATTAGTGCAGAAATACATAAATAATAAATCGTGATCCTTTCACCCATGGTTTAAAATATTTACAAAGCAATAGAGTTTTATAAACCCATCTTCTTCATTAATTACAAACTATTCTTCCTCTTGTTCTGCTTCTTTTCTCTCTTCTTATTTACCTTTCCCCCCCCCCTTCTCATTTCTCTTATTTTTCTTACTCATCCATTTTTATCTTTCTTATTTTTCCTCTTTTTATACAGCCACTTTTGTTTTCATTTTCATCATTTTTTTGAATCTGAGCTCTTTAATGTACAAAGATGTGCATTAATTGAAGGTATTTAACGTCCGATCGCAATGTGGGAATGAAATAACACTAGACGTAAAACAAAAGCGTGGCTTGCGACAAGGTCACAAATTAAATCTAATTAAAATTTTAATATTTCCATTGATATAATAATTGGGTTAAAGAGGGTGAATAAACATATGCCAATAATTAATAATAGTACAGGAAATACAGGGCTGCTTTATGCAGATTATTTAGAGACTAGGTCTTTTGCGGCATTAGGCTTAAATCGCGTAATGAAAATTGAAACGTAATTAATTAGATTTTAAAGTTAATATAGGAAAACGAAAGTAGTAGTTTTAAAAAAAAGGAAATAAATTGAAGAAAGAGCAAAAATCACTAATGGAAGGAAAAGAAAGGAAAAAAGAGGGTGCCAAAAATGTATACACACTTCAAGCAAAGAAAAAACTGTGTTAACATAACAAAAAACATTTCACACAAACAGAAAATGATGAGCACTTATCATCTTACACTTTTACAGTTACAACTGTTGCTCAAAATGTGCACCATCGACACCGATACACTTATGAGTACGTTGAACTACTGATTGAGCAACGTTTGCGAAAGTGTCCTCAGCGATTGCAGCACATGCCTTTTCAGGATATTCATTTAATGCATGCAAAAGACTTGGGATGAAAACTTTCAACTTTGCTGTTTTAGTAATACGACATACGCTGGTTCTGCTAATTCCAATCTCACGTGCACATTGCTTTGTAGATTTCTGCGGCGAGTGCTCAAAACGTTCAAAACCATAGTCGAGGACGCGGGGCTTGTTGCTGTGCAAGGTCTCCCAGATCTGCCCTTGTGAACATCGCATACGATACCGTGAATCTCAAATTTGTCTGGAATGCGTGCAAATGTTATTCGCGTTGGCGGTTCTGTTCTGTACACACGTCTCCATTGCCTTTGAACTTCAACAACATTTTCGGTTTTCCAATACTATTTCAAAATTGCTTTCCGCTGTTCAAACGATAATCTTGACTCCATTTTGTTGTAGCAACTCTAGCATAACGTAATGTGAATCACATCTGTTTACAGAACATCATACAATAATCTTGGCTTCATTTGTTCATTGTTGTTTTATCTGTCACATAGCAACATTATCATTTCCGCCAGGATCGTTAACCTTAACTGGGTTTTTTTCCCAGGTTTTCCCCAGTCCTCATAAAAGGCAAATGCCGGGGAGGTACTCACTTCCTTCCTTAAAAAAAGCTTTCCCAAGTTGATCATTTCTTTTCATGTATCATCAGTGTCCACCGCCTGTGGCGCCTCAGTAATTGAAACGGCGTTAAATGTTATTAAAAAAATAGGAGTAGGAGAGGTTAGGTTAGGTTAAGCATATTAGAATAGTATCTAGATATTTTAATAGTGTTAACGCCGTTTTTACTACTGAGGCACCAAAGGCAGTGAACACTGGTGATACATGAGATGAAATTATATATTGGGAAAGGATTTTTTTAAAGGAAGGAAACGTTCCAGGCCTAAGTTTAGGGTATCTCTCCCGCATTTGACATGTATGAGGACTGAGGAAAACCTGGAAAAAACCTCAGTCAGAAAGGACGGTTCGAACCCCATACCTCCCACTCACGAGTCCGCGCCTTAACGACCTCGGCCACCCGTGGCGGTTTCTACAGATTCAGGATATTATATTCAAATATATGTCACATTGCACTATTACACTGTCGTATTGGCTAGGGGTGAATTTGGTAGTAATAATAATAGATATGGGGCTACGAGGCGCTATGCAGGCTCCTGTGATCAGTGGCGGTGGCTTCCGAATCTTCCCAACTAGTTGTGATATATTCATTTACTTACTGTGTAGTGTTAATGTTTATGTACTCAATAGATGTTATGTTTTTTTATTTATGACTAGTAGGGTCAGAACTGTGGTAAACTGTTTAGTACAAATGAAGAAATAATGTCATTAGTTAGGTACGTTCTAGGATGCTAAAATGTTGTGTTTTCTCAATCAGAGGGGTTTTTCTTGTCGCACAATGTATAAGAAGGACCTCGGATTCTGAAATGGTATGTCTGAAATAAGGTCACATTGCCGATGAGAGAGAGGACCTTTACGCTATGTCATGCGGATATATCGATTAGTGCCTGCGTCTTCATAACACTTGATAGCGATTCGCTGATGCGGCTGTTATTCACACCAACACGCACTTGACTTGTTCAGCATCCGGCTTTCCTTGTCTACTACACGCCCGAGTTTTCTTCCAGCCTTTGTTTAGCATATTTCTGTTCTACCAGAATTTTCAAACACACGCTTAGAGAGTTTCTATCCGGAAAGCTGGTGAAGCGACCGTTTTAGCGATGCATTTACGTTATGATAACAAATGAATGCTACATACCTGAGATCCCGTTATTGTGCGAGTCGTGTATAAAGCGTCATTCACGAAACATTACAGCAACGCCCACAACTGATCTGATCTGAACGTTTTCTTGTTCGCTAGTGATTTTTATGTCCGATTCAGCAGTGTTCTGATAGCGAGTTAATTTGCCTTCCTTCCGTTCTCATTTGATCCCGAGAATCCACTTACGGGAAGACCCACAAGGCCACGCCCAAAAGGGGTGTACTTTCTTTCTTTTGGCCTGCAAATATATCTTAACTTAGTGCGTTTTCATTATTACAACTTACCATTTTTGTACGCAGTATCACTGAAAAAATTTAAAAAGGATATTCTGATGTAACAGAATAATAGCTATCATAGAGAGCTAAGGACAAAATTGAGGAACCGCTCTGTAGGCTCAAAGTATGGCGTGGTGAGCCCCTTTACATAGACAGATTATGCAGTTACTAGCACGGGTACTAACAAATAAAAAAACTCAATAAACATAAACAAACAAGGATTGCGCATTTGGTAAATTCAGATTATTTTCAAAGTGCCAAGAGGCAGCAACGAGACCAGCTGTTTTCTTCATCCGTTGCAGATATTTTATAATCACTAATACCTTTTTTTCGTATTACATCCGCCAATAGCTTCATCATCTAAGAGGATGTTAAAATAAGACTGCTGCCATCAATAATGGGCACAACCGCGCCCTACCCTGCCCTAATTCTAACCGAGTATCTGGAGAAAACTTTGGAACTGACTGCATAAAAACCAGTCTCTTCTACATCTTATATAGATTTCTGTATAAACAATTAATAAATCAAAAAATACTAAAAATAAGACGATTAAAGATATTGATTGCATAGCTGATGTGAGAAAAAATTTCAGACAATTTATTTATAGTGTTCCAGATCGCATTTCATTGGCACCTCTCTCTAATTGGGTGCATTTTGAAAGGTTTTCATTGTGAGGGTTGTTATTTTTTAAATATCGAAAAATAAAACCCAGGAGTACATCCATGGCGATTCTGAACGCCATATATCGGCACCCCGACCTAAGAAGTTCGTTAAAATACTTCCATAACAGGCAGGAATATTCACAAGTTCATGAGGACAAGGGGTTGGCAAGAGAAGCAGAAACAGATAAACACTTAAATAGTCGCACAATTTTCGCTTATCTTCTGCCTTTGAAGAAGTTGTTCGAAATATAGCGAAAAGTGTTTGACTATTTATTTTATCTATTTCTGCTTCTCTGATTTTTATTTTAGTTATATTGTTCCAAGAGAAACTCTAATTTAAATTTTTATTATATAAATAGAGAATATGAAGAATCTAACACCCAAAAATGAAAACGAGTTACAAGGAGTAAAGAAAGATTGCCAGTTGGCAAAAAAAAAAAAAAAAAAAAAGTTTCTTAGAAAGAGTTCCACAACTTTTTGAAAAATCAGGTATAAATACAGATTATTGAGGAAATCAATGGTGCAATTTTGTAACCAAAATTCTTTTTAGATAATAAATATGTACTTACATTAAATTATTAATTAAAGATACATCCTGTAATTATAGCCACAGTGGCTGTCAAATTTCGTGATTTGGATTCTTTGTAGCCTCCAAAATATCTTATTCCTGACTTCCAGGTCATAAATGTGCTAAATTTACGTCGCTCGAAACATGTGGATATGTTTCCAAAACCTTCCTCATATTTTAATACAACGTAGAGTCTGTATTTTAGGAGATACTTTTCCAATAGTATGTCACATATGAAATAAAAACATGATTATAAAGTACTGTAGACCATAGACTCATCATTTTCAAAGCGAAAAATGTCCAAAGTTATATTAAATAACATGAAAATATAAGAATTTTTTCTAAAGGTACTGCATACCCCAGATAATTGAACATAATTGGTGAAAAGACCCCATGCAGAAACAGTTTTATTCACTCAGATTATAAAGGGCTTTGTCTTACAAAAGAGTTGGACCTTTAGGAACAAATTACCCCAGAAAGCTTAGCATTTGCTGCTATACGAGCGTTTAAATACAGCTAAGAAAACAAATATTTCGTACCTTGGTCTGAAGGCAGGCAGACTGAGTCGACGGAAAGCTTCTGGAGGCTTCAGTTTGAGCAGCGTGACGAAGTTGAGATCTATTTCCTCTTCCATTGGATGATTTGCGTGCATAATTTAATATATCACTGATAATCTTATCCGCCAACACACGAATACACAAAGCGATGCTCTTATGTTTTCATCGCATTTCAGTTGTTTTATGAAAGTTCGCGTAATTTTCGCTAAACGTTCCACTGTAAAGTTCTGACACATTAAAATAATGCCTCAGCCCTAAATTAATAGCTATGTTATTTATAAAAGTTTTTAATGTTACAAGGGCGTTTCAAAATGTAAAAACTGGCCATGATGTAGAAGACTACCGGTCATAGAGTTCATAGAGGTTAGTATTAAATGTCTTGTTTTTAAATTTGTTTTGTCCAGTAAACTGTGTTTTTAATAGGGAAATGGCGAAAATGCTGTACTTTTCCTGTCGTAGGCCAAAATACAGAGAGCTCATTCATTCTCCATGTCAAAAATTAGTTGAATTAAGAACCACTAATTTACTTCGCTTGCTAGAAGTGTTGAACATGCTAGAAGTGTTGAACAGGCTATTGTTTTCAATATTTGCCAACTTAAATAGGTCTAGAGAAGTGTGAGGTATGCTGGAGCTGACTGAAGTGTTGTTTTTGTAAAACAATTAATGTTTTAATATGCCTGCGGTACCTTTTAATTTATTTTTACAGATAAAATATATGAAAACCCCTAATATTTTTATTTTCTCTGAATGGACCGTTAAGCATTAAAAGAGTGAAGAAATAAAGTGATGGAAGGAATATTTAAGACTGCTAATAAGTGCTTAGAACTACAACAGAAAGTGTAAAAGGTCTTCTTTAATTGATTGCAGAAATACTAATCAGAGATATATGCGTCATAAACATTAAATTAATCGGTTATTAGAAAATTCTCAGTTTTGGCAATTTTCGGGCTAATGCACAGATGTATGATTGTGTTGACAGCTGTTTGCAATAAATATGTCACGCAATCACATACTACAGCTATTTTATATTTGCTCAACAAATTGTGTTTTCATTATAACGTTATTAAAGCTTGCGGCGTTGCTGAAAGCGTGTTACAAATGTCCAATTTATGTTTTTCTGGAATGAAGTGTTTTGAAATAGTAACAGTTTTTTTTTTTTTAATTTTCAGCAAAGAATTCGGTAATTATTCCAAATAGTTCAATCAGCACTTATATTTTTGTCGCACCCACTTATTTCGTTTATCATGACTGGCTGGGACGCTGATGACTTGAGATGTTAAAGAGCGTCCGTAAATATAAAAATTAAAAAAATTACCCTGCCGCTAGAAGACACTACGTAGGTTTGTCTGCAGCACACAATTAGCTATCAATTTATATTTGCGAAAAGGAGGCGAGCATAGGCGTCAGGCCGTAGCGAGCCGCAGCAAACCATTGGGTTCACTCGTTTCTAAAATTTACCCAAGATTAGATTAAAGTTAGTGCGTGAGTATAAGAAATAATTGCGAATCTATTTTTTCGAGTTGTCCGCTAAATTCCGCTAGAACCCCAGTTATGTTTCCCATTCTTATATCTGCTCTGGAAGGGGTGCAAAAGCGGAAATTGTGTGTTTTACCTGTCGTAAACTTACGGTTCAGTTAATAAAACATATGATACTTAAAAATAATTTTAAACGTGGAATCGTTGTTAAAATTAAACATTTGTATAAATAAAACAAACAAATATTAACCAAATTAGCGTTAATATGCTTATGCGTTTTCTTCATATCGCTTCGAATAACGTTTGATTCAGACTTTATATCATGTGAAATCAAGTTTACAAGGCACTACATCAAAATTCAGCCACTCAACATTTCGCATTCATATCTAATGAGATTGGAATTTGAGATCATGTAAATAATCTGGCCTCCGACTATTGTTACGAGCAACAAGCCTTGGCTCTACTGAAGAGCTGAGGCGATCGGAAGATCTAAAACACTGCAGAATTATAAATGTCTTATACAGTGAGGTTATTTGAGTTATGGGCCGGCAGGAAACGGCTGCACACTGAGAGAAATCATTCATCAAGGCCAATATAACGCATGTAATTACGTGGAAGGTTTTGTAAGTTCGTGTGCTATCCAGTGCTTTCATTGTGTGCGTAGTGTTTAACGTTCGTTTAACTAATGTCAATGAGCACTGGGATACCTGAAATGAAATGATAAATTGAAAAGATTTTTTTAAAGGAAGGAAGCGTTCCAGGCGTAAGTTTAAGAGTACCTCCCCGGCATTTGCCATTTATGAGGACTGAGAAAAATCTGGGAAAAACCTCAGTCAGGGAGGACGGTCCTGGTGGGAATCAAACATCATGCACGAGTGTGCTAATTATTCTTCGTTTGTTATGTTATTATATAATATTATATAACAGGTTTTTATTTGTAAATGAATTCTTGCAGAAAAGAGTAAAGCGATTAACAATAAAATGTTTTGGCAATCGCTTTCCAGGTAGGGAAATTGTTCGCCAACTGGTTAAAAAGTTACAAGAGACTGGATCTCTCAATGATAAGAAACGTGTTCCGAACTGCCTTGTTCTTACTGTTGCAGAGGAGTATTCTTTTTAACACCGGTTAATACTTATTATTCTTATCAATATCATTTTATGTTTTCTGTGAAAATACTTATTAAATATTAACTTTACACCCGGCGATTCTATTTCCCTTTTCGCAGCTGCGACGGCTGTACTTTCCCAGTAAACAGCCATGTCCATGCGGCCCGTAACTCTAATAACCTCACTGTACCATGGTTCCCAAACGAAATCTCGCTATTCTTGGGTGGGAAATTATGAACAAATGAAAATATTAAGTTAAATATCTATACTAAAATAAAGTAAAGCTACAAGGTAATAATTATAATAAACACCAACATTTTAAAAATAAAACCAAAATAAGCATGTGCATTGCCAACGATACTGACAGAAGGGATTTTGATCAGTCAGAGAACATTTCGCGTGGACCAATATCAAAATAATAGGGGCAGTGTAGAGCGGAAGTTGTGTTTTCAAACTCCGTTCTTTGCATGGATGTCTGCATTTGTCAGCAAATCACGCTTCTACTTTACGACGAAGGAAATTAATTACTGATGGAGTAAATGAGTCTACAGTTCTGATATTCTCTTTTCAGCGCAAGGAGGAAAATGGAAAAATCCTATCCAGGAAATTTATCTCAACCAGGAATTGCCACATGACATTATAATGAACTTCATTATTCAAAGCAATCGCTTAACTTTCAAGTTTCCCGAAAGACGTATATCCTACTTATTTCTTTCTTCGGTAAATAAGTTAAATTAAAATAAACACTCAACATCCTAAAAGAAGAGACATTATTAGTATTTTTCTTTGAAGGATTTTCCAAGTCTTGCAAATTTATGTTAAGAATTAATACCAAAAGGTATAAAAAAACACTGTTATATGCATCTAGAAGAAAGATGGCCATTGCTTGAGGAATAAAATGTCAGCAATAGTGTGGAAGAGAAATTACTGCGGAAAAGTCAAGAACTAATGCTTTTCATCAAAGACAACAATATTTATTTATGATACAGCTGCTAAAGTGTGCGAATGTTAACGGAAGAAGCGAGGTCATTACTTCGTAAAAATTAACTTTGTGAACGTGTATCAAAAATATAAACAATTACTTTAAATAAATATTTCAAGACGGAGAGGTTATGTGATCACGATTTCATGGCCGTCTAAACCGACCAAAATCAACGTTGGGTTCGGCTTGATCAGGGCAAATATCCTGTGTTACTGGAAAAGGTTGCTACAGACCTTGCTGATTATTTTAAAGATAATTTATTAATTTAATTACTGGTATCAGTTCTTGTAATACATTGTCTCTGTTTTTGTGAGGAGGGTGAGCTTCGAATCAATGTTATAAATAATTTCATCTAAAATGTCTATTCTTTTCAACAATTCATAGCGCACATATGTTATGTACAAATCCTGCTATTTTTGTCGTACGGTTACGCCGAACGAGACAACTATAATCAGTTAAATGAACTGATTTTACTGCAGTGACTACACAGAATATGACGTACGCAGCTAGTTACTGGGTTCGCCACCAGTAAACTAAACTGAAATGAATAATATATGACACAGCGTATACTGAAAAATTTATTGACAGAAGGCATGCTTACGAAGACAAACGTTGGAAAAGAAGTTATAGAATAAATATGACTAAGCAATATTGCTAAATATTGTTTGAAAAACAATTAGTTTTACTAAAACACTGTAATATTTAAATATTCCCCCTATATGCGGTATTACCACTTCTGATCTCCTCCTTGGTCTAGTTATTAGCGTTGCAGGAGGTTCCAGATTCGATTCCCGTGCAGGCTTCCTAAGTTAGGGAGGTCTGGAACGGAGTGAGGATAATTGGGGAGTTGTCCGATAGAGAGGTACTGCCATACTGATCACATGCTCCCCTGCATTACTGCTCTCTATCAATGAAGTCATGACGTCATAAAACGGAGGTATATGAAGCAGATGTCGCTGCGGCAGGCCATAGTACAATCTCGGACTGTTTTGTTATAAAATGCATTATTAATACTCTTTGAATAACCCTACAATCAACTCGCTTTAACTTTCAAAATGCAAAAAAAGAGTTAAAGAGCCCGCTTTCAGTCTTAAATACCCTCACATCAAACAGCGTTATCAGTGCACTGATATCACAAACGATTGTCTGATTATTTCTAGGATGGATTTGATAAGACCTGCGATTTCTTGCAAGGAGAGATTTTGTCTGAAATAATGATGATATGGCTCTATTTCCAATAGCGTTACAATACTGTTATGCTTATTTTAGCAATTAAAAAGCGGTATATTTTTAACCCAAATTAAGGCCTATTTTCCTTAATAAGCAACGTTATATTTCGCAGCTCACCATTTTAATTCTTGGAGCTCAAATTTTTCCCACTGTTCGAACCCTATTAGGCATTGCTAAGCGTTTTCCTAATGATATGAACAATATTAAAATCAAATAAATAGTAATTTATTACAATTAAGTCGGGTATTACGCTGGAATTGTGCTGAGGACACTATCTGAGCTCTGAAGAGGGGCGTAGCACGTTTCTACTGACACAGAGTATATTCAAGTTAGTGTGTAACTGAGAAACTGGATCAGGGGTTAACATTTCAACATCACATAAGAATACAAGGAACAGAGGTACGAGTGACCATTATAAAACTGACACCTGTATTTTCGATTAATTCCGTTCCATTCCACATAAAGTTGAGAATATACAAAGCCATAATTCCAATTATTACATTGTATGCTTGCGAGGTTTGGGGCTACACAGCTCCAACACACATTGCATATTTGCAAAAGGCCCAAAATATGCCTTACGGAGAAGTTTCGGCACATACTTTATGTTTACATCAGTTTTTGTTCCTGAAACTTCTGTCTTGGAGTATATCATCGATAACATACGGAGATTAGCGCGCAGGGCATATGCCAATCAGCTAATACGATCTCTTGGAGACTGCAATCCAAGGCGTGGTCAAGGTAGAGCAAGCAGCACATGTCTTACCCAAGGAGGTGCTTGGTCCAGGATGATACTAGAGAGCGTAAAGAACCCTCGCTAAGGTGGGCTTGGTACAAAATTCCGTCCTTAAACCAAGTGAAGTCATCCCAGCGACACTTCGCCAAACTGCTGACGGACTCCTATGTTTCCAAGTTAAGTTAAGCAGCTTTGAGCGTGGTCGACACTTGGATGGATGGCCAGATGCCTACCCATCGCATGACAAGCTACACTACGCGTGTTGGCAAGTAAGTAATTAAGTGTTTGAGGCGAATTTAAATTCAATCATACCCCACCTACCCGACATAAATTATTCCAACAAGCCAGCAGACTTAAGTATGCGGAAGATATAGCCGCATTGTGACCAGGTGCTTCCCCAAACCCGATTCCTTCAAAACAGGGAATCGATGCTTATGATTTATTATTATTATTATTATTATTATTATTATTATTATTATTATTATTATTATTATTAGATTTATTTACGGACGGTTTTTAACATCACAGGTCATCAGCGTTCTATTCAAATCAGGGCGTGAAACGGCCGACAATTTTTGCTCAAGGTCTCTTCTTTCAGGCTTGAGGTTCTTCATCATGCCGTAAATGTACGACACGGGACCCACGGCTTTACTTCCCTTCCGAAGGAAGCCGTACTTCAAATTTTTACGCCTGAAAAAATCCATCGACCCTGGCCGGGTTTGAACCCGCGATCTTGGGTCTAGAAGGCAAGTATGGTTACCACTATACCACCAGGACCGACATGCTTATGGATTATCCATCTCGTTTCCATGTCGCTGTGGAGAAACTTTCTATCCTTTGTCGTTAACTAGTCAGCCTCTCTCAGAAATGTACAGAGGAGCGAGATGCAAGCGCACTAAATTCTAATTGTTATTAATATCTAAATATATGTTAGTGATTAAAAAGTTATAAATCATCTAGTCTGCGTATACCCTGTCTCTACTGTTTCCAAAGATTAATTACTTAAAAGTAATCATTATTTATTAAAAGAAGATGCATTGCAGTCTATGGAATCCCCACTCTTATGTTGGGGACCGTCGTGACAAGGTTACCAACACTCACAGGCTTAGGCCGGATGATAAATTATCTAAGCATATTGAGTACACACGTGTTATCTAGAAATGGATTAAAGTTCACGGAGCTTTAATTATATACTTGAACGTTTTAAACGCGTTTGGATAACAGAAACATTCCGTGAAATAAAGTCCTCAAACACAAGACTTCTGTGGAATAATTAATCATATCTGCTATTGAAGTAGCATTTAGAGAAATATGATATAATTTAGGTTAATTGTGTAAATCATGCGTTTATTGATAGACGAACCATTTTAACAACTGAATGATCACTTAAATATAGCTATTTCCAGGTTTACAGTACTGGAAGAAAAGGAGGAAGGTTATTTTAACCGAAGTTGAATTGCTTTGAATGATGGTTGTATTATTAGTATCATTGTATTTTACGAGCTAATATTACGTCGGGAAATGTACAGACAATCAGCTATGTCTGAAGTAATTTTGCAGTATGAAATCAAGCAAGAAAAGATTAAAACAAGACGAATTGATGGGATAATAAGGAGTAGTTCACTACGTAAAAATAATTCTAGGAAAACTAGTAATGATTTCAAGAAATAAAACATGTCATTAAATCATTGGCGGCATAGCTAGTTTTGTTGAATGTATAAACATGAGGGAAATGCTTAAAAGTTTGTATAATTAAATTATTTTAAGGCATGAAGTACATAAAACTATGTCTATACAATCCATACTTTCATATAATATACAATAAGCTTAACAATCCCACAAATATTGATTTTGGGAGTGATTTCTGCTTTGCCAGTGATAAAACTATGCAAATTATGCCAAAAACGTAATTTCGTCGAATGTTAATAAAATTTATGAAAAATATACATAATGTATGAATTTAATATTTAATTATAATTCATATTTTTGATACTGTAGTATGAACTATGACCTAAATGGTTTAGCGTAGCGTACATTGTTAGATTCTGATATTTCCCCTCGTTCTGTACATTTGTGTAACTTTACACTAGCTATTATTGGTTGTGGCCATAATTGGGTCCTTTTATTGCGTATATTCCTGATAGTTTAACCACCGTTCAAAATACATTATTACATTTCTTATTTGCAACATTGTTTTAGATAAAATTCACGCAAATCTTAAGTAATTTCTGCTGAAAATGTTGATATTATTGCAATGTATTTATCACTGTCTATGATCTTCATATGTTACTTGACCTTCCCATCTAAGCAAATGATTAATTAAATTAATCTATAGTGAAATGAACATACAGTAAGCGGTATTTTTAATAAAAAAAATGTTTTTAAAGAAAAGGAAGCAAAAACGATTGAATTGCAGATGCAAAGTTTGTGTCTTTATTACGTGAATTTTACAGTTTTCATAAGAGGCGATGAAAGTAATTAGAAATGAACAGGGAGTTTTAAGCGGAGGGATTTAAAAGTTTAACGTTCCCGTTTGACTGCACAAGTACTCAACCCTTTCTGAGCAAGGACAAACTCTAGAAAACACCCCAATCGGAGTCGAAACCGGGCCTCTGGAGAGACTAGAACCTTAGTTATGGGAGAGCTAAGACTGCGACTTTAAAAATCAATTTACTAGAAATAAAGTGCGATAAATTAAGAGTCCTTAATCATTACCATAAGTGTCGAACACACCTGTGTTATAAACGCACTACTAGTAAATAAGTTACTCTAGAACATTTTCTAAACGAAGCACTGGTCTGCAAAACACTGCACTTTTAACACAATTCACCTGTCACGAACGCGAGAAAATAAAACGGTAGGAGCTTGTACCCAGGTAGAACGTGTTACCGCAGCAACCTCAAACAGAAACTTGGTAGTAACTTAATTAATAGAAATGTCAAGAGTGTGTGCTTCAGCCTTATCAGAAGGCAACGTCCACATTTCTCGGGCTTTATCAGGCGCAGTACCTATTTATTATTGCGTGACCTTGATTCCTTAAAGCTTCCCCACCACAACACAGTACACAAACCTGAAATATTATTGTTTTTAATTGCGTTCTCTCTGCATTGTATTGTCGAGGCGAAGTCGTTACGACTTGAAATGTTAGGTATTACGAGGCCTTCGCTTAGCCCATATGTACTATGGACCGCCTCTAAGACAGCTCGAGTTCCTCTTTATATTATATATCTCACTCCTCAAGCAGGAAGTGGACCCTTCCACACCTTTAGGTGCTAGCTACACATTGTCAATATCGTTAGCTTTGTTTCCCAAAAGCTTATTCATTATTGCTGGCTGCAAGCGGTCACGTAGACGTACCATTGTTGTTGCGGTTATCTTTTTGTTCACGTACTCTGCACTCCAAGCAAGTATCGCCAGTCATTGATTTACAGTTTACACTTAAGCATATCAGAAAAGGCGGGACCTTCTACACAAAGCATATTACGTTTCACAAATGCTAATTTTGAACAAAAACTAGAAACTACCCCTTAGAGAAAGTTGCGCTCTGGGAAAATCTTTTCACGATCGGAGGGCCTCGGAGAAAACCGAGTGCAGTTCCAAGTATTGACTTCATCAATGGAGAGCGGATGTTCAGTGTATGGTCGTAACGCATGAGAATCAAACAACCTTACGCCAAAAATAACTCAGTAGAAAGTGTTAGTAGTTAGTCACACGAAAGGAAATGGGGAACTACAATGTAGCAATGTAACAGTAAAAGAAATGGAAAAAGGCATGCGCTTTTAACATTAAGTTTTGCATGCATTCCGAAATGTATAACCGATATATTTCTAGTATCGTTGTATCATTTTTTGCAAGAGGAATGCGATGAGGTATCATTGCTTTTCAATCTTGCAGCAAAGAAAGCGCGATTTTATTGGCGTCCGTTGTATCGGATTATGCAGGGCGAATACGATGAGATTTTTTTTTTAATAGCAAAGAGTCTTCTCTGTGGAAAATGGTTCCACTTTTGGGACATTTCTTTAGTTTGGGCATGAATACTTGTTCATTTTTGTTGCGAATTGCGACTAATGTTGCCTTTAGGATGCCGTGAGTTTCTTCTCAAATTCATATTCTCTTGTTGTGGAAATTCCCTTAATGACATAACTCGCAAGCAATTTTGTTTGTTTTTTTATAAGTGCACAGCGCAGTTTGGTAGTTTGCTTACTTGGGCTAGTATTTCCTCCTTTTCATTGAGAACAGAAACATCTTAAGTGTATATTGTAAGATGATTCAGATATTTATTGTATTCATATTCCCTCCCACATTTCAGGCATACGAATTTTTGATGCTGCCATTAATAGCAAATAAATAAACAGCATACAAAAATAACACGAATTCGCACAACACACTTCTAATCCGCGCTACGGTACAATAAAGACGAAAAAACAGAATAACGACCCGACGCGATAGCATTCACATTTCCAACACGTGCCCAACACTAAGGAGGCGAAGTTTAAGCATAGGCGTTCGGTTTTCTCCGCTGACGATCGTGAAAAGCAGGCGTGACTTTCCCCAGGACGCAACTTTCTCTGTGGGCAAAGTAAACTAGAATTAATTGCCGAAGAATTTATCGATAGTGATATTTCTGACTTCGAAATAAGAACCATAACACATCCTCGGGAGAGTAAGCAATCAATATAAGGCGTTGGATGATCACACAGTGGAATATTTCTACAGCAGAAGTGAGGAATAAGCAATTCAAGTTATGACGAGTTAGATTTTATGAAAACTCTGGGAAAGAGTCTCGCAACGAACACTTTACACCGCGAGAGCGGAGTTTTTCTATCAAACGAATCCTGCAAATAGAATATGAGTTTCAAATCCAACAAGAATTGGATTTTAAGAAAAGAAGAAAAACTCGCACTTTCTGCCTTCCGCGTCTGAAGAGGAAAACAAGATATCCTTGTCAGCGATGTGGCCTTTCAATTTGCTTGCAGTGCTACAAAACACTACGTGAAGTGCTTACAAGAACATAAAAACTAATTCCAAGTGCTGTGCTTTGAGGAAATGGGTTGTATTCCTTCTGATAATAAAAGTATGTATTAATTACATTTTTGTATTACTTTCCACTGTGCAATAAGCAGCAATATTCCGGAAATAATTTTCTTTACGTTTGTAACAATTTAATACAACAATTATAGTATTATTTTAAAGTATATCTGCAAACTAAGACTACATATTGTGAAAACTTATTTCAATGCGTATTTCAGGATCTAAAATATCAGAAACGTATGTAATGATTATAACAAAAAGTGAAGAAATGGTGCAATTTTTGTTGTCTGCGTTCTCTTTCAATAAATGCGTTATATAATTTAACACTTTCATAAAATATACCTGAACAGCTATTGTAGATCTCCATGAATATGCAATAATAGAAAAGTAAATGAGATAAGAGAAACAACTATTATAAAGCATTAAAAAAAGACAAAGGTCTTGCCACTATAATATCCCATAGTACTTCAGGGTTAAAAAACAAAAGGGCAACGATATACAGAACGCATTTGTTTTGTTATTGTAACATAATTCAGCTTGATTATTACAACTTTCGATAAACTGCAAAGTATACAAAACACAAATCTTATACGTGGACGTATTGTAGACATATGGAAACAGGTTCTTTCTATAAATAATGCGTCCAGAGAGATGCGAAGACAGCAGCGAAATAGACGTTTCCAAGATCAAGGGGAAGAAGGCCTTAAAACGAGACAAAAACAGGGCAGGCGAAGAAAACCACACCAGAAAAAGAAGAAGCAGCAGCAGCAATGTTAAATTCAAACATAAGTGGTCCTTTTTAATCTGCGACCTTAATTCTGAGAGAACTAGATTATTATTGCAGCAGTGTTACCGTAAGATGTCTGCTTTAAAATAACATGCCTCAGAGGAAGACTGTTATGAAGGGAAACTTCAACATGATCAACATTCATATAGGTTTTGTTCTGTGTAGTTAAAGGTTTCAATGAGATTTAATTTAATGTTATGTATGAGACGCTAATAACCAGAGAGGTGAAAGAGTGTGTTTAAATAAACTAAATGAACAAAAGAAATCAATCGATGACAGCAAAAAATAAATAAATGAAATGAACATTTTTTCTTAATGAAAGTTCTTAACCATTTTAAATAAATATATCGAGAGTGCCAGACCCTACGTTCCTCATTGCTAGAGAATGAATATTTAGGTATTAAAATGAAGAAAAGGAAAGCAAAAATACACTTAATATTAACAATAAAAAGCATTACACTATATTACTGTTAACTAAAAGCTAATTTAAACGCAAGTATCATTAAATTTGCAAAAATTATTAGTTGCAGTTGCATACAATTCCTTTTTGTTTAATAAAAACAACTGAAATAACTATTATTACATGTTTTAAAAAGCAATAAAATTTGTAAAGAAAAATGCAAGATACACAACTAATTTTCCACTCAACATTTTTATTAACAGTATGCAGAAAGTGAAAGGGGAGCTTATTCCTTGGTGATACAAACAAAGGGATCAAGACATAAAGTTTTAAGTTGACATCTAAGTGAAAATTTACGATGGGTAATCAGATATAGTAATATAGTTTTCAATACGAACGAGTGGCATCTAAAAGATTTTCCTAATCGTAACATTTTTGCTGTTTAAGCCTGTGCCGCGCTATAACTGCAGCAATTATTTTTAAAACTCATTAATGTGCCAGATGATAAACGAATATTTAAAGCAAGGCTACCGTAGCGGCGTGCTTATCCTATTTAAATCTTTATGAAGTTCTTCCTGTAAAAGATAAACGCATTGTTAACCCTAGAGCATTTCCTTTATAAAACGAAATCCGCCGCAAAACATTATTTACATTGCTGCGTGAGAACAAACAATTATTTCCAATGAAGTACCAAACTACAATAATAGAAAAATTGCAAAAATAAGAAAATAATTACATAAAAGGCAAAAACAGATAGAATTACAGGGCAACAGAGTGTGAAAAAGCAATTATAAAACCTTCGCATCGTGTTGAATATTTCACGAATGTAATTTTTGTATATTTTGGTGTTTTCTGGCGATCAGCTACTTAAAAAAAAAATAAATAAATAAAAAAACATTGGACCATAAAATTTGAACTCTGCTCACTGCTTTTGCAATTTGATTATCTTCAAGATATATTTATTCTATAATTATAGTAAATTTAGTACTAGTTTGCATGCACGAAATGTTTGTAGCAAAATCTATTTTATATCCGTGTAAAGAAGTCCATAAAGAGTGGAATATTTTTTATTTGAATGTTCTCTTATAAAAGAGAAGAGACAAATTAAAAATTCACAATAATTCACGTTAAAAACTATCTTGCTATAGTGAAGCGAGTCGTTTGGTCTGTATTCCTTAAGTTAAATTTTCTGGATTCTTAATTTCATAAGAGAGTTTAATTAATTTTTATGTTTGCTTAAAAAAAGTTTTACAATTTTAAGTTGAAAGGATACTACAGTTTTTAGCTCATTATTATATTTATTATTATTTAAATAGTTGAATAGTTGAATGAACCCCTTGCCTCTGGAAACACCGTAAGCACATATGCAGAAGCTGTCTCAAATCTTTACGAGCAACAATTAAGCTCAAATTGCAATGATATCCACATTTAACAGTTTTAAAGTATTATCTTTTCCAATTCAAGTGGGAAGCACTCTAAATTGAGTTTCCTGTTAATTATATCCGGACATAAACAAATACAATGCATCACTCGGCGATGCACGACTCCGATTGGTTAAGCACCATTATTAGTCGTACAAACAGTTGATGGAGCGTATTGCGTCATTTTCCACAAGCTTTATTAAAAAATAGCACAATTACATTGTTACTTTTCGGCGATTTCCTTTGATTGTGTTTTACAATACTAGCAGGACCAGCACACACTTCCGCCACGGTACTTCTTTGCATTTCACATTCTGCTCTATATAGAGAGCAACACGTGTATTACAAAAAATTAAAACTGTGCTTAAGGTATTCATAACGACTGGGATCTCTCAAGATTATTACAGTATTCGTTAATAAGGGTTTCTCATTGAGAAATAGCTTTTATTAAAGTCTCACCTGTTATTTTCTTTAGGGACTACTTACTGTGCGTAACATCAGGGGTGTAAGTCGTCCTGGAGTCGATGAGAAAACAGCTGCACATTATGGTTATGCTTACGTTAGGATAGAAGTAATAATGCACTTATAACGGCTTCTGCCACACGACACAGACTGTCTTTCGAGCCTTTTAACATTTTTGGGGAGTTGGGAAAGCACCTGTGCATTCATAAATTCACTCGAAGAAAACTTTGGGAATCATTCCGCGTTATCTTCAACATAGGGGAATTGAACCATTAAGAGTTATAGAATTCTGTGACATACAGTCCTTAGTTTTAAGCTTCCTTCAAAAATGTGGTATATTTTCTATCAACAAAATGTAACGAAATAATTAATTTCAACTAATTACAGCCGTATATCGCTGAAAATTTATCGTAATGTTTACCATATTCATTTTACCGCCTAGACGTGCATTTGTCTTCTCAGTGTCGCCAACTCTTGTTTTCCCATAAATCCGTGAGCAAGAATCGATTAATGAAAACAATCATACTACAAAATGATAAAATAATAAAAATAAATGACTGTTACAGCCAATCGACTCTCGTATCACATATGGCACAAGATGGAATCTGGAACAAGAACTTATAAAAATTCACGGGACACACAATTGCATCCGCTCTTGAACCATACCTATGTACAGGTTAATATATAGCAACACTAAGCAAATGGCGAAACTTCACTTCCACCGTCTCCAACTATGAATTTCTGTATCTAAAGAAAATGGAGAGAATCCTTCATTCCGTATTGTTATAATTGTTCATTTAATCAGTGTGTATCGAATTAAAGCGTTTAAATACTGTAATTGTTAAACATGTCATTCCTTTAGCAAATTATTTAAGATTATAAAAATGTGCTGTTATAATAATAAAAGAAAAGCGCATTTAATGCAATTACCATTGTTAAATATCTATTTTTTTTCCCTCGATTGGCGTAAATGAGTAAATCAAAGTGTAGTAATAGACCTTCTATTCCAGACTCACGCTTTCTGAATTAATTAAATGCCAGTTTAAAGAGTTTGTACAGTTATTATTAATATTTGAAATATATTTTCATTCTTCTTCTTCTTCTTCTTCTTATTATTATTATTATTATTAATATTGATTACAATAAATTAGATACTAAAATGTTTCAACTTACTTTTTTTTACAAATGGCCTGGATCCTGGCTATGATTTTTTTGTTGTTTTTGTTTAGTTTCGTTTCTCTACCCAACTTTTTAACTAGAAAGCTGGGATTTGATTTCGAGCAGGGATATGTTACATGAGTAACATATCCCTGTATACCCCCAAAAAATTAATGTCGGGTAATTTTAAGCACCAACGGGACTCCAGGTTCCTATTAATTTCATTCCATTCATCCTGACAGATATAAAAAGTTAGACCCTTGCCACCCCCCCCCCCAACCCATAAAGACCAGTTTTCTTGAAAATATTTGCTCTTTATATTATTTTATTGAAAAGAGTTTAAAACTCGAAAGTAAAACTTAGACAGTACCGAATACTGTTCTGTATTTTGGTTTCAAGCTATTGTAAATGGCGTTAAAGCTCTAGATGTTGCCTATACTCTGGTTTTTGAGCGCACCTATTGTTATACTATGACGTATACGCCAGCACTTTAAATACTTAAACACTTTCAAGCGATCTCCTTGGATTCGCTTTAAAATACAGTAAATATTTTACCAGTTGGACGGTTGGTGCAAACAGATTCCTTTCCAATTAAAGAAAATATCGTCTGACGTTGGTATTTCTGGAAATGCTGTTCAGTTTACGGTTGACGCACAAAAATATCACTAATGCACTAAATAATCTTGAATATCGCCAAATATAAGGAATCTCGGCGGTTTCACCAAGCATTATACAGGCACACTACGTTCTTTCCGAGTGTTGAGAATTATTTATAACTCTTGCAATCGGAATACGAATTCTGCCGAAGTCATTAAAATGTCGCTCGATGTCCAGGTGGGGGAGTGATAGATTCTGTCGGAAATGACGACATAAACGACCTGCTACCCCTCCGCACTTCAGTGAAATATTGATAGGCTGAATGAGAGATGGAATGGGTTCCAAATCTGGTACGAAACGTATATGGGGAATTAGATAACAGAAATGAATGAGCAGGCAATTTCAACCAATGAACCAATAAGGTATTTCTTAAGGTCACTTGAGAGAAAACACAATTCTTTTACTAAATGCTCAGAATGTTATGTGATCACTGGGAATTTAAAAAAAAAACAAGTCAACAAGTACCTAATTTATAAGTAGGTAATCAATTAAAATCATCTTAAATATATAATAAAATATACGAAAAGTATAACACACTGTTTCCAAACTTTCATTTATTTTATAGGTTTAGAGTTGTGTTCAAAATGGACACAATGTTTTGTGATTGGTCACTGTAGATGTGTGGAGATACTGTCCGATATATTATTTACTGGCGTTACCGGTAATAAAGTGTAAAAACTTTATTTTATCCAAAAATAAATTGAAGAAAATGTGCATACACTTTTGGAATCGTGCAGTTTTGGAGTAGTGGTAGATTGTTTCGAGCTTTCGTTTTATCTGGAAGATTTACACCATTTTAACTGAAAATTTAAATGTTTCGCTGGAAGAATTACATTCGGCTTAATTAGCCGTATATGGTACACGTATAAAGGGGTAACCCTTTCCTATGTTGCTGCTGGAAAAAATGCAAATAATTTATCTTGAAATAAATGAATAGATCGCGAGGGATCAACATCCTGACTTTCTCCTTCTCTCGACTTCAATTTATTGGACTTTTACTTGAGGAACCTTTGTTCAAGACCTCTTGACAGCACTGGGACTTTTTGCCAGCGTGCTGAATAAGTATGTCAACAAATGTAGTGCAGTAAGAAGGTCCATAACAAGGCTCCTAACTTCTATATTAGAACTCAAGGTGGTAGTTCTGAGTACTATGACGTTTCATGGTTGTTTTGCAAAATAAAGTATCTGTGGCCAAAAACCGTATGTGTTTGTGCTTTTGGCTTGTTTTAAGTCCTGAAATAAATTAAATATGTCAGAGCAACTAGAAATTTGAACAGGACTAGTCGAATTTCCCATTACAGAAATCGGAATAATGCATAAATAGCAACTTTAATTTTATTTCATAAATTTGATATTGATATTTTAACGAAGTTGTAATACAAAGTGAACAGAAAAAAAAAAGATATTAAATATTGTTTACAGCTTTATAGTGTAAATCTTTAAATGCTGCACTTAATATTTTCACATAATTTAGGAAATGTATATCGAAAAAATGCAATTTATACTTATTTTTATATTTTATATTTTTGAACTGTTCTCTTAATTCTGGGTAAGGTGAATTATTTTTTATGATTATATCACAACTGTTTAAAACATGTTGTACCTTTCTGACTGCCCTTACCCTTACAACAAATGTTCCAGGTGAGCACCATTTTCCATCAAACAGAGCCCTAATTTATCAGGAAAATTGTGTAATGGCTGCACAGTAAATGGACGAATAAAATGCATGTCCATTCTGATTCTCTGATTCAGTTCTAATAAATGTTGCGACTGTTGCAGCACACTCTGAATTTTAAATAGTTCCACAGATAGTAGTCTAAAGGATTAAGATCTGGCAACCTAGGGGCCACACCACGTGTCTTCTTCTTCCATTTATTTTCCTGGAAATACTGCATTTAAACTTTAAAATATGGCATGATACCATATACAATTTTGGAGTAACTTGTCCACAACAAGAAATCAATGTTGTAAGTTGAATGATATTGCTCTACGATAGGTACAGACACGTATCAGAAGTTAGATTTTCTTCATTAAAATTGATCCAATTATGTTAGTAACAACTAACTGTCCATACGTTCACTTTCTGTTAGTGTCATGTATGCTCTTGTACTATCCAATATAGGTACCTCGATGACAGATATCAGCAGTTATACCGCACTTTTTAGGCAAAAAGGAGGCCTAATCCGAAAATGTGTGTCTTACAAACTCCACATTTTGGCTTTAAAATTTTCTATTAAAATTTCACAAAATAAATGCTTCAATCCAAATCATAATTCCTGCAAAAGTTGCATTTTGTATTCGTTATATTTAATATATTTCATTTCGTTACAAGCAAACATATTGCTAGTTTTCTTAGTCTTGAGTGTATTTTCTTAGACAGACAGTACCACATTAAGGTTATTTTCATCATTTTTGTTGATTTAATTTATTTACGGACGCCCTTTAACATCTCTGGTTATCAGCTTTCCGTTCAATTCTTGACGTGAAACGATAACTTTTGCTCAGACCCCTCTTATTTCTGGCCTGGCGTTCTTTTACATGCCGTAAAACTATGACACTAGACCCACGGCTTATTTCCCTTCCAAAGGAAGCTAAATTTAGGATTTTTACACCAGGAACGACCATTTTCATCATTCACATCAGATTTTGGTCTTCCGAATTTTCCATTGTTTTTCACCAGGTTTCTCGTTTCATTGAACTTATTTACAATTTTAGAAACTGTGGAATGTGTTATGTTTCTGTTTGGATTCACCTGATTAAACAAATGAGCATAGATTTTGCTGAGTTCTCATTTTATCACCATGTCTAACCTACTTTAAGACTTGAATCTTTCCCTTTCAGGAATATTTGCCATGATAGGCTATATTTTATATTAAGAATGACTAGTTTTGCATTTTAAAATAACACTAATCACCTTCTGTAATCTGTCAAACAATTTAATTGTGAGTTGGTAATGAGAAATTCGGTCTAACGTGTGTTTCTCCTAGCACAGAACCCGAATTTCTTTCATCTGATTCTATGTACTTGAAGACCTCTCTAAGCTTCCCCTAATATGAAAGATGAATTCCTTTAAAGGCGACTCGTAATGCTAGAACTATTTTGACCCGAACTTCTGGATTAACATTAAAGGAGTTAATTTATGTATAGAAACTGTTTTTCACGCTAACCTCTCTAAGGTTTCTCTACTGTTATATCACAGTGACCCGAATTTTTCACTTCTTTTTCTACCTTTCTAACTATCCCACACACGACTAGTATGAAGAAACAATTTCCATTGACAAATTTAATTTCCAATTAAAATTAATTTACCGTCTCTGCATAAGGAAATAAAAATAAAAATAGATAAACTACATAAGGAATCATTTTTTCTATCCATGCACAGAACTGAGTGAGCATTTAAATATGTCAAATAAATATAACTTATTATTCTAGTTAATAAAATATATTTATATATTTGAGGATATAACTTTTCTAAATTATACGGAAAATATTAAGTGATATGCCTAATAAACTCAACATTTAACTTTTTAAAGAAACATGAAAATTATAAAACTGTAAGCAATATTCCATATACTTTCTTCTAGTATATGCTTCTATACTTCTGTGATATGTAGCTAATTTTTATGTGGTTCTTCAGATTTATTTCTTAATATATCCTGGCTTTTCAATCCGATAGCTGCCGCTGCCAAAATTACTGAATAGCCGAAGTCGATTGTTTCTAAGACAAATGAAACAAAATTAATGGGTTCCAGGGGCAGTCCTCTATATTTCAATGTCATGATAGGTGAGTTAAAATTTTACTGAACTTAAAGAGAAAAACTGAGCAGTTCTGTATGTAAATGCCGCATTCATTATAATAATATGCGCACGTGCACTAGCTAAATAAATATATGCTGAAACTGTCGACCTTCCAACCATTTCGACATTTGCTGACGAAGTTATTAAGTAGCATTAAGAACGAATCCTTTGAGAAATGGATGATATTTCTTGATGGAAGTTCCTTTTCAATGCAACGATTTCGCATTCTTAAATACACCACTAAATGGGTTACTAAACAGGTTAACCTTCTGCAAATGACAAACTTTCATAGCTGGTAGCTGCCGGCATGACTATCGAGAGCAAAAGTGTCAAGGACAGAGCAAAGTGCACGTTGTTTATGATTCCTTAAGCTAGATATTGTGAAGGACACATTATAGCTCAAAGCATAATGTGATGTAAATAACACGGATATGGATTTCTCCACGGAGTGAAAGCGTTTAGGGGGCACTTACCCTAGATAAAGTTTGGAATGACAGTCTTTTAAATAGGTGAAAGATTAAGATATCTAATATACAGAAAGTTCGAGTCACGCTTGATCCGAGAAAGCGGACGCGAGAAAACCGGTAGACCGCGAAGTAAACAGCGGCATTTTAGATGCGTATTTTCCTTCAGTGCAGGAATTCATAGTGTGAATGAAGCAGTGCGCGTTAAAAGGTTTTCTTCAAAAGTCCAGATAATCAAATTGTTTATAGAATCGCTCATCTGAATTCAACTTCTCCTGCACCTCTCATTATAAGATGAGGATAAAGGATTTTTTTTTAATTAGATTTATTTACGGACGCTCTTTAACAAATCAGGTCATCAGGGTCCCATTCAATTCAGGGCGTGAAACGGCCAACAAACTTTGCTCAGAGGCCTCTTTTTTCAGGCTTGTGGTTGTTTTTAGTGCCGTAAATCTACGACACGGGACCCACGGCTTTACTTCCCTTCCGAAGGAAGCCATACTTAGGATTTTTACGCCCGAAAAAAAATCCATCGTTCCTGGCCGGGATCGAATCCGCTGTCTTGGTTTAGGAGGCAAGTATAGTAACCACCACAGCACCAGGACCGACGAGGATAAAGGAAGATATATATATATATATATACATACATATATATAAATAAATAAAGTAACACTATTAACAATGTAACAAATTAACAGTAATTATAATAGTACAAAAGGATAAAACACTAAGAAAAAGTCACATTTGAGATCGCTATATTCGAACTCATGGAGTCCTATGGCAAAAAGACGAGAAGACGCGAGTCCTTCTTGCCATAGAACTGTTAATTTATATATATATATATATATAAAAATTAATAGTAATTATAAAATTAGATAGGGATAAAACATAGATAGTCACACTTGAAATTTTATTATTACGGTTAATTTGTTACATTATTAATAGTGTTACTTTATTTTTATTTTTCATTTATATTATATATAAAACAATTGTAAGGTTATTGAGAATGTCTAAAATAAACAACTAAATGAGGCGATGCTGTTGCAGATTGGTTAGACTGCTTGCCTGCCACTGAGGCGACCTGCTTTCGATCCCTGCGGCCGTAAATGCGATTTGTGACACGAAGCGTTCGCATGGGCAGGTTTTCTTTTGGTTCCTCGATGTTCAGCATGCTCCATCATTTCATTCCCTATATTCACCTTCATCATTCAGCGTAATGCGGGGTGCGCCGATTCTCGGTATGCATTTCAAAGTAACGCTATTGCCCTCTGCCGCCTTAGTGCAAACACAAAAGTATGGGCAGCAAGTGAGTTGGCATTAGAAAACACATTAAAATGAAGCAGAATGCATTATTGAAGTAAGTGATGCTATTTATAGGAGTTAGGTAAAGGAGAACTTCACCTGCCTCATAATGTTCGAGAAAAACTATGAACATCTTGTCATTAATATAAGGCTTAAAAGCTCTTGCTGGAACTCAAGTTGTATAAAAATTATTTAATAATTTTATATAGAAAAAACATGTCGCAAGTGAAAAACTGGAGAGTAAAATATCCGACTCAGGGGAAGTTACCACATGTAAGAAATTGAATTTCTTCAGCATCCGTTGAAGTTGAACGCAACTTTTCTTAATATAAGAGAATTTTGGAGACAATACGGAATCGTTTAAATTTTCAATTTTGAAATAGTGACATTGATACAGAGTAATGCAAATAACTAAGTTCCACAATGGATATAAATTAACACTATCAGCAATTCAATCATTGATACTGTTCAACTTAGTTTGACAATATTACTTTTAATGTGACAGCATGTATACATTAAATTTCCATTGCAATAATAAATGCTATAAATGCTCGGAAATTTGTGTGCTAATATAGGCTACATTGTTTTGTGCAATATTAATTTTTAATGTCTCTTATGTAAAGTTTTGCATATTATATATTAATTTCTAGATGTTAATGCATATGTTTATATTTAAAGCTGAATACTTGCGCACATATATTACACCTTTTATTACATAACCTATCTAACCCTAAGGCAACACCTAACCTCAATATTTGTACAAAATTCAGAATATCCTTCTCTCTTTTCAGTTTCCCAAACAGTGACTAGTATCTTGGACTCACAACACGAAAAATTCAAATTTGACAATGTACCTGTATGTACGGAGAGTTCGAGTCGTGCTTGATCCAAGAAAGTCGGAGGGCCGATGCTTGGCTTCCTCCCGATCATCCGCTTTCTTGGATCAAGCATGGCGCGAACTTCCTGTATATTGCCATGTCATTTGGTTAAATACATCCAGAAATGATACATACAACCAAGCTTCCTTTACAGTACTACCACTCAGGTCAAAGTCTGGTGGTTGTTTATAAGGAGAGCGCAGGTTGCAGTGGTTTAGGAAATACAACTTAGGCTTTTATCTGCAGCTTAGCTTTTTTATTTTTCAAAGGACGTGTATTAACAATATAAAATAGACTCTTCTTCTCTTATTCTACTGGGATAACGAACACAAAGCTTTATAATGTGATTGTTTCACACAAGTTGTATGTTAGGATGAGGTATGGGGAATCAGTCAGATATGAAAAATTCGGGATAATAACCGGAAATCAAAACAAAAATCTTCAGCTTATTGTGTCGGTACACTATTCAGGCATTGTCGATTGTTAAGTCAGCTATTGCTTTTAAAAGTACCATAGATGTCTATTCCGGAAAATTAATTATATGGCAATTCTGGTACACCATGGATTTACATTTATATAAAAGTTGCTGGTAGCACACTAGAAAATTCAGTTTAGATTTTTAGAATATAGTTTATTTATTTGCAAGGAGTTTTCATCAATTGTTACAAAAATCTTGTTCAATAAGGTAAGTTTTCCAGAACATTTTATATTAGGGCAAAGAATAAATGTAAATTTTATAAATAATATCTTGCAGCAAATTAAGCTGTTCAACTACAAAAATATCATAATATTCTGACTTCTAGGTATCAACGAGAGAAAGTAAGGATAATCGTTACTGGGTTAATAGTTGCCTGTCTTAATAGTAATGAAACTTCTCAACGAGGCAGCTTCTTAATTAGTGAATTTCGTCTTCAAAAAAGTGCTTTCATAAAAATAGAAATCATCTGCCAACCAAAGCCTCTAAGCAAGGGATGTGTCTACTGAAAGAACCTTGAAAAATATTGAGCCTCTTTTTTTTGTCTTAGTTTCACCATGAAGTTCACATATTTCAAGTTTATACTTCCCTGATTCTCTATGTTCACTCTCAAAGGTTCTTTAAAAAGAAAAAATTTGCCCTTTTATAATCAAATTCTTAAATTTCCTCCTCTAAATTTTCACTAAGTCAGAAAAACTCCCATCTTCAATTTAATTGACAGCTCTTGACAAGATAAAATATATGTCAAGTCGTTTTTGTTAAGACGCGAAAATCCTACAATCAGGAAAAAAAGGGCCGCATTCCGCCCTTGAGCCGCTAGTTGGAGAGGCCGGATCTAAGGCAATTGACACGAAACTTTAACGACAAATAAATAAGCGTAACATCTGCATAACTTGGTACCCTACTATCCGTTACAGTTTGCCGCGAGGCTTGTGTTAACTATATGTGTCATATGGTAGCTGGAATATAACCCACAAAATGAATAAAACATGATCACAAATAGAAATGCTTTTCTAGGTTAATGGTGTAGGAATACGACGTTTATGAGTCCGACCCTATATAAAATATTAACGTATAAGAAGAGATCAAGCATTCAATTGCATTCTTCTTACTCTTGTTACTCACAATAACGTACATTTTGAATTACAGAACGAGTCAGGTAACTTATAAAATAAATAATCACAGAAATGTATGGTTTTCGTGGAGCTCCTAAACCGCCTTGTATGACTTCTGCGGCTCATGAAAGAGGCCTTCTAGCCAGGAATCTTCTCACTTAATACTGCAACATATATACACGTACATAATGCTTTGTCAGATAATTAATGCAAAACCATACCTAACGTGTGTCCTGACATACATTTGCACGGTTTGGGGAACCCGACGATTTTATTTATTAATTTATTTACCATAGCAAGAGTCATGGGGTCTTCCCTTCCTCTCTACCAGGCGAATAAAACCAGAAAAAATACAATATTCATCGTTACACAAAATATAGGCAAAACGAACCAAATTATATATAATATATATATATATACTGTATGTACATATTTTAATACAGTTAGGACGTTTATAAAGATTGTATTAGAAGTTTACTTGTTCTTCAATAATTTTTCTCGAGTACAAGGGAAGCGGAGAGGAAGAGGAGGGGGAGTAAAAGATGAAACGAGAGACTAAATTTGTGATTCCCAGAGTTGAGATGACAATTTAATCTACGTTTAAATTGCTTTATTTTCCGACAATCTCTGACTTCAGGAATAAGGGAATTCCAGATTCTAGGAACGTACACGCTGTCATTGTGAGAGAGGATTGTTGAATAACATTAAGAACACTTTTAAAATTTGATAAAACTTCAATGGGAGCCCCCCACTATTACTAACTACAAAGTTGCATATGAGAGGTGTTTGTGCACGGTGGGTTCCAAGACTGCTGATTCAGGAACAAAATAACGTTCGCGTGCAGGTTCACATGTAGACGAAGATGCGGAGTTTCTTTCATTGTTGATGAAACTTGGTTACATTATTTCGATCCTGAGAACAAACAGCCATGCTCTTTGTGGAAATCTTGGTTGCTTCTGCTGAGAAAAGTGTGGTCATCGCATTTTTCGATATTCGAGGAACGGTTTTCCTGCATGTCACTGCTGCACGCACACGTGCAACTGGGAAATACTATAGAGATGTCATGAAAACCGTGCCATATCATCGCAATAGTCCATATTTCCGTGTAACAAACTGGATGCTGCACCAGGATAATGCACGGCCGCATATCGCAAATGTATCTTACAAAAAGCAATGAGAAGTGTATCCCTCACTTCCCTATAACTCAGATTTAGCCCCATGTCAGTTTTTCTCTTTCCCCAAATTCAAAAAACATCTTCATGGGAGGCTTTTCCATCAGAAGCAGTGATGAAGGTTACAAGGCGATTCTGAAGGGCCTGTCAAAAATGGTTTTCAGCATGCCTTTGAAGACTGGCAGCAGAAACGCTGGAACGGGGGCATAGTATCCAACGGGTACTAACTTGAGAAATATCACAAAATGACGACGAATGAAGGAAGGAATACTACAACGAAAGATTATAATTAGAAAAAAAGAAATTCAAAACACTACAATAGGAATATTTCTGTTTACAAATGCCTCATACATACCTAAATACACACGTTTAGTGCAATAAATTACTTATTATATTTACGTTGGTTTCTCTGTCACTAGATACATTTACATCTATATCTGAGGGTTATGCGCTTATAATTTTAGGTTCTAAAATTTGATCGCGTCCTATTTCATTCATGTAGAAGTCGTTTTGTAGTTTTTCAGCACGTTGTGCGTAAAATTCCCAGCCTTTGTGTCACTTGGTCAGTTTCCTCGTGAATAAGTTTTTCTACTCTTTCAGTTTAAAAGCCGTGTTTACATTTGCAATCTCCCCCAATAATTTGAGCTTACCCAAGTTCAATTGGATTATATTGTCAAAGGTAAGCCTGACTGCGCAATAGAGGTAACTGCACGCAGCCTACGTCACACACCTGGAAGCGCTTCTCTACTAAACTGCTATGTCGACAATGACCTTTCGGACTACATGTAAACTAAACTGCATTCTGTATTCTGATATACTGTTTATATCCATTATCTTTAAAAACTATGCAATTACATAATTATATATAGGTTATATACGACCACCTTCACTTTCACTTGTTACCATAAGCGTCCTTTTTTCGCTCAAGCACATAAATTATTGTTTTCTTAGAAAAGATAACTGCTACAGAAGTTTGTGCGCAGGCGCAAGATGTTATATCATACCGTACAGCTTTCTGTTTCACCAGTAAAGAACTACAAGTGCAAACGTGTCGCGCGCAAGCCCTACCTATTTTTTCGGAAAACAAACTGCAATTCATTACTCGTGCTTTTTTTTTACTTAACACCACTACACAAAATACCCCGTTCTGTAACAAAGAAAGGCTTACAACTGTTTCAACGTTACTGCCTGTTAATCAGTTAACCGTCCTATCCCCTAAAGTATTTATGCTTTTGAATTTGTGAAAGTAAGCGCTTCATGTATGTCATCAGTCAAGCTTTTGGCATATGTTTCGCTTAGGATCACTTCGAGACAGCAGTGTCATATTAAGTATAGTCAGTAAAATAAATAAATGAACTCAAAACCGTCTTGAAATGAATCCAAAAGATAGATATGTTTTATAAATTTTTCTATTATCTATTCGTGTTAATTTTATCGTAAATATAATTATGTGTGCAACTCTTTTCTCATTGGCTCTAGGCCAACTTACACCCCTGATGTTACGCACTGTAGCCCTTAAAGGAAATTAGAGCTTCAACTTTAACATGGACTAGTTTTTCTTGAGAAAACCACATTAGTGAATACTTAATGTTGAGAGATGCCAGTCATAAGGTTCCACAACTTCCTCCTTTGTCTAGCAACATATCAGTTGATGATGTCCACTAGATGTCTCTGCACTCCTGAAGGTCTGTTGGGAAAAGGTGCACCCAGCCTTGAGGACATTACAGAAGTGAAGAGGTAGCGAATAGCAGTCTAAAAGCGGAGAGTAAAGTGTACGATAGTTGCTGACTACGAAATCCTCTACGGCAACCTTCAGAGAAACAGCTAATGCGACAAGTGTACGCCCCTGGCGGGCTGTCGTGCCAAGAATTTCATTGTTAATTTTTAATGTCTCATATCAACTGTCTCTGAGACGATGAATGAACTCTATGAATTAATTACGACGTGTATGAACCCCGACTCCATCAGCGTCTAAGTTGACATGACATTAGGTGAAGTGAAAGTCTAGCAAAACCACATGTAACAACTTGACTCAAGATTTGAATCTGCGATCTCCGCGTTGCTGGTTGCAGGCTGATGGAAAAACCGGAGGACTCTGAGAGAGACTGACCTGACACTGCTTTGTTCGCCATGAATTCTGCTTAGGTCATCTAATCCTCGATCTAACCACCAAGGCATCGCCTGTTTACATCCTGGTTCTATAGGAAGATTCACATTTTATGAAAATATAAACTAAATATGCAGCAACTATTGCTATTGATTATTTCTGACCTAAAGCATAAAATAAGAAATGGTGACGATTCCACTAATTCACATTTTGTATTTATTATTGTAGCAAAATCATGTATATAAAATACATACATAAACTGATTTATTTTTGACTTTGTGGAATATGCGAAATATCATCTGGAATAATGTTCTAAAGAATGTTGCATGGGCATTACTACATGTCGACCCCATAAATATTACTAATAGGTGGTGGTACACTATGGCAGGTAAACATTTTTGGTATATCATATGTTCATTATTTGTTTTATAATATATTGCTTATTAAATCAGTTCTGAAGGTGATAATATTGTTTTAATGTTATGTTTACACTCATATTGTCAACATTCTGATTAAAATATTGCATTTTATTAAAAATTTCGGGGCATTTGTACAGCTCCCAAGGCATGACTATGCTTTTCTACATTCATTGTTTACAGCTAGTGTTACTACAATTTGAAGAAAGTGGGCGTGTTATATTTGGATTAAAAAGAAAGTCAATTGAAGATACCTAGATCACAAAATATCCAAGGGAGCTTCTAGAGGTCCAGCTAAAACAAATGCAAAATTATTGTAAACATCAGTGAATATTAATATAGTAAAAATAGTTATTTAAATTGACACCTGAAAATTCTAAACAATAATACGGACCTCTTCTGCGGACCCTGAGTACGTGATACCTCTGACGTAACTATAAGAACGCACGGCTGGATTATTCGAGCTTCTCTCTTGGGGGAGTGTCCGGATAGGTTGGACTTTGCGGGACATGTGCAGCCATCACCCACGGTAAATTGTGTACCTCAGGTTGCAGTGTTTCACTTGGGAGTGCTTCAAACGTATACCTTGCTGGCAGCGGTTAAGTCCTCAAGAGCTGTTTGTCCAATGGAGGATGATGAGCTCCCTAAATGCTCTGGTCACTTGCCAGATAACTTCGGTTAACGAAAGAGTAGGTCTGTGCTAGGCCAGGCCGACCGACCAGTGAAACTGGTAGCTGTTCCTTCAGGGCATATGAGCGAACGCAATCGCCTCCAGACGAAGGGCGGGTCGGTTTAAACTTTAGGTGCTGTCTTAATAGAAAACCCCATCGACTCCTCGGGAAACCCGGGGGAAGTGGCTACTCAGTGGGAACTCCTTTATACCCCAAAGTCAGTGGGCCGAAAATTCTTGCTGCAATTGCGTTAGATCAGTAACTTTTTCTATAAGCCTACCTATCTAAAGCTTTGCTGACAGTGTTTGTTTCGTATTTTAAATATCATATTCCTATCTAGCTCAATACTACCATAATATTTGTATTAGGCGGCAATCATGAAAATAAATTATTTATTGTATGTATTTTGGAGGCATACCATCAGTCCTGTTGCATGCATTCCGCTATGTACTCAACGATAATTTCAATGTCTGCAGATAATGCTATTCTCGAAAAATGTAGCGATTCATCCTCTGGTGGAACAGCTGCTACCTACAATTTCGCACAGTGATGAAGAGCAAGGCGAGATGTTTGGTTCACCTCCACTTCCTAGTAGCTTCCAGCGCTGAACCTGAGCGGTGTGCAAGCACGCAAATTCCGAGACATTGAGATAGCTTGATGAAACCTTTGAGAAGTTTTTTCCCCTCGGCATGCTGACCTTCTTTCCTCAGTTGTCGTGCCTTCTAGCAGCAGTGCAGCTTATCTTACTAGTTTATGTACCTTTTGCTCCTTCGTGTCTTTGAAAGTTATTTTAGTTTTCTTGTGGTGAAACGAAATGTCACGACATTGAACTGTTTTTCTAAGTTTATTTTTCCTTTTTTTATAGAAAGAAACGAAAGATCCGTGACTTTTTGCATCGTCTTTGCAATCTTAAGGAGCCGAATGGGCAAGAGTCAGAAAAGTCGGTTTTTTTTTTTAATTTCAGCAATTCATGATGTTCAAAATGCTTCTTAAAGTAGGGCACCCAGATGTTTCTTTCTTGAGGAAAAAACGACATCTTTCATTAGAATATGAGGCCAGAGCCATTTCATACGCGGGGAGTGCAATTAAGAATCCTGCTATGAGTGGAGTTGCTCAGTCGGTCCTGGTGGTGTAGTGGTAACCATACTTGCCTCCTAAACCCAAAATCGCGGGTTCAAATCCGGCCAGGACCGATGACTTTTTTCGGGCATAAAATCCTAAGAAGGGCTTCCTTCGAAAGGGAAGTAAAGCCGTGGGTCCGTGTCGTACATTTACGGCACGATAAAGAACCTCCAGCCTGAAAGAAGAGGCCTCTGAGCAAAATTTGTCGGCCGTTTCACGCTTGAATTTTAATGGGACGCTGATGACCTGAAATATTAAAGAACGCCCGTAAATAATTTATTAAAAAAATCCTCAACGGAACACACTCTTTGCTCACAGATAACCAGCAAATAAAGAGATCGGAACGGATCGAAGTGTGAATATAATTTCTTTTCCCTGTTTTCATAGTCTGCCCATTGCGTGTACTAAGGATCTGGCGTGCAGAAGTGTTCGTTTAAAATGGTTCTTCTCGACCAGATGTTTCTAAACTTATTTAAAATGCCAAAACGGAAATGTAAACTCAAGGATATCCAAGCCAGCTAATATCCTGCCTTAAGAAAAGGAAGAAATGAATTGTAGGCTCAATAAAAAATACGTGGTTATCTCTGAAACATGGTAAAGTAATATTAAATTTACAGTGTATGCTCCTTTTTACCTTTTGATAATTTAATATTTAGTAATATATTTTCCTGGATTTAATGTGGTAGTTGATAAATTTGTAATTATTTTTGTATATTTTTTTTGTATAAATTGGATATAGACACAGTAGTTTTAAGTATTATAAGCGTAAATCTAAATTGATATTTTGTGTCCTCTTATTTCAAACAATGTTCTTTTCACCTTTCGATGTGAATCTGGTGACCCTAATCATGAGGTAAAGAGTGTACCAGAGTAAAATATTAATAGCAGCCGATGTTTATATTTGCTGAGATAGTATCGTTGTTGCCATATCTTGCAAGAAAGAGACGGAGAAGTAAAGTTACAGGTTTACATCATAAATATTTCTGAGAAGTAAGGAGATGTTATCTGGTCTGAAGCGCTGACTAGGCTGAAGCAATTGTAGTAGCCGATGTTGGCATTTGCTAACTAAAGGAGATTACGAGGCATAAAGTACATTGCATCACTTCCTATGGGTTGTGCATCTGCTTATGTGTGAGCATTTAAAAGGCTGAAAGATTAATTATTTTGCGCGTTTTAATATAAATATTTGAGTATATAGATAACAAAATTTAAATATGTAAAAACTTGTAGTATCATTTGGGAATTTCTAATGCAAATAAAAATATTATTTATCTAAGAATGAGAGTTCAATTAATAACCTTTAACTTCGTAATAGATAGGACACTTGGCTGAATAAAAAACGTTTAACAATTACCAAAACACAATTGTCGCAGTTCAGCCTTTGCTTATGGGTCTGGAATTTGGGGTTGGGAAGGAACAGAGAAATTGAATCGGGTAAGAACCGGTTTTCTGAAAGGTAATTTAAGATTGGGGAGGGATACAGCATCGCGGAATCCTTGGGGAATTTGATGCCTATAGCGAGATTATAGAATGCAGGATCTGAGCAGTGAAGTAGTGACTACGAATTGTTCGCCGAGACCAGACACTAATTCGGGCGATCTGCTGAGAATGAGGGGAAATAAGACCGGGATTTCAAAATTAATATCTGGAAAATATAAGAATAGGCAACATCTGAATCGCAGAGCCGGGAAACTGGAGAGGGGTTTGAAGGAAAATTAAGGGATATTAATAGACAGTTGACTCTTTAGGAGTGTGCAGAAAAATTTTCACAGGAGATGCAATCGGAGCTGAAAGTCGGATGAGGGATGGAGCGTTACATCCAAACAGGGGTTAAACTGCAATCAGGGGTTCACTTGGTTTAGGTTAGACGCATGGTGGATGACTAAAGTAACAGACAGAGAGGGTACGAGAATCTGCCCTATATGTGCGGGGAAAGAATCTTGGGAGCATATTCTGTCATACTGCAAGGGAACGGAAGAATGCAGAAAGAGATATCTAAGGAAAGAGAGGGCAGTGGCAGTGCTGGACTTCTCTGCCAGATAGGAAGGAGGAGGAGGGAATAGGTGCATTTTTAAACAAAGAGGGACAGCTCGGATCGGAAGGACAGATAAGCGGGAAGGGGGTTAAAGGAACATGAATGACGATATTTTTTTTAATTGTACGTATATGCAAAGGAGTGTAAGTTATTTATTTTCGTTCTATTTTCTTTTCTATTAAAAAAATTAAATATTGCTTTTTTCTATGTCAAGTATTTCCTAGTGCATTGGGAAAGCGTACGGTTCCAGGGCCCAGCGATGTGGATGAGTTAGATTTGTAACAAATATATTTTGTAAGTAAATACACCAACACCACCACTATATTTACATACATACACGCACGCACGCACGCACACACACACACACACACACACACACGTCCCAGAATCGCCGTATAGTTTTCCAGAATAGGCAACTCACATTACACCGCAAGGGTTAGATAAAGCAGCAGGTGATTTAACAACTGTCAGTACCTGATTACTGAGAGCGTGCTGCAGATATTTCACACACATGAAAATGGTTGCCTGTGTGCACCAGTACCAGCTCAGCATCACTAACAGTCAAAAGAAATTATAATTAATATAGGTACATAGTAGAGGAGGAAATGAATATCTATTAATAACTGTGCATCGATTGATTGAATATTAGTTTTATAGTTGTTCGGTATTAAAATATGACAGGAAATTAAAGGAGAAAAACGTACACGCTTAATTTTTTTATCCCTAAAACCCCGAAACATAAAACCATATGAAAGCACACGAGAGGTATATAACTTGAAAAAATGTACGGATATTCTGGGACACTTTATTTTTAGGCGTTTAGCAATGGTTAAAGTCTTATCTTTGTAACGGATCAAAGAATAATTGAGTCAGCAGTGAATATGGTTTTGCATGTATTCTGGAAACCTATTACTGGCATTCCCTTAGATGGAGTGCATTAAGCTAGAACAGAAGCCTGCGTTAATCTGATCGAATAAATCTGATTTGCAATGGTTTAATTTATTTCACTTTAGGAAACCGATTTTTAGCACGGTCTGTATATTTGGAACCTTACTTAAATAATCTCCAGTATGATGAAATAACTAACTACTTTTGTTACAAATATAGGGATACTAATTTAAAACATCATTTCAAAAGTCTAGAAAACAAATGCATTAAGAAAATGAAGAAAAGGAGGCACAAAATATAAATTTTTCTTTGTTGATCAAATCTCTTACAGTATAAAAAGAATGGACTAAAACACACTCAGTATGTGGAAGATATTAATGCCTCTCCCACATTAATTTTTTACTATCAGTGAGTTTTAGAAAGCATAAACTATCTCAAGCATATCTCGTTAATCCTCAAACTTTATAAACACATAATTCTTACATTCTTGAAATCAATAAAGTAAAAAATCATACGACCAATTAGAACTGTAAACTTCTGAAGTTAAAAGTTGTGTAACAGAGTATAAAAAAATTGCTCAGATTGTATGTGGTATAAACTTAATTGACAATATTGCTCACTAACTTACAATACCGCCTTTGGTACACTTGTTTTTGTAGAATTTTGTACGGTTTGTATAAAATGACGAAAGAGAAGAAATTAAATAGAGTAAATACAATTTACAATTCATATATACCAAAATAGTTTCAGAAATGGTAGTGAGGTATAGACAAGCAATTTGAAAAGGTAATTTACGGATAACGATGGAAAATAACTGAATTATCTGGTGAAAAATAATTTTAATAGTGTTTAATGCCCGTTTTAACTACTGAGGCACCACAGGTTATCGACACTGATGATACATGAGATGAAGTGATAAATTGGGGAATTTTTTTAAGGAAGGAACCGTTCCCGGTTACGTTTAGGGCACCATCCCGGGTTTTACCATTATGAGAACTGAGGAAAAGCTGGAAAAAACTTGTTCTGGCTGGAATAGAACCCCAGACCTCCTACTCACAAGTCCGTGCTTTGGGCACTGTGTCGATGGCAAAGAAGTGGAAATTAGATGCTAACCAGCAGAGCCAGGAAGTTAGGCAAAACGCCTTTTCTATCTGGGTGAATATATATATTTTGAGAGAGAAATAGAAATCAACATATTTCTGTACATATGGGGTATATATGGACAGTATTTATTTGACCTATTTTGGCTTCTGTTGCCTATTTAAAGGTTTAAAGCTCTCTTTTTTAGCCTGTTTTGAATCGTTATGGATTTTTTTTTTTCAGCGACTATTTGCATTTTAAAATGTACACAAAGAATTTCAATATATGCAAGTGAAAAAATTATAAAAATTAAATGGTATATTTACCTTACAAAAATATCTATTGAGAATCATGTTATTCATTTATTTCTTTTCAAGCAGCAAAATCGTTTTCTCTTCAATCCATTCATTCAAGCTCTTTAAATAGCAGAATCCTAGATACGTGAAAAGAACACACGGTTACCTCAGAAATACGATTACAAGGAATAGAAAGAATGAGGTAAGTACTGTAGTTTTGAATAGTCTTGGCCAATGACCTTGTATCTTCTACGTGAGACAGCTCTAGGAAATTTGTGGTGGGGGTAACTTCTCAGCTGCATAAATGCAATAAACAATTGCAAGCGAGAAACATGAGAGCAGTACAGCTGTGCAATAAACCGTTTCTTCGATGTGTTCAGTACAGAGGTAAGAGATATTCTAACCTAAACGCAAAAACAGAAAATGAAATTGATCAGAAACCACTGCGCATCTTTTGCCCATTCACCACGATTATTCAAAACTGCTTTACTTTATCTTTATCGACATTTCCATGATGTCCTGAAAGTGAATGTTGTAACTGGTATGAGTCCTTCCAAAATAGCTTTTTTAAATGTGCTTCAATCACTTCAGTGGAAGTAGAACGTTCTTTTTTCATGATGAAAAATGTTCTCTATGATAAGCGGTTGACTATTACAGTTAATACCTTGAAAAAATATTTGTTGCTTGTATCCAAGAAAAGTAAATAATAACTTTAATTATGTGATAAAGAAATTATTAAATATCTTAAATACCTATTTTCATGTATAATGAGTGATGTTAATAAATGTCTATTTTAATTATATTACTGCCTATTTTCAGTATTTTAATTGCTTCTGCCTGCTCATTTTAACCAAAATTAATGCCTGCTGTGCTGATCAGTTCATGTCAACGCCAAACGGATAATTTGTCTTAGAATGTCTTTAAAACTGCTTTGTGAGGTAGGAAATACCGATTTTCTATAGCTCATCATTAACGTTTATTTGGTACAATAAAAATCTCGGACTAAACTGCACTGAACAACGATTAACTGATTAATCCTATTATGCAACTTGTCTAAATGAACTATCTACTTGACTGCGTAGCTTAATGCGTAACCCGATTAGAATGTTGTTGCATGTTGATCGTAGGTTCGAATCCTTCAGAATACTATTTTTTTAAATATGCTCAACATAAGATATAAAAGTAAAAAAGTAATTAACGAAACCTGAAATCGATAGCAATGATTCGCTTTTACTCGACGCTACCAATATCATACGGACTGCGCCAGAGACATGCCCCACAACTTCCGTCCGTTATTGTATGGTATTATTTTGAATGGAACATTCATTAGTCAGTGACGCACCGGTCCGTTAGATACTTTTAAATTTACACAAATTGACTATAAAATCCGTATTTCAGCTTTTTTTTTAATGTTGTTTAACGCCAGATTTTACTACTGAGGCACCATAGGCGGTGAACACTGGTGATAGATGATATGAAATAATATATTGGGGGTGAAAATGTCAGGCCTAAGTTTAGGATACCTCTCTGGCATTTTATATTCATAAGGACTGAGGAAAGCCTTGAAAAAACCTAAGGGTCCTGGCGGGATTCGAACCACAGATCTCCCGCTCTTGAGTCCGCGCCTTAACGACCTCTGGCACCCGTGACAGTGTATTTCAAACTGCTTGACTTTAAAATCCCTCTATTTTCTCTGAAATTATTGTGCTGTAATTCATTATATTCTGTATAAGTAAATCTACAGTTTTTTGCGAACAAGTAGAATAGTCCATTAAAAGAATATCGATATGAGCGCTCTACTCTCGATTCCAAATATGCTGAGAGCGCATAAAACAATTGCATAGCGTGAATTTTACTTAATGCACTCGTCTTTTGACTGCTAGGCAAAGAACCTCCGGTAACCCTGAGATATAACCACATATATTTGAGCAGATTAATTTACGCTACAGATTTCTAAAAGCTCAGCTTTTGTTAAAACTCTGCTGTGAGTAATGTATGCATTAATTGAAACGGTATTTAGCAGCGCAGTTGAGTGCATTCTGTTGGGCTTTTCGTTCGTGTCATGAAACAATTGACACACGGGTATGCTCTTATATTTCGAATGGCTATGCTGAAGTGTATCCCATGTACGTGTTGTGCAGATGTGTAGGTTTATCTCTCTACGAAGTTTGACACCCTTGACACTATTACCATATTCTATCGCTACAAACTTGCATAAACACAGGAGTGCCTTGTACTCACCCATTGAGTATCCTGGAGTCGATCTGCTCCGGATCGTCCTCGTTCTCGTCGCTGGACGGCGGAGGCTCGACGAGGATCGGAGTAGGCGACGGCGGGACCGGGGGCCTGCAACACGAAATATCATGAATGTTATTGTTCAGAAACAAAATGCGCATGAATGTTTCCCAAACTCATAACTGCGAAATATTTTTGTATAAACACCTTTTCTCACTATTACATTAATGCACTTAAACCTCGTTTTTATCTTTGTTTCTGAGGCTATTAAAGAAAAGTGCAAAAATGAATCTTATTTAGAGTTTTATTAATGATAAATTATATAATTATAGTAACACATAATTACGAGACAATTTAATATAATCCATTTAATTAACTAACTGTAGATTCTGTACGTTTAGTCACCATATAATTTAATACATTTTTATGTAGCACTGATTAGCTAGTCTAATATATATCTAAGTTTGTATTTTATTATCTACAGTTTTTATGGATGTATTTAAATTTTGCATAATATTTCAAAAAATCTGTTTCCCACTAGTTTCAGGAAATGTTAATTCTCATTGGCAAATTAACAGCAAACAAATAAACCTACAAACTTATGAGAATAAACAAAACGGTCTTATAATTCATAATATTATAGATTCTAAAACGTTTGATAGTTGCTAAAATACAAAATAATAATAAATATCATGAGCAGAGATGCTTTTATCATTCTGTTTTTAACTTCAACATATATAACATTATTAGTAATCAGTCGCGGCCATTAGTTTAAATTTTGGGAAGGCTGCAAATTCTGGCGTTTACAGGAAGTTGTCAAGGGTCCATTTTTTAATTGTTTTCATTATTATATTTGTAGCTATTATCATTAATAGTTTTTATGTTTATTGTATTGTTAATATCTGTTTTATATTACCTACGAAATTCATTGCTTTGCTGATACACACAGAGTACAAAAACTAGAAAGTATTCGCTGTACACAACACAATGGCACGTGCGAAAATCTCTAACTGCTAACAGAATAACATAAGGTACCTTGTAGTGGTACACTCTGGCGGAAATATTACAAATCTTAATAGGGTATGGCAAAACTGCCAAAGGCAGAAAAGGCTTAGCGCTCCTGAGCCTTTGCTACAACATGGAGAAGCGAATGTTTTACAAAGGAAGAATGGGAATCTTAAGGTTGAACCTTCAACTGCTAATCTGTAAATATATATTACATCCAAATGAAAACAACAAAAGTTTTGTTCTACTTCTTCCCATTCGTATGTGAATTACAAAAGTAGTAATTAATTAGATTTTAATTAAAACATTTAACATATTTTTTAATTTTAATTATAAATTTTTAGGGAGGGTTCCACCTTAAAGCCTTCAACGACAAGCCACGACTGTTAGTAATAAAACGTACGATTTCTCTCAATGAATGCACAAGAGGAAATCAACAAATTTCATTATATCTACCTAACAAGTCTGAAGTAAGAAAACCCGCTCTGCAATGCACGTCGATACAATGAATTCAATACTCTCTCCAGAAATATCACACAACGATACCAGAGTTGAGGATGAAGACATTCCATGCAATAGCTTAGTAACATTCTAGAACTGTTCTCCCTTCAGGCGCTTCTGCAGCTGTGACTTTTCATAGTCACCAGCAAACACCCAAGAACATGACATGTTGGTCCGAGAAAAAAGAGCGGTGAAGGATTTGGCAAGCATGAAATGAGTAATGCCAGTTGACGGTTGATGGAAGCACTACAAAGATACGAGACAGTTGACCCATTTTATTAGCCACCGCGAGAGGTCGAAACCATACAAGAACAGGCGTCTAATGCAAGACGCTTCGTAGCATTTGCCTCGGAGTTGTACCTTCTGCATTCCTCCAATACATACATTTGGAGATGGAGGGGATGTGAAGAAGCCCTCTAATAAAAGTTATTCTGAATATCAGTTGGGGGAAGAATAAATTGTGCTTTTAATGCTAAGCCAAAAATAGCGAAGCTGCATAGTGAAGCTATGACATGCTTTCTTGGGGGTTCTGAGTAATCTTTCAGTAAAATGGTTTTGTAATGGCTCGAAATTCATTGCCGTCGTTGAAATGTCACAGTTTGGTACATCGGCTAGCATTCAGCTGGTTAGTTGGTTTCCTGTTTTATATGCACAGGTGTTTCAGCTATCATGAAATACAGTATTTTGTCACTAGAGATGTATGAACAAAAGGAACGCTTTTTTTTTTTTCGCTTGCTGTTGTCATTCCAGGAAAGAAAGAAGAAAAAAATATTACACGTCTTCAACCTCCATCCTTATATTACCGATATTAGTTCAATCAATTACATTTACAGAGGGCGCCAAAAATGTATACACACTTTCACAGTAAATATCTATTGAATATATTTCAAAGTCTGACCGAAAAACAACAGTAATGTGCAGTATGATGTTCTGTAAACAGATGTGACTCACATTACATTATGCTAGTGTTGCTACAACAAAAAGGAGCCAAGATTATCGTTTGAACACCGGAAAACAATTTTGAAGTGACATTGGAAAACCGAGATTGTTGAACAGAACCGCCAACGCGAGTAACAATTGCACGCATACGAGACAAATTTGAGACTCGTGGTACCGTATGCGATGTTCATAAGGGTAGATGTGGCAGATCAGCTACACTGGCAGCACTTTGGGAAGAAATTGAAACGGCATGTGCTGCAATCGCTGAGGACACTTTCGCAAACGTTGCTCAATCAGTAGTTCAACGTACTCAGAAGTGTATCGACGCCGATGGTGTTCATTTTGAGCAACTGTTTTAGCTGTAAAAGTCTAAGATAAATAGTGCTTATCATTTTCTGTTTGTATCAATTCAGTTTTGTTATGTTAACACAGTTTTTTCTTTGCTTGAAGTGTGTATACATTTTTTGGCACTCTCTGTATATATATGGTATGTGTGCGCATGTGCGTGTATCATTTATTGAATGAATCAACTTGTCCTACATGATAGTAGTTAAACAAAATGGAATTCTACAGTGTAATATCAAAATTTAGATACCCAATACTTATATTCTATTATTACATTCTGTATAATTTTATTCTTTTTTCTCAGCTTCTGCAATACCTGTAGTCAATATTCATAGCTAATAACACGGTTATTTTTGTAGGTATTCCATCAATGCGTTGAAAAATATATTAATAAGGTCAAATGAGATACCATAGCTCTACGGTCCCCCACTCTGAGATGTTAACTTTTATTTAACGAGCATGTATTGTTACGGCACAAGCATGTCCAGATTATACCCGTTATAGAAACTAAAGAGGCCCTTCTTTTTTAAGAACAGAAACAGGTTAATCTCTAGTACACATGCACAGAACAAAACCAGTTAATGTTTTAAAAACACACTTGTTTATTAAAACACAATTATCTATCGAACTATTTTACATTGCACTGATGGTGTGTGCGGAATTGCCTATAAAATAATCAAATTCATTAAATTTGCAATTTACAGATACAGATATACTCGAAGTATATCGCGTGTTCTATCGAACCATCGCTAGCCATGCACGCGACGGTCGGCCGAACTAACCCGGCGTCATGGACGCGGGAGATGGTTGAATGGGATGCATGGAAGTTGTCATATTTCGGATGGCTATATATCCTACTTTATTGACGAAGAGACTTATTGTTAATGAAATGAAAACAAATATTGTTAAAATATTATTATATCTCACACGTTTGGACCAGCTGATCCATTCTGGGTTAACCAAGCTTCTACAATATTGGTATGTTTATACAAGTAATTGTGTTGATAATCTAGAGAATGTATCAACTAAAGGGCGTAATAATTTAATTTTTGATGGGTCTAATTGTTTTTATACTTTTACGTTCTTTCTAATAATAATAACAATAATAATAATAATAATAATAATAATAATAATAATAATAATAATAATAATAATGTAATATCCATGTAGGTGATTTATAATTAAAGTGGAGTCGGTCCAGAATATTTCTGTGTTAAATTCATACTGTCCCTTGGTAAGTATTATTTCCACTACTAATTTGAGTATGTTGAGAATGATTTCAAAGTCGATAAAATGCTTCTAAATCTGTCGCCGATTTTTCCTTCTCATTTTTCGTATATAGAATTTCTAATGCTGCTTTTAATCTTGTGACGCCGTCCTGTAAAATCAAGAAATAATTGCCAATTTCAGAAATATTATGCAAAATTATCCATCACTGATGAATATTATATAACATGTTGTTAATCACCTATTCATTTATTTATGGTTTAGAAGTTGTTTTTGACTTTCTTCTCAAATATTGAGTTGAACATTTTTGTAAGGCGATTTTTTTTCACACTAGCGTCTTTATATTACCTATGTACAATTTAAACGGTTAATCTGAAATTGAATTTGTCTATAAGTGTAATTGCTATAGATGATTATTTTATTCCTGGTATAACCTTCTGTTACTCACTGCTACCATAACACTAGATATTCCGTCATACAGCTCTATTGGGCTTTGGCCAGCACCGTAAAAAACAAAAGAAGAATGCTATATAATACGCAAAGTGTGTTTCTTTTCAAGCTAATGTTATCATATCCACAAAAGGTTATAAACCCTGAATTTTATTCCTTAATCAGTTTATCTGCGGATCTATTTCAATTGCAGGCCAGTCACATCTGCAAGAACATGAATGCATTTTGTGAAAAAATAAATGAAATGGAAGCTAAATATGACCTGATCAAATGAATGAATTGTGTTTAACGCCCGTTTTTTGCTACATAGGCACCAAAGGCGATGGACACTGATGATACGTGAGATGAAATGATATATTGGGAAAGGGTTTATTTTTACGAAAGGAATCGTTCCAGGCCTACGTTTAGGGTACCTCCCGGGCATTTGCCATTTATGAGGACTGAGGAAACCCTGGAAAAAAACCTCAGTCAGGTCCGACAATCCTGGCGGGATTCGAACCGCAGACCTCCCGCTCACGAGTCCGCGCCTTAACGACCTCGGCCACCCGTGGCGTTTGGCCTGATCAAAGATAACTTAAAAGGGCTAATGATAAAGTCAGTTTCACCTACGATAAAGTAGTGTTGTGGAGTCCATAAACATTTTTACGTTTTAGTACATTTATGTAAATTTCTGAGAAAAGCACTTATTACTTATTTCATCTTGAAAACCATGTACATATATCGAATAATATGAGCGTACATATTTATGATTTTATAAATAGTTAAATAAATTTAAGGATATGCATTTTGTGTTTTAAAATAATTTAAATAGAGCTTATATAGAAAACTCTGAGGTTAATTTGATGGTTTAGTTTATTATTAAATCTACCAAAGACCACATTCCTGAATTCGGTTGTTATTATTATTATTATTATTATTATTATTATTATTATTATTATTATTATTATTATTATTATTATTATTATTATTATTAAACGAAGTTTGTGAGTCGAATATTTGATTATCGAGTTATGAAAATTAGATTATAGTTTGAAAATATCTAGCAGTAAACTGAAATCAATGTTTTCACCGTCTAAATACATTCATAGTTAATCTTGCTCCTCCTTTTCATCATGATGACGATCATCAACGGCTCGTGTGCAGCTGTAGGTGTGATGAGGTTGCTTCCCATGGGGCGATAACGTACACACCTCCACACAAGGTGCGAACGAGCTCTAATTAAGGACATTGAGAATGCCGGCTGGTCATTTAGCGCAGGGAGGGGTGAAAATGATGCTCGTAAAATGGTTGGAAAGTGGAGAGCTGGCATTTGCCTTCTCACGAAACTAGGCTGGTGCGGTTGAAAATGCCTCTAAGCTATGCTGCAGTAGTTGTAATGCTGTGGATCTTTATAATAACGTTAAATTCAAGTCTAGATAGATTAGTCCATTGGTAGATATGTACAATGTAATGCACTTCTCCAGAAAATCATTCATATAAATTTGAACAATGCTATCTCAGAAAAGTTTACCTGACCTCCGTCAAAAATGTGTAGATTGGAAAGATATCTGTTTATTTAATATATTGGCCATTATACCACATTCTTAACATACTACAACGCAAAAAATAAAAAAGAATATAGTCCCAATATTAGTAACGCAAAATTAATTGTCAGTAATTATTAATTACATCCATTATGAACTTCAAATATTCTCATGCACGTTATTAAACTTGTTAGTATATGCTGGTACATTGTTATTATCCAAAGTAGACATGATAGCACTTCTTTAAATTTTTCTGCTATTCTACACTTTGTAGCCTATTGTTCATGGAAATTTTCCTTCAGTTTTAATGAACGACAATGTTCAAGAGTGTCATCGTATTGCTGTAAAGATTTCGCAGATAGCTCCAGGTTATATTTCACAAGATGCTATACACATTTTCACAGTAGATATCTATTTAATATATTTCAAAGTTGGACCGAAAAACAACAGTAATGTGTAGTATGATGTTCTGTAAACAGGTGTGACTCACATACATTATGATAGCGTTGCTACGTGACAGGTAAATCAACAATGAACAAATGAAAGCAAGATTATCGTACGATGTTCTGTAAACAGGTGTGACTCACATTACCTTAAGCTAGCGTTGCTACAACAAAATGGAACCAAGATTATCGTTTGAACAGCGGAAAGCTATTTTGAAATGATATTGGAAAACCGAGAATGTTGTTGAAGTTCAAAGGCAATGGAGACCTCTGAATTACTTACTGTGATAATTTGCTTATAAGACGGAACCACAAGCCCAATATTCTGCACAATTTTTATTTTGATCTGCGAGTTATCTGTTATTGCTATCAGTTTCTTCGTAGATTTGGAAATGTTGGTATAAGGAACTCCAAACTTCGTCTATTAGAAACTGTTAAATATCAGCGTTATAACATATATACGTTTACCTCATTCTGCTTTTTTGATTTCTCGACAGCTACATCTTACATCTTGCCTGCATAAGAATGTTGTTATGAAAAATCCTTCACTTCTTTAGAACCGCTATCGGTGGCCGAGGTCGTTAAGGCATAGACTCTTGAGCTGCAGGTATAGGGTTCGATTCCTGCCAGGACCTTCCTTACTGAGGCTTTTTCCAGGTTTTGCTCAGTCCTCATATATGGCATATGCCGAAAAAGTAGCTAAACTTAGGCCTGGAAAAATCCTCCCTTAAAAATGCTTTTCCAATTGAACATTGCATCTTATATATCATCAATGTCCACCGTCTGTGATACTTCAGAAGTAAAAGCGGTCGTTAAACACTTTACAGAGAAACTTCATTTTTGTTGTTAGTTTGGTTTCTTGAAGTTCATTATGATAATCTATTGCAATTATTTGATTTATAGATAATTTTTAAACCGCATTAAACTCACCAATGAATATTCTTTGCTTGTTTCTTATACTTTTGGCTTATTTTTTTATTTACAAGTAATTTCTTTTTCTATATTTCAATTTGAAATTATTTTAAAAAAAGAAAAATGTAGCCTCATCTATTACCTACTCTTTATTTTTAAAAAATGCTGTAGTACAGTTCATAATTATGCAAAGCTTTGTTTCAATACTAAGTCAGGCTTCTAATTATATGCATGCTGCACTCTGTAAATGTATTTTCGAAGTATGAAGTGGAATTTGTGTTGCATAGTTACAAATTAAGAGAGCAAAAGTATCGTAAAAATTGTTGATGATAATAAGCAGTTTTGAAGTCAGCCTGCAAATAAAATTGTATGTGTTTTTAAAATATCAATCTTTCTATTTATTATCAGATGATAAAAGCATTTATGGGGTTAATTGATCAACTTTGTGTCTAGTTTTATTCCTTATATACTATAAATGCATTTTTAACATCTATAACAAAAATATAACCAAAAATAACATTTAACTAGCTATGCCCTCGTTCTTAACATTTTATGTTGTGTATTGAACAAATTAATGTGTATATTTTGTAACGGGGCCATTTTCTTGTGGAGGATTCATGAACTTTGTGTAATTAGCTATCTCATACATATACCACTAGATTAATTCAACTTTTCTGTTTTAATTTATGTAAACTACAAGAACTAAAAATTTGAAATGTTTTACCCTGGCTTTACCCATGTCTGTTTATTTACTAAAATTCATTGGTCAAATTAAAATGTAAAAAAATATGTTTTATGGGCTTAAAATATCTTAAATTAGAAGTTTCGTAATATAAAAACCGAGTCTTAAATACGAAAACACCTTTGTCACGATAGTCAATGTTATAACGTAAGTTATCTTCAAATGAAGTCTATCTGATCTAAATATTATTTGGATAGTTTGAAGTCTTGTACTTTTAGCTTATGAAGCTACTTTTCTTCTCAGCTAAGTTTCCTAATCTCCCTCTGTTCTTTTGTACGCTTTGTGTGTTTAGCTTGTAGTTCTTTTTGCATCCACTGGGGTAACTATATAATTAACAGAACTTTTATGCCGAGGGGCCATGTTTTCTTTCTTCTACAGCTAAACAAATTAATATTTTAGGTATGGGAAGGCTCTGTTTTCCAAAAGTTTTTTTTTAAGTTGTTCTACCTGTTAATACATTTGCTATATCCACAGCCAGGTGCTGATAAGAGCGAAGCTACTCTGGAATTCTTGCACGTGCTTTTGTTCTTTTATCCAGATGGAGATGCTCATTTTCTTTTTCTTCCCCTGGTAGGTTTATCAAGCGAATTAGCAATTATTGGCTGTACACCCTTACACAAGAAAATTGGCACAATTTGAACACACAATTCTTAAATCCTACTCGTTACAGCGCGCGGTTCACAAGACATCGAGCAAGGCTGTGTAGTCATTGCAGCAGTTGTATGTCATGCACTAAAGACGTTAGTGTGTGTGTTTTATTACCTTTGTGGCACTGTGTGAAGTGATGCTGTGGTTAACAGCGCTGGTTCCTCTTCCGGCACGATTTTTTTAAATAAAACTTTGTAACATATTATGACACATTAACTTTGTGATATTATTTTCCATATACAGCAAGCTTTAATTTTAACATATTATATATGGCAATATTTGCATCAGTATTTGCATTCCCTGTACATACACAAAGAACAACATATGACTTGACTTATGGGCACAAATTCAAGAAATCTGGGATGTAGTAGCTTCTCGTCTACATAACTACATGCTGATTTATCTTCTAAAGTGAAAACATATAAAAATAAACACAAACTAATATTGGGTGTATGAACTTGACCAAAATTTTGCTTTTAAAATACATGGGGCACAATTAAGATACGAAGTTTTGTTGTTTGTAGAAAACTCAATGAATCTGAAAATATGCCTTGAATAGATCTGATAGATCATCGATCACAACAGCTGAAATAGGTTCCTTATATACGCAATGCTTAGATGGTCTCAGTAACATCTAGTTAAAGAAATTATATTTAATACAGATACACAAGTACAGTAAGGAATTAACATTATTAATAACTGTGCATTAATTGAATATATTTATACAGTTTATTCAGTAATGTAAATACTACAGAAAAAAGTAAAATTAAATTAAAGGAAGGAAACCACTATATTTCGAGAAAGTAATAAATGTACACCTTTTGATGGATGGACAGTATTGTTCAGGGACGTGCGTGTATGGAAGGTGTGAAAATTCAATTCAATTTAGAACGACATGTGGTCTGTGTTTCATTCAATATTCATTTGTAGTTCAGCAACAGGTGGTTTTTAACTTGTGTGATATTTAGAAATATTTTTTTTTTTTATATAAAGGGAAAAATTAAGTCTTTTGCCGGTTAGTATAGTTCCTTTGTTTTTAGTGACTGGTGTTTGAAGCTTAAACTCCTAGCACAATAATAACATAACATGTTTTTAATACTTATTTTAAATAGCAGTTAGCTCAGAAACAATTCAAACCGTTTAATGCTTCAGTCGTTATATATTATTCATAAGATTGCAATAAAGTCTTTATTTAGCACTTATAATGGAGAATTAAAGTCGAGTGATGTGGCTGAAACCATAAATTTCTTTAGGGTTTTCCACAATGAACGCAATTTTTGTTTTAATAATAAAAAGCATCTTTTATTTGAAAAGTGCTGATATTATTAAGTCAATATGCAGCACAAACACTGTCATTAAACATGAAACAAAACATCAGGCAAATGTGCTCCGCGGCTTCGCTCTGTTGGCAAATTTTTCAATGAATTCAAAGTAAAGTTCTGGCTGAATTACACCCATGACAAGTCTAATCTGCCATGAGCCAAAGGATGGTTCGTAGATCATCCACACAAACACAATATTAAAATTCACTGTAATCGGAATGGTTAATTATTGAGAAAGGCGGCGAATCGACTTCTTTGGGACGTAGCAACGCTCTGTCTGAGGAGGGCAACGTTCTCGATAAGAACGAGATTTGATGTTCTCTGGTTTTATGTATCTTCAGATTTCCTTTCAGTCTCTGTACTGCAGTGTTGAGTCGTTAGGCGCATTTCGTCTATCAAACATTAAAATCTTTGAAACGTCTTCACATAACATTCGCCGTATTTAAAATGTACTGTTAGAATCTGGACTCATTGATTCTTTGTATCGCTGCATGTTAGTTGATAACAATACACACAAAAACAATCATTAAGCGCAATGCAGTCTGTTAAATTTCAGGCCCGGCAACCTAACAAACAGACTGTGCGTTCATTTATATCAGCAAGTATATTGCTGATCAACTAGTTTGTTAGACCGCTTTGCAGCCCTGCTAAGGTGAGTGTATGATAACTGATATTATTTCAGTAATTAACCTGGAATGTCAGTTTCACCCTGACACTCTGCGATTCGGACATGTTGCTATTAAGCACATATGTTTGTTTATTTGATTCGTTGCAGTTAACTGATTTATTACAGTAGTTTATAGTTGGAAGTACATAAACAGTAACTTGTTACTTCTGTTGCTTTTTCTGAAGTTAATATTGATTTAGTGGAATTACACCAGTAACTTGTATAATAGAAAGTGTTTAGTACAACATGGGTCGCTCTTGTTATGTGCCCAGTTGTACCTGTAATTATGGCAATGCACCGCATAATACTATATTTAAATTTCCTAAAGAGCGTTTACAGGAGGGGCGGATATATAAAATACTTACATCATGCAAATTTTGAAGTTAATAATGAAACTGTAGGGTTTAAACTTCGTACCAAATTTGGTGTTATGGAGGATATTTTCCCTGTCAATTTTCCCTAATATACCTCCATATGTGGAGTTTTGGCTATGAAAGGAAAGAATTCGAAAAAACGTATGAAGCAGGGTTTGGAGCGAGATGAAAAGAGTTTTAATGAATGGTGTTAGCAGGATATTATGTTTCGACTCCTTTCCAAATGAGGTTATAAAAAACAGGTACACCCGTTTAAAGTATTGCCAAGGAAGACCATGCCCTTTTCATTAAAGTAGATGATAAATATGATGCTGTCGCATCTATATCGATTAGTTTTAAGGTGTCCAGTAATTTGGAAGTTAATGTCTTTTTTAAAGATGTGTGCTTCCCTGTGGAGAAATTCAGTTGAATCTTGGAGTGCAATAGAAGGGGTTAAAATGTATCAGATTGAGCAAAATGAATAATTTGGTGAGTTGCATTGCAAATAATAATAATAATAATAATAATAATAATAATAATAATGGTATCTCACTCATTGAAAGAGCTACTTTATTAATAAACATTGTCAAGGAAAGTGTGTCATTAGACAATGAGGTGTAACTTCCTTGGAGGTACACAAGAGAAATTAAATTGTTCAACGGTGTTTAAGTGTTGATAATGTGCATTTGGTGTTTTGGTTATAGAGAAAGCAGGTAAAATAAATTTTGCATTAGAATAATTGAAACTTTATTATGCAAATAAACATAGATTCAGCAGAGCTGTTGATTTTGGTTGCATTTTTTACATATATAAGAAAAATTACATTTTGCATTACCTTCTATTTTCCAATTTACTTGATTCAAATTATTTGTTCTATTTATAGAGAGCATTGTAATTAGATATAAATGGCTACCCTTTTTTATTTTTGAGGCTTTACAACAGCCAAAAATCACATATGTATATAGATGCATGTGTTTAAATGGTCCATTAGTTTTACACTGCAGTAAATTTTCTTAAAATCATTTCTGTATATGTTACACTAATAAAAATGCTTGATTAATTGATTCTTATATATTTATGTTGTTGGTGTTATAATAATAATAATAATAATAATAATAATAATAATAATAATTGTTATTATTTATTTACATATTGCACTGCAGTAAATAGTAATGGAGAGTAGTTAATTAATAATTTTTGTACATGTATGATTTTATGTAAGTCGGTATTCATATTATTTTATATTTCGTTTACATATGATAAATATTGTTTGTTAACAATTTCAGATGCTTAATAAACCATCTAATGATAAACAATGTCACCTTGTAAACATAAAACTGCATAATCTTTCCTAATGGCAGTAGTAGGACACATATATACAAGCACATTGATATACCTACAGCATTCGTTTTCTATACGTAATTTTATATACATATATACAAACATGAATAGAAACCTAAGCTCTCTTTCGCGCCCTTTTACATACCCTACCTCCCCAACTCCCCTCTCTTCTTTAAAGCTATTAGTCTTCTTTGTCGGTTTTGGCTAGAAATATGTCCGATTTATGTGTGTGTCTCTCGTGTACCAACACCTTCCGGCAGATGTTCAAACTAAAATCCTGTTTCCCAATGAATAAGTTTATTGAAATAACATTATCAAAAGATTAACACTTATTTTTTATGTAAACTCTTTGTATTTTATTTTCGTGTAACTTACGAGTACAGCGCAATTTATCAATAAGGTGAAGAAAAGATTCTTGTTAGCGAGGATTTTCTAGCTTTGATTCCATAAAAATAATATATAATAATATTTAGTACTCTGTCAGCTCAGATTCTTGGTATCTGTTGTCTTGGGAGTACTTGGTATCAGTGACAATAGAAGGTATACATAATTATCAGCTAAAGTTGAAAAAAAGAAAACAAAAACATTTATGTCAGTTGTGTGATTTATATGAATATAATATCTGCATATTAAACTAATATAAATTGTTTTTATATTTATCTGTTCAAATTAATCTTGGTATATAAGCTTGAAAAGTGGCACTTTTTATTTTATTATATACATTGCTGGCCATTAAAATTGCAACTCCCATAAGAGACCGGCTAAATCTAACCCAAAATTTCTCAGAAGGAACGAGTATGGCTTGTCCAAAATACGGCAGTAATACCAGCATACGGCTGAATTTGATCAAGGGGGAATTGTAACATACCGAGAGTGCGGGATGTCATTCTAAGAAATTAATGCTAGTGTTGGAATAAATGCGTCTAAAGAGAAACGAATATGAGATTAGTGGATCGAGGTATGACGAACACACAGACATGAAGGATCCCAACGGCCTCGTCAAACAAGAGATACTTTCTGCATGACTATTATGAGCATGCATAATTTGTTGCAATTTTTAATGATCAGCATTGTATTACCTTTTACCATAAATGTTGCATGTTAAGTTACTTATATAAATAATTTCTGTATTTTCAAAGATTTTCCGTTATATCTCCATATTCACTACATTACATTTTCCCCTATTGTATTAAATGCAAGAGGTTTTCTGTTTTCTGTTCAGACTGTAACTCAACGTTAGCATAGTATCTGTAATTCTAACATTCCTGTCAACATTCCGAGCCCAGGCTTTCGCGGTGACAGAAGCCAAGAACTGACAATACGTAATAGAGAGGCAAACAATCCTTTCACGTGGACAGTCACTGCCCAGCCACATTAATCGATTTATGGCATTAGAACGCGATTCAGTTGTTTTCGTATCCGTTCAAGACAAGTTAACAATCGCAATGCGAAAGGAAGCAAATCAGACGCTTTAAAACCTACGAGCTACATATTATAGTGTAAATATTATCTATTGGCTGATGGTGAGGATTTATTTATAAGTTATGTGCAACTAAAGTGACGGTCTCTTAAACCTTCCTGGTGCAACAGTGCATTTCAACTGGGTACGTAGGGGGACAAACAATAAAGTTCTGACCAGAGACAGTTGTTTATACCAGAATCAACAACAATCATGTCTGCCAATAATATTGTCCAGGGACCTCTTTTTTTTTCATGCGGGGAGTTCTGTAACGTGCATTAAATCCACGACATTTGATGGAGTTTTTGCGAACGAAATTTTATTCCTGGAAAAATTATGTCGACAACTCGCAAGCCTGAGGTTTAGAGGAAAGTAACTTATCCCTAAACCATCAAGATCTGCAGAAGAAGAAATTCAAGATAGCCCAATTTGAGTTTCTGTGAATGAGAATTCATATAAAGACATAATTAGTGTTTTAAATGGATAATATTCTGAACCAATTGTTTTAAACAAGCTGTTAATTGTTAGAAAAGTGCAACAATAAGTCAGTAGTAAACCTGTTTAACGCTTTTAAACTCTAAAGGACTCTGTGGCCCAAAATCGTTTACTTCATAAATCGTTCTTTCTTATTAACAAAGCCGGACGAGTGTGGATTAATGTTTACCTTAAAATTACTCATTTCATTTGTGTAGCACATACGAGGGTCGGTCCATAATTTTCCGGCCTAACCCTTTTCTAGGCATGATAAAGACAACAACTATATTTCTTATTCAATATAGTTCCTCTTTATTGCAATATACTTCTCACATCTTTGAATTAACATTTTTCAACCCCCCCCCCCAAATAGTCAAAAGTCCTTACTTCAAAATGGGCATAAACAACATCCATCACTTCTTCGTCATACTTAAATTTCCTTTCTCGAAGGCCCTTCTTGAGTTTTGGGAAGAAGGAAATAGTCACTGGGAGCTAGATTGGGCTGTAGTGGGCATGGTGGATCTCCTTGAAGCCACATTTCTTCACAGCTTCCTTTGCAGCAAGAGCTGTGTACACAGGCGTGTTGTCGTGAAGAAGGCGCACACAACCATTCAGCTTTTCTCGCCTTTTCTCTTTGATGGAAGCAGGTAGTCTGTGCTGTAGGCTAGCATAGTACTCCCCGTTTACTATGATGTTGCTCTCCTTGAAGTCAATGAAGAATATTCGTTCACAGCTCCAAAAGATTGTGGCCATGATCTTCTTGGTTGACTGAGTGACATTGGTCTTCAGGGGCGGTGCTTCGCCAGGTTTACGCCATTCACTCCAGTGATTCTCTTTTGGACAAGGGATCATAGTAGAGGACCATAGTTTCATCTCCGATAACGATGGTTTGCAGAACTTCTCTCTCGTTATCACGACAGAGCTCCAAATATGCCTGATAACAGATGACTCGTCGCTGCTTTTGGAATGAGAAAAGAAGTCTAGGCACCCATCTTGCACTAACCTTATTCATGATTAAATGTTCATGAATAATTCTAGAAACTATTGTTTAAGAAAGGTCCAACTTTGCTGCTATTTTTGTAACTTTGAGCTCCCGATCTTCCATAATTTCTCCTTCCACAAGAGCGATGTTTCCAGGAGTGAGCACCTGCAAGGACCGACCTGCACGCTCTTCATCTTCAATGCTTTTTTGACCCATTCGAAAAAGTTTGTTCCTATTCTTTTACGGTAGAATATGAGGGGGATGCTTTCCCTTATATACCGTTTAATCTCATTTGGAGTAAGTTCTTCTTTTGTGAATAACTTAACAACAGATCGATATTCCATTTTGAAAATGTCACAATCTTCTACACATAGACTTCTTTATGCAACTATATCTGTACAACTGAACACAGCGGAGGGGAAGTTATATCTGTAATTATTTACTTAACAGATAAGATATGACACTAAATAAGGGTTTTGTGAAGACGATAATCCTTATCGGCGAGGCCGGAAACTTATGGACCTACCCTCGTACTCTCGTGCCCTCGTTTATCTTGTAACAGAGTGGTGCAAGATAAATATATCACCTGTCACCGACAAGTATGAGAATTACTGGTACATTCAGCACACTTTTTCATACATTATCAAAGCAATAAAACTTTTATCCAAAAGGCATCTTCCTCCTTCTGAAAAATTTGAAATTATGATAAAGTTAATGGGCAAATAAAGTATGATAAAAACAAGTTGCAAATAGGATAATAACGAAGAGAAATCTTCGTTTTACTATGATCTGGTTAGGAGTAAATGGAGGGTGAATGAGATGTAATGTAGTGATGAAAATGCGAATGTAAATTGTGACTTAACTCCAAAAGACATCGATATGTACCAATTACTTCACTTGATATTCAATGCTTTTCAATCAAAGTCACTCTATCTTTAAGGACAAAATAAGAACATCAAACGTTCCACCACTTAAAAGAAAGTTTTGCACTCCGTTGTTTTGGTAACAGAAAATAGCGCACGTTTTCTACAGCGTTGGTCACTAAAATTGCAACCCATTGTGCATGTTTATAATATCCTTGCGGAAAATATGTCTGTTTGTTTGATGGGGCCATTGTGGTCCTTCATGTCTGTGTTTTCGTTTTACCTCGATTTACTAATCTCATATTCGTTTCACTGTGGACATATTACGCCAAACACAGTGCTAAATTTCCGGAATTTGTTCTTAATATGTTTTATTTATGGACGCTTTTTAACATCTCAGGTCATCAGCGCCCCATTCAAATCAGGGCTTGAAACGGTAGATCAATTTTGCTCAGAGGTCTCTTCTTTCAGGTTTGAGGTTCTTTTTCATGTCGTAAATGTACGGCACGGGACCCACGGCTTTACTTCCCTTCGAGGATTGAACCCTCACTTTCGGTATGCCATAATTCCCTCGCGATCAAATTGATACCTGATGGTATTGCTGTCGTATTTTGACATGTGACCTCGTTCCTTCTGAGAAAATGTGGAGTTGGTTTAAAGCTCTATTATGGGCGTTGTAATTATATGCAATTATGATTTTAAACTTTGCATTATAAATCATTAATGTAGTAAGGAAATGCATTTTATTTATCCAAGATAGCTTCTTACTTAATGTAAAATGTCATTAATACTATTGTAGTGCCTTGATTAATTGTATTTTGTTTAAAATATCTCAATATATATTTGCATATTTTACTTATTTTCGTAGAAATCCCTTTATTGGTTATTATAATGTGATATTACCACATGTTGCAGAAATTAAATAAGGATAATATTGAGCGTAAACATTTCAAGAGTAAGTTTTGTACAACAAAATCCAATACCTCAGTTCCCCGTGAGTTTGACATGCCAGACATGTTTGCAGCGCGCCCACAATGCTCTCCGCTATTTGCCGAGCATGTCTGGGCTGAAAGTTGGAAGCCTAATTATTATCAGAGCCCGTATTTATGGTAAAACGCCTTTTTTATTGGGAACTACCGGGAAAAAAGACAAGTGTTTAGAAATGATATTAGTAAATTATCAAACATTATGATAAGGTTTTATTTATTTATTTATTTGTACTTTACTGTCTATTCTGCCCATTTCTGGTAATTTTCTCGCTCTTTTGAAACATTCTGCCATTATAGGCAAGAATAAGAAGCAGTTATTTCTTTTAGCGCAATTATTGCATTGCCTCGATTTCACTTTATAAACATTGTACTTAAGTTTAGGTGTACATTTGTACATTTTTACTAAGAAGTGGATTTAGAACATTATTGAGGAATTTCTGGTGACAATTTTTGGTAGGTTCGACAAGTGACAGGGCTCACATTTCACAACGTGATCATTATTAGTACAAAAATAATAAGAAAACTCAATTGTTAGTAAATTGCTTGCCGTTACATTTCAGTTGGATATTCGACACCATGCTGAAGGCAATAGCGTTTAAGAACTAAACTGAACAAATAAATGTAATAGAGTAATATCTGGCCATGCAGACCCAGAAACAATATCAAGTAAGATCAAATCAGTGGTGAAAGTGTAGATTCTGTAAACGTGGATTCGTTGACCATTGTTCGTTTCAATTTTGCTCCAAGATGGTAACGTTTGAGACTGAATTCGGGAGGTCCGGGTTCAGTTCCTGTTGGGCCGGCCATCCTAACCTGGGCTTTTGTAGTTTGTAGGTCACTTAAGCGAACGCTGGTATGGATATTTATACTCCAAGAATTTTCAGCTCTCCCATTTAATACAGTTCATTCCTTGGTTCTGTTACAGAGTCGAAAATGCGAGGGAGAGGTGGGCCGTCGCGGTGTGTTGGTGGCTTGCGCTTTGTAAAGGTTTCTTCCCCGGTGTCTGAAATGGAAGACCTTCAGAGGGGGCTCGAACAACTCGGAAGAGAGTCTCACCAGGTTCGTAGTGTTCTTTATGGAAACATGTTAGGGGCGTCATACGCGTCCGCGCAGTTACCGCTCGTAGATCTTGGCCGCTCTATGTCTCCCTCACCTGATCCCTTCCTTTCGGAGGTTCTGCATTGTGGGCGTAGGCATAAAGGTCAAGACTTGATCAAGATTCAAGAACCGAAAGTACCATCTTCCGTTTCAGACCATCCATTCTTCCAATTACGACAGTGTACATTGAACGTTCTTTTTCTGTTCAGAAAAATAAATTATCTGACAAATGACAAAATTTTAGTGTTGATTATTTAAAGAAACCATTTTTGTGCTTTTTCTTTGTACATAATGTTGCTGTTTATAAATATAAATGCTCTTTTATATCTTTTTGATGCCTAAATATTCGGGCTCTACTAATTATAAATGAAACCAGATAAAGATTAAAAAGCTTTGTATATAGTGGCTTTCAAAGTTGATTAGAAAACAAGAATTAAACGGTACTTTAACTTAATAGCAAACTTGGCTGAAATGAGCCTATTAATAAGTATTACTATTTCCTTTCAGTATAATGCTTAGAATTTTATAGAAATAATTTCACTAGAACATTGACATTATTGGTTGCTATCAAGTTCTAGATTCTAAAACAGTGATATAATTATGATTAAGTTCATAGTATTCAAAACTTTTATGGGTTTCTATGTACGTTTTCTTTCTTTCTTTCTTTCTTTCTTTCTTTCTTTCTTTGTTGTTGCTATTTTCATTTTTCGATTACAGATGTTGCACTTTCTTTGGGTGTGGCGAGCACAAAAAATGGGAAAGATATAAAAAAGGGGAGGGGACATTTGAGTGGGAAATTCTTTCGAGAACGCTTATGCATTCATCTCAATAGCTTTCCATCTTATATTTTAGTATTTGTCTGTCCTCTTTTATTTCATGTTGTATTTCAGCTCCACTTCAATTCAGAAGCCGCGTTGCCATAAAAACAAATGGAAAAGAGGCAAGTCGTTTTATTTCGGTTCTTGGTTATGCATGGGAACAAGAGTTCCATTTCTGAGGAATGCTTTCGTTTTAAGACCGTCCAAAAGGCAGTTTTCCTCAGAGCTGAGGTGGCGGAAGGTAGCTCTGGCAGTTTCGCCGTTTTTATCCCCCTTTTGAGGTTTTATAGCAGCAACAACAACTATAATAATAATAATAATAATAATAATAATAATAATAATAATAATAATAATAATAAAAAACAACAACTTAAAGCACTTTATTTTCATTTATCTTCCCTCACCCTCTATTTGTTTCCTTTTGTTATTCACTAAATATTACAAGTTAGAGATATATTCTATTATTATTATTATTATTATTATTATTATTATTATTATTATTATTATTATTATTATTCAAGAAATCAACTGTTTTATCTGTGCGATAGATTTCAGATGGAAATGATTAACGGGTTGCTTATTTTAGTTATAATTGCATGAAGTTAATTGCTTTTTGGTACAGGACAGAGATTTTAGAAGTGTGAGGTCTATTTTCCTCACTATTAACTTGTGTTAGTTATCCAAGCCCTTAATCAACCATGCTAACGTCATTGAACCATGGCTATACCCCACATCGTGGTTGAGTTGAAAAGTGGTTCAGTGTCCATAACTTTATTTTATTAAAACACTGTCAGCTTCAAAGGTTACTAAATATTTATTCCACAGAATATGGAAGAATTGTTTTGAGTTTAAAGGGAGAGAAAACTTGAGTCATTTGGCATGAAATATTCAGCAAATACTGTACAAGTAGAATCCTGCATTTGGTCCCTTTGGATAAACATTAAGCATACAACCTTAACTTTGAACTGAGAGCATGGTGCATCTTAAAGCAGTTCAAGCTATATTGTAGATGTCTCCCCGTTACTTCACCTTAAAGCTCGTTTATTATTTATGTAGTAGAACGCCGAGTTTAGAAACTACCTTTCTGTGCCCAATTGTGCAGCACATTGTTATATTGTTACGAATTACTTGGAGGTTCGCTGTGTTCAAACGCAAAGCTCTAGTTCTAGTTAAGCAGGGCTAGGATTTATCTATAAACACATACTTTTGTCACAAACATATGCTTTTTTAAACTTATTTTTATTATTTATATTATTTGTAGTGCAAATTATACAAATTTATTGCACATAGTTTCCTATATTTATGAGTTTAGCTCATACTTATTATAAGATTAGTAGTATTTCATATTTAGCAGTTTAATGCAATGTTCATACATTTTGTAACTATATATAGCTTCAGGCTTTCACGGCAACGATCACAATTAGTATCTATAGCTATTCAGTTCAGTTCAGTTGTTTTGGCAGTTGTTTATGTAGCAATTACGATGCTCAGTTGTCCAGCTTTTTTGTAATTTATTGGGGCTTGAAAACAAAACAAATATGTTTCACTTGTCTGCTATCACCCCAATTGTTGCTCTTCCGATTCTGGAAACTTCTCAAAGTCACCTTTCCCGCTCCTTGCTGCTCACGTTCGGCAACCGCATAAAAAAAAATATTCCTTTTATTAGAGGTTCTATATCTTTATGCTTTTAATTTTCATATTTTCTCATTCGGCTTAATCCCTAATCCGAATGCAGCCGCTCTTTGTTACATCATTTCTCTTCATTGACATTAATCCCTCATCAACCAGCGCGGTCCGTCGGTGAATTTGCTGCCTTCAAAATACCAAAAAGAAGCTAGATCTATAATTGTCAAATTAAAAACGTATGTTGACGAGTTTAGAGATGTAAGATTTTGTAACAGATGGGACGCAGTTATTCTGCAATACGTGTCAATCCAATGTCAACGCAGGTCAGAGATTTTTAATTTTTCAAAACATCTCTACGGCTAATCGCCAAGCCAACAAGAAAACAAATACATCAAACCTTTATATTGCAACCGACCAGCACCAGCAAAGGAACTGAATTCAACTGTCTTTGCCGTGCTCTCGTCTAATAGGATATATCTTTAGAAAATCAACAGCCTTGCATTCAGGCAGTTCCTAGAGAAAGACAAACCCTCAGCGCTCCGGATCAGTCAACCTTAAGGAAAAGAGGTGTATCAAGAATCTCTGAGAAGTTAAGGACTGAAATTAGTGGAAACTCTTATTTGAGTGTCAGAGGTGAAACTAAGATGCAAAATTGGCAATGTTCTTAGAGGATCAATGAGCAGTGAGGCTGCCTGAAAGTCTATACTGTTAAATGCAATCACAAAACTTTGGCGAATATTTTAATGCTGCTAAAAGTGTTCCATGCCCTGATGCTATAAAGTATAACCGCCGGTTTTTGCTACTTTACGACTGACGCTGCTTCATACAGGATCAAAATAGCAGAGTCATTAACAGTATTTCCAAATAGTGAACACTTCACTTGCTTTGTGCATACTTTCATTGCTGAAGATTTTTTCTAAGATACCAAGTAGAACTTTGATTTTGAAAGAAATGTATCCTGAAATATCTTTTCCACCTTGACCAGTTCTGACCAGATGGGAAACATGGTTGAAAGCTGTGGAGTTCTATTTGAAACACCGTGGAGTCATCAAGAATTGACTGAACTCTTAATTTAGAAAGTACTCCTTCCATTGAGTTTGTGTGATCCTTGTTGAGTGACCAGTATGTAAAAATTACGTTATTTTCAAAAACGTTTATTTAATATGAAAAAAACCCTGAGAAACTGCAAAGCAGCAACCTCATATTATTTGAAAGCATGAACGCTGTGAAAGAAATTTTGTAAACTTAAAAGTATACTTGGCTACTTAGCTGATCTCACCAAAACTAAAGTGGACAATGTGTTTTCAAAAAATTCAGGCTGACGATCTATGTATAATTAATGCAATACCAAGTAGCAATTTACAGTTTTTTTAACGATGTTTAACCGTTTTTACTACTGAGGCACCACAGGCGATGGACACTGATGATACATGAAATGAAATGATAAATTGGGAAAGGATTTTTTTAAGGAAGGAAGCGTCCCAGGCAAGTTTAGGGTATATTCCCCGCATTTGCCATTTATGAGGACTGGGAAAAGACCTTGAAAAAAACCTCAATCAGGGAGTACGGTCCTGGTGGATTCGAATCCCAGACCCCTCGCTCACGAGTCCACGTCTTAACGACCTCGGCCACCCGTGGCGGTACGAGGGTCGTTGACAAGCCTGGCTTAGATTGAAGTTTAGTTAGCAACATATGCAACTTTGAGCGCACTCCAACAATGCGTGATATCAACACTCTGTGTATATGTACGCGGGTGTTTCTGCGCCAGACGCTATGACGCATCTCAAGCGAGAGCATTTCCATGCTTTAAAGTCTGTATAGGGGAGAAAAATGCCTCAAATGATTTCATCGTGCATTTGGGGAAGTTTTTCCTTCGTAATATTCTTTTTTTTTATCTATGGTCTGCAGATTTTAGAAGGAAAGACTCTCTCGGATCTCTGGGAGATGAAGACCGCGCAGGACGATCCACTACAGCAACGGATGAAAACCAGCATGTGTTGCGGGAAGATCAGAGCTGTGTCTATTATGAGACTCAAGAAGCCCAGAATATTAGATCGGCATCTGTGTAAACAACCCAAGAATAACTTCATGTCAGGATGTTACAATAGTAGCATCCCCCATCACCTGATAGAAGAACAGAAAAAAGGATGTGTGAATTGGTGTCAGAATATGTGGGAAGATGAGGATGAAAAAACGTTTAACATCATAGCAGGCGACTAAAGCGGGTTACAGTATGATCCACAAACTAAGCAACAATCTTCGGTATGGCTCTTCCCAGGAGCGAATTCCCCAATAAAAAAGCGGTGGGCAAGATGTGATGGCAAGAAGATGTTTTCTTTTTTCTTAGTGGCCACGTTGTGACTGTTGCACTTATGCAAAAAAAAAAAAAAAAAAAAAAAAAAAAAAAAAAAAAAAACTGCTCCAAGATTTGAACGTAACGTCTGATTTGCATCAAATTCTGGTACACCACGACGATAACGCCTCTGCCCACACTGCAGTGAAAAAATCTCAATTTCTGCAGTAATCAGGAGTAATCATATTTACCCCTTCCTCTCTACAGTTCAGATCTGCCCCAAGAGACTTTGTCCTATTCCCCAAAATAACATGAAAAAAACTTCATGGATAACGATTTGATTTGAATCACCTGAAATGCAATGGCTACATAAGTTTGAACTCTATCTTAAGAAGGCATAGCGTTCAGCATTTACTAATTGATTTGAACGAATGAGACGTTATATAAAATGTACTAAAAATTACTTTGAAGAAATGCAACAATCATATTATTGCTTTCATTCTCAAAACTTTCATAGTGATCTTCGTATAACTAGAATCAGACCCAACTCCTGCTGATATAATAAATCTTAAATAACGCACCGATCACCTCGTGGTGTAGACCGTAGTTCTAGCCAATAAAAACCATTTTTGCGCAATAACGGGTAAAGCTTTGCATTTGAAAATTGAAATGTTGTTTCAATAGCAGACCGAATTAAGAACTGGGGTAAAAATGAAAGTGAAATGAAGCAACAAAGCTTATAAATTCATTTGTTTGATGTACTTCTATAAATGCAAAGTTCGATGATTAAGCCTATATTTATTATTTTATAGTGTTGCACATTTGTTCATATATGACAAGTTTCCGTGCAGTAATGGTAGATTTTATGACAACTAACACGGAGGCCCTGGTGAGTTCGGAGTTTTTCCTCACCTTAGAAGGTGAATGACGCATAGTTTTAAGTCGCCAAGGACTCTGAGCTCATCATTATTTTATTCATCCATACAGATTAAGTTTAGGTATACAAAGGTTTAAGAAACCCCCTGGTGTACCGTATCACCATCATCTCTGCTGGGTCAACGTAGCGGCGTCCTATGGACGTCCCAGCCTCAGAAGTTCGTTACAATAAAAGGGAGAACACGCACAAGCTCGTGAGACAATAGGTTGATATTGAAGAAACATAATTTTTCATATTTAAGAAAATATAATTAAATATATAAACCTAGTTTGAGTATTTTAATATATATATTTATTTTGGAAAATTTTAGTGTAATATAAATCCTAAGCCTGGTTATAGAATTATAATTGAACTTATTCCACAATTAACTTAACAATTTGTTACGACAATATATCCTCAATTTACAATAACAATTTACATACATTATTAGCCTATTCTTTTTTTCTCTAGATCCTAGCTGCAGCATCCTCCAAAATAGTTTCTTAACTAGTTAACCACTTGGTTGTCTGACTGTAAGAAACCTTCTTTTACTTTCTTCCTATTTCGTTCCCATTTCTCCTTGACTTTACCCAAAAAAACTCTCCCATTTTCTGGATACTGGATATACGTTACACAACGGCACGCTTTAATTTTGTTCTTCCTTTCCTCGTTTCTTTACCTGTTCCTAATACGCTCATTTCCCGTTATGTTTGACAACCTGCTCCTTCTTTGTTGAAGCACATGCTTCGTGTAGTGAATCTTTGACTACCAACTGCGGGAAGCTGTCGTTACCTGGTCCTTATTCAGGTAATTTTTCCAAGTGAACGACGCCTCCTTGCTGGGGATATCTTCTAAATTTGTTAGGGCAGAGCAAACTCCATTAAATTTAGTGATCTGATATCAGGTATTTCGATTTTATGTTGTCAAAAAAAAAAATAGTATGACCATTCTTCATTGAACAGCTCTCGTACAAAAAGTATTCAACATTCATAATCTTTCTTCGTGTATCTGAAGATCTAAATCAGATGTGTGCGCCACTATTCAGAGCGTTACCAAAGAAACAGACCATCTACAGAAAAGGCGAGCCAACCCTTTTAAAGGAAATGGAAACGTATTCAGGGCACCTGCACAGCCCGTGACGCAAAGGAAAGTCTGCGAATGGAAAGAAATGTATTAAATTCTGAAAGGTGGCAGTAAGGAAGATGTGGAAGTAGCTTTGCTTCCAAGTTTCAGGCAAAGTTAATATATTCTTGCTGGATTTAGGGAGTGTATCTAAGAGGTTATTCTAAATATCTTGTTAATAGTATTACGATTTTATACAATTGCACAATAAAAATTAGGAAAAAGTTTTGTGTAAGACAAAGACGATCCTAAAAATCACTATCATATATATATATATATACAATGTCATGCGTAGATAAAGGTACAAAACTGTAAAAGGAATTAAGCTAAATCAAAACATAAATTCAATACGCTCTGAACGATCCCATAATAATGCACACATTTCAGAAATCTATATGCATACACACATATATAAAATACAGGGTGTCTCACCTAACTCTGCAAACTTCAAATATTTTGGAAATGAAACAAAATTTGAAAAACATACTTGCGCAGGAATGTAGCCATGCCAGGGGCCCACACAATGGGAGGACATGCACTATCCAGAAAATTAAAAAAAAAAATCGTTTTCCACTGTTTTACAGTTTTTAAATGGAACATTAGCGAATTGAAAACTAAAGGTCCAATTAGATATAACAGAATTGCTTTCTATTTCAGGTGGCAGAGTTGGGTGAGGCACCCTGTAAATTAACTCAAGTCTTGCAAACACTATAAGCTTAAATATAAGCTAAAAAACAAAATAATTATATTTATAAGAAAGGGTCCTATTAGAATATATAATAAAATATAAAAATCCAACTTTTTAACTACCTAGACTGCGATATAAACTCTATTTATAACGGGACCGCCTCCTTGGTCTAGTGGTTAGCATTACTGGCTGCTGGCTGGAGGTTCCAGGTTCGATCTCCGGTACCTACTGAGAAAGTTCTAAGTTAGGGAGGTCTGGAACAAGGTTCACCCAGCCTGGTGAGGACAATTGGGGAGCTACCTGATGGAAAGGTTGTGTCCGTGAATCATGGAAACCCCAGCTGTCGAGGGTGCAGTATGCTGCTTACTAGGGGGGGGGGTTGCCCTGATTACTTTTTTATTCCTTTGTCCAGAAACCTGTGCTTTTAACTTACAAGTCCGTTTTCTGCTATGGCACCTGCTTCATAGCACCTGCTTATTTGATCAATTTGTGCCTATTTTCTTTGTTAATGCCTAAAATAGCCTTTAAGGCAACTTATCTCCTTCTTGCACAGAGTTGTATTTGTTTATTAATTAATTTTTTATTGTTTACATTTATATAGTTTTAACATACAAACTTCTGGGAAAGGATTTCTAAAAACCGGCATATTGCTGAAATACAAGGGGTTACCAGGAAGCGCATTAGCCTGAAGGACATGTGGCCTGAGTGAGTTAATTAATGGCTTGAAGAAATCTTGCAATTCCCTGAAAGACAAATAAACCGAAAGATGAAATGCTATTATTTCTCCCGATATGCAACCGATTTTGCTTTGAATTGCATCCATAACTTTCCAGTAGCATTAATTGTCCTGTGATATGATGACGTTAATCTGAATATTACTCGAGCAAAGGATGAATGTAGTAATTTAGAATGTGTTAAAGATTTCCATATATGAATGGATAAGTTTGTACTTAGTGCTTCTTAGTGTTAATTTTTTACATTGTTAATAATGTTTCTTTATTTTTATGTTTCATTTATATATATATTAGAATAGTCAAAACAAAAGAATAATTAAACTCACAGTTAGCTTTCCTGTCCCCTCTGCCTCATTGTGATTTTGTTTTTAAATTGTTAAATGACTGTTTGCAATGACTAATTTACATGATGTAACATAATCTTACATAAATTAATTTATATGTGGGAGCATCTTGTTTTTTCCCAGCAGGTGTACTGAGGCAAAACCACCACCCTTTATGAATAAATTTATATAAATTTGTGTACTTACAGAAAGTGGACAGAGAGAGAGAGAGAGGATATCAAATATAAATGCAATTCTGCCCATAGCATTCTTTGCTTGTTTGCTGTATAACAGCGTTCTCTTTAAACAGCTCGCTTCGCTATTATTAATGGAACTCTGTGTTTCATTACTGAAAAACTCCGGGCAACCCTAAACACGGCAGTTGGGTGTGGAAGACACAGTTGCGTTGTTTTATTTCGATGATATATTAAACAAAAATGTACTGAATATATTAAGACAAAGTAACACAAATTGAGAATATTATGTATAAGAATGAAAAGAAATTTCATTTGAAATAAGTGCATTTATTATAACAGATGCAAAAAGGTTGCTGAGCAAAATCGAATTTAATGTTTATATTTTATATGAAAACATATTTTCGTATGTTTAAATGTTTAACTCTACAGCATTTTTATTTGTGTGAATAATTTTAATGCAAACCTGAAGAACATGTGTTGTATAAATACATAGTAAATTTGTAATTTATTGCAGCAATCTTTCATACGATGATCTCTGTTGTATTAAACCTGCGCATAGCAGCATCAGTTAACTTGACTCTCTGTATGGTCCATACAAAGCAAAAACTCGTGTAATTAAACACTGGTATCTAACAATTAACCACATTTAGTGCACTTAGATTATTTGGTTAAAGTAAAGCCAGTGCTATATTAACCGTTTCAGCAATCATGCTTGTAAACTATATGTTTAACTTTGGACATTTATAAAGGAAACATCGAATACTGTAATTGTATATTCATTTACATTCTTACCTTAGAGGTATAGAGATTAAAAATGTAATAAAAACATATACGTGTAACATAGCTGTTTATTAATATCCATAGTTGATTAACTAAGCACAATAGTTACATTGTTATTCTTTTTGATACAATATTACAGAGCACATTAAAGGATCACATAATTAGTGAATCATGCACCTAGCTACCAGTTACCTCTCTTCCATCTATCTAACTCAATTTTTTATGTTGTAAAATCCATGCATTTTTCAAGATCTTTACGACTTTGAACATTTCACGAACGAAATAGAATGTAAATTTTACAACTGTTAACTTTTTAGAGCAAAAAACCTACCTAACAATTTGATAAATCTAGGGTGTTCATTATTACACTTCTAAAGCACCTAGTGTCGTTTTGTTCGGTTGCTTTTGGAGGTACATAACAAGCATTAACTGCATGAACGTTAAAAGTGGATTTTCTCAGGTCATTGGAATGAAAATGATCTATATAATATTTTACAATAGAAAGATAGAATATTTTATGGTTTGTTACAGTAACTACACAGAGTGAATGTAAAGCAACAATGAAAATTTAGGGAATAGAATAAACGGAAACTATATAAAAAACTCTTGATATATGTTATGATTAAACCTACCATTAATTAGAAAACAAAGTAGAACGTTCATCAGTGTGGCAACGTCGCCAAAGTCTAACATGCATTAGATGTGTGATGTTTATTAGAATCTCTATTGCTATATATACAAAAATCAAGACCGTAGGCACAATAGTCATCTAACAACAAAGAAGAGTAAGATTACATGATTATTCCACTTATAAGCATAACTATCCTTGTTTTTGCAAATAAGATGTGATGAATTAAACATTAAAATGTTCAGTTTTCACAAAATGTTCCTAATTACTTATGGAGAAAGAGAAAAAAATGTTATTTCTCAACCAAAAGCTAATCTTTTATCATTACACACATCTTAAAACAAGCCTTCTTAAATATCGAATGTTATATGTACTTTTTAAGCTTTTTGACGATCCTGTAAGGTGAAGGACTGCTAAGCATTCCAACACTTAGGGGTGAGAAGGAAGGAAACTGTGCATCACAACAGCAAGTTGGGAAATCTAACTACACAAGGGATGGTACCTTGTAGGCATGCCCCCCTCAAACCTTCAGTGGAACTCCGACTCGGCCTGCCAGTGCCTATAAGAGATACACACACTACAGTTATTAAAACAGACTTGAAGCTCTCGCCGCAAATTGAAAACAAGAAGTAATTACTGCGGCCGAAATGAACAGGGAAACATAATTAATTCATGCTGTAATACACTACCACACATTTCTGCTACACTACTCAATATGCGCCCTTTGCACCATTACAGGGACCTTTCTTTATCATAACAGTCCTTATTGTTATCCTGAACAGTCAGGCCTGCAAAGGAAACAACACACTATTATCAACCAAACATATACCTAAGGTCATAAATTATGTTCTTAGATGTTTTATTCCCACAACAAAGAATATCTTATAAATAAAACTATACTGGATAGCCCCGAGTATGTGTATAACGTGTCTGTTGTCTGCACATAATTCACAGATGTGGTTCACATTATCTATCCTAATCCCTGTAACTGTTAATGCTGTTTGAGGCATTATAGTGAACGTCAGTGATGATTAGGAATCCAAATTCTTAAGTACTTAACTCAAGTTAGGTACAGTCAAACTATAGATCAAAGCAAGTGCACCAGCTAGGAGCCACCACACGGCAGGTAAAAATGAAATATTGAGATACGGGTGTAAGGAGAGAGTTACGTGACCTGCTGTCTAAATTCCTTTACCAACGTAACTTCATTTCGCGTCATTCTGATTTTAGTGCTTAGAAATTACGATATCGATAGATATAGTGATAAATTGGGAAAGGAAATTTGTTTATTGGAACGAATCACTCCAGGCTTAAGTTTTAAGGTATACATCTGGCATTTGTCATTGATAAGGACAGAAGAAAACCTGGAAGAAAACTCAGTCAGAAAGGATGATCCTAACGAGAATCGAGCCCCGGAAAAGGCATGTGCCTAAAAGTTGTTTCACAGGGCAAATAAAAAAATAAAGCAAATAAAATGACTATAATTATAGTTGATTAGTTTGAATAAATGTTCCATAGTTAAATCGGGAAATGGTGTTTACGTTACATATTTTTTACCTCAAAAGATACGAGTGGCTTTCGGAAATAATTATTTTTGTGCATTATTTATTAAGCAACATGCTTCAATGCACATGGAATCTCTCAATATACTCCCCATAAACGTCAACGCATCGTTGTCACCTTCCTAGTTACTTCATTATGATGTCGCAAAATCATTGTTCGGGAGTACTGCGACACCAGTCTGGACAGTTGCCCGAATTTCCTGGATGTTGCCGAATTTTTTTACCTTGTTGCGAGTCCTTTGTGTTGTCGAATAAGACACAATCATACGGAGCGAAATCCGGTAAATATGATTGTTGCGGCACAACACGAATCCTAACGATGGCATGTTTGGAGTCTTAGTGTTGCTGCTGTGGAGCTGCGCATTATCATGTTGAAGCATCACTCGTGTTGACCAATTTCCTTTTCGCCATTGCTCAATCTTGCGTTAAAGCCGTTTACGGGTCTCAAGGTATACTCGCTGTGGACAGATGTTCCTTGAGGAAGGCAGTCCATTAGCCTTAAAGGTCCTAAAAGACGGTGAGCATCTTGAGACCGAAATAATTAAATGAACATGGACGGAGCAGCAAAACTAAAGTGAATAGGAAGGTATGTGCTATTGTAGGGTGGATTGCTGTTTTCCTCAGGCAGGCAGGCCGGACCTGAGCGGTCTTTAAAGTTGGCCTGAATGAAATTATGTGCCTTATTGTAAACAAACCCACCCCCTCGGCTATTCTATGAAGTAAATGGAAAAGTATCGTAAAACCAGGGGTGTAAACCCTAGTCAGTCGAGAAATGACTTCAGAAAAGGGTACATTAGTGAGTGTCAATGTACCTACTAGCGAGATACTGATACTTCAGTCTTGTTCAGTGACACATCTGTGCCAATGTGACGTTTAGGTATGATTTTAACTGTGTAACGTACGCTCTCCAGTCGCTCTTGGCCATTGAGAGTAATTAATTGTCGTTAGTAACGCTACGCATCGGACAGAACAAAATCTAAGTGTCAATTTTTTTTATAGTAGTAAAGAAACAGATTCCCAGTAAAAGTGACACAAAACCCCTGAAATCCTTCACAGAGTAGTCGAGTCTGCGCCCATTGTTATGAACCCAGACAATAAAAAAAACATGTCGTTGTAAAAAACTATAAATCGGCTGACTACAGTGTCAACACCCTTTTTTATCTTTTCCAGTTATATCCAAGTAACTAAAATTCCAGTTAGAAGTGTCTCGTCGGAGCAAACCATAAGTCAGCGGAAGCATTATCGGAGTGGAAAGAAAGTTATCTGAATTTCCCCCTGAGATAGACAATTATTAACGTCCCCTCCAATCTACATACCTAATTAACCCTGCCTTATTTTTAAATACCGCTGCAATCTGCTTGCCCGCAGATGGAGTTTCTTGCATATATTGGACTTCCTTCTCTGGTGTGTTCTAGTGATACCATGATTCGTTACCCATAAACATCTACTACAAAAAATCCGAATCTTCATTATGGTTTCCAGTAGCCGACACAGACTTCAAGTAAAAATCCTAAGTATGGCTTCCTTCGGAAGGGAAGTAAAGCCGTGGGTCCCGTGTCGTACATTTACGGCACGTAAAAGAACCTCAAGTCTGAAAGAGAGGCCTCTGAGCAAAATTTGTCGGCCGTTTCACGCCCTGAGTTGAATGGGACGCTGATGACCTGAGCTGTTAAAGAGCGTCCATAAACAAATAAAAAAAAAAAAAACAGACTTCAACCCTCTGGTCTTTTTGTCAACTCCATGGAACCCACAGTGAACACACCTTTTTCATATTCAAATGGTGTAGAGGGTTGTCGGCCAGGCCTGTCTGACATTCCCGCTGATCAAGATTATCAGCCATAATCAATTCAGACGTTACCTCAAAGTCCCCAGAAGATCGGGAAATTAACTAACGACCAGTATTCACATTCCCTACTGCTGCCAAACCCATTGACCCAGTTGTAAACGATACTTCTGTACAGGAGCTTCTTGGCCCCATACGTCTATGCATTTCTGAAGTTGTGACGCCTTCCTTCTGCAAAAACCACGCGGCGCATGGTTTTTGATTTATGATAGTCGACTTCAATTTTGTCCACGGCCTTCTTGACAAAAAAAGGAAGTTGTTCTTTCACTATCCACTACGCTTATAAGAACCGTGAATTAGCATCTGCAATGCCTAGTATCAGAACACTACACTACTAATGGACTTGCTCAGAGATTGTGTTGCATTCCAAAGAGCTTTAAGAACGCTACTCGTAGTTTTGTAGCTTGTTGCGCTTTAATCCATTCAATTCCAATACCTTAACTAGTTTGTTTCTTTCCCTCAACTTTTAAATTCCTTTATTTATCGAGAAAATAACTTAATTCTATTCTATACGAAATGCTATACATAAATTCGAGGTAATCCTGAGAATACTGCATACCTTTAACACACCTACGTCAGAGAAGTTGCCGAACTATCAGGAGCAAGATTTCAACATAGCAACTTGTATTATTACACTTATCAGTTAGCTTTATCTCTGAGCGTGGTACTTAGTATGGTGGTAACGGGAAGTGAGACGAGCAGCGGGGTCGTGATATAGTCGCTTCACAATGTTATAAATAATCCGCAGTCGGAATAGTACGTATAATGGAAAGTAGTGCAAAAGTAAGCGCACTATGTGATTCATTAGCATCGAATAATATACTACATAACAATACTTATATAATAGTTTTGTCGGCTGTTTAATGCGCTGAACGAAATAACAACCGTGAAAAGACGTTTATCTTTCCGCAGCGGTTATTGACGTGGAATGTATTAATTGCCACCCCCATATAAATTATAATGAACACTTAATTAATTTTATGTAACTTTCCTATTTTAATCATGATTGTATTGTCATTTTTATTTTCTGTACACGTATTGAAGTGTTGTGTATATTATTATTTTCTTGTCAGAGTACAAAAGTACCCCAGCTATTAAGAACTGACCTGGAAATTTGGGCAGGAAAGCCTGTTTGCCTATTGTAAACAGTATTCTTATATATGAAGCAAGTGTACCGTTATTACTTGGAGAATTCTAAAGCAGGGTTCTTGTAAAGATGTTTATTTTGTGTACAGTTAGAGAGCTGTGTTTTTGTTGTAGTAGGGCAGGATAGACGTAATTGAAAAGACAGATCGATAACCTCTTTGGGATAAGAAATTAGCAGCGTCAGTTGATACGAATGTGACATGCTGAGAGTCAAGTAGACATGATAGTCAATAAGAAAGAGATTAGAAGGACATTATGTAAGTTGGTTCAGTTGCTGTATCAGTTGAGTATTCAGTTCATATCAGTTCCCAGTAAGAGTTAGATCATCAGTTCTGAATTGTCAGCTGTGGGCCAGTCCAAACACTCAGTTGTTGTAGTATTAGTGGTCAATCATAGCAGTTTTATTAAATTTATCGGAGTATCGAGGTGTATTATTGTATCAATGCGAGGACTTCAGTATTGTCGCTACCAGTACCACAGTGAACCTTAAAATTTTTCATAGACCAGCCTTGAGCAGGAAGCTTCATAGTGTATTAAATAGTTCTGGTGAAATAATTAGCAAGCTTATAGTTAGTGCAAAAGTGGCACATCTTGCAGTTTCATTCTCCAAGGAGTAACGGTGCCTCTTTAAGTGGAACAGACTTTGTCAATAGATATTGTTTCATTCTACAACACAAATCTAACTATTCCCCTTCATTTCCTTGACTCCTTTCCTTGAGGTCTCCGGATCACAAAAAGTCCATCTAGGAATATAAAAGCTAGTCGGAGCAATTGTAAGTCAGCGAAAAATCATTGGAGAGGAAGAATTTGTCATTATCTATGAGAATCCATAATCAAACCAATTAATTATAATCCTTCATCACTCAATCAATCTCGCTCCATCCATACATTTAATTTAAAAAGCGCTGCACTATACAGGGATGACGTGAAAGTAACGGAGTTCGCCACTGTTAAAATAAACTAAAACTGCTAATATTGCGATATACGTTTTACTAAACAACGTATATTTTATATATTATGCATGCACCATTGTTATAAACAAAATAATGTCCTTTTTTGGAAGCTTATAATTCCAAGGTACCCATTCGGAAGGTTGAGGTCACTAAGACACGGGCTCATGAACGGGAGGTCTGGGGGGGGGGGCTATTCTGACCATACCCCTACTTCCTGACAGACTTTTTTTTCAGATGTTCTTAATTTCTGATTAATAGTTAGTGACAGAGAAGTATGTAATCTTAAAATCAATACTGGAACACTTCCAACTCAAAAATGTATTTCTTTCTCAAATTAGAATTTCATCTCATGTATTGCCAGTGTCATTATCTGTTATCCCTCATTAGTAAAGTCGGTCCTGGTGTTCTAGTGGTAACAACACTTGCCTCCAAACCCAAGAACGCAGGTTCAATCCCGGTCAGGGTCGATGAATTTATTCCAGTGTAAAAATATTAAGTATGGTTTGCTTTGGATGGGAAGTAAAGCTGTGGATCCGTGTCGTAGATTTACGGCACGTAAAAGAACTTCAAGTCTGAAAGAAGAGACCTCTAAGCAAAATTTACCGGTCGTGTCATGAATTGAATTGAATTGAATTGAATGTGATGCTGATGTTAAAGAGCGTTCATAAATAAACCAAATCAACTCATTAGTAAAAACGGGTCATAAACTCTACTAAAATGCAAGCACTTGGTCATTCAAAGTAAAGTCTAGAATAGTAAAATCCAAGCTCATCATCTAAAGTCAGTGGCACAGATCGGAATGGCTCAGGCGGTAAATCGTGGGACTCGCATTTGAAAGGTTCAGGGTTCAAATCCCTTTGTGCCAGTCATTCTGGCTTGGGTACTTTCGTGGTTTCCTGTTTACTTAGGCGAATGTTGGGTAGTCTCTTTCCTTTCCATGAATTTTCCTTTCTTCCATTTAATTCCTTTGGGTCTGTTACATAGCCAAAAAGGCCAGGCAAAGTAGCTTGCTATGGTGTGACGGTGTCTTTCGCTTTGATATGGAAGTAGCCCTTCTGAAGACATCGACCTCCTTTGAAGAAAGGGGGAGGCGTGGGAGTGTTCTATTCGAAAACATATTTAGAACCACGTCTATGTTCGTGCTTTGCAGCCCGTAGATCCTGGTCGCCCTCCCCTCATCCCTTCCTCCCGGAAATGACTTACTGGGGTCTAGAGCACAAAATTCCTTTCAGGAACGCTTAAGTAACGAAATATCCTCCTAAGACTCTAACACTTCAATCTAATCCAAGGCCATTCGCTGAACTACCCAATACCGAATAGTTACGGAACCGTATGTCGCTTGTGTGTTTCGCAACTAGTATCTAGTATCTAGTTCTTATTGATGGGTTTTTCAAATAAACAGATCCAGTTTAGGTGCCAAGTCAGTACAATTTCAAGCTATGGGCAAAGAAACGGTTTTATTTGCGACTCCTGGAAAGCATTAGCAAGCGGAACTTCATAAAAGCGCCGTTTATATATGCAATCCGCTTGATCAGCATGATTGTGAAGTTGCCAGGAGGCCGCGGGGAATGATAAGTATGCCTTTCTCTCTTTTTAACGGTTACTAAAAACAGTTGCGGGAGTGTCTCAGAGAGAGCTAGCTCATTTCTATTCTGTGGACTACTTTGTAAGTGTGCAGCATCTAAAACATGAGGCGGTCACAAACATCTCAGTCCGTATTGAAAATAAGCAGATTAAAACCCGTCTAAATACAGATTTCTTGTCATTTTATATTAACATTTGTTAAGTGAAATTTTGTAATAATTTTAAACATCCACTTTCTCATTAACATTCATAGTTTTATAAATATTATTGCGGCTAACAGTTAACCTGCTGCGAGGTGGATTACAACCAGTTCATGACTTTAAATTTTATAAAAATGTTTATAAATGCAAACATTCATCTTAAGGCAAGCTTATACCGAAATTACAAATCTTTCGATTTTAAATAGAACATTATTTTTTTTTAGTTTTGTTACACTTTTGCAATAAATTTATATTTAATATTAGGGAAATGTAAATGTTTCTCTCTTTTGGCAATTTAATATTAAACTTATTGCTCTAAATAATCTAAAGACTTAGGAAATCACATGAACAACGTTTTATACCGCATATTGATGGAAATCTTATGTGCATTAAATATCAAAATAAATGTAGAAATATTTAACTATTTACTATGCATTTAAAATAGTTCGGCTTTATTATGTTTTATCTCTAATTACTAGAGCTGTTTAAAAAAGAATAATTATTTTACATAAATAATTTCTTGCGCTAAATATTTTGTAAGCTTAATGCGTAACCTACATGCAGTACTAGTATCATTGTTGTCATAATGAGAGGCGTTGAGGCAAGTTGAGACGTATTCAGTTCCGCGCATCAAACAACGAACTGTATGCTGCTTGAAATTCTACTTTTCTCATAAGAAATGCTCAGCTGAGCCCTAAACCACCAGGGGTGGCCAGGATCGTCATCCCTGACTGAAGTTTTTTCCAGCTTTTCCTCAGTCCTCATAAATGGCAAATGCCGGGCAGGTACTCTAAAACTTAGGCATGGAACGCTTCCTTCTTTAAGAAAATCCTTTCTCAGTTTACCATTTCATTTCATGTATCATCATTGTCCACGCTTGCGAAACCTCAGCAGTAATAACGGGCGTTAAACACTATTTAAAAAAGGCTGAGGCATATGCAATGGTACAGGAGGACTATTCCCTATAGAATAACTAGAAACGGTTTAAAGATGCTCTAACGGAAGAAAGCATTAACACCGTTGCTGTCTTTGTGAGAGAGGATCATTGAATAACGTTAAAAACACTTTCAGAAGTTTTCACGATTTCACTGGGTACCATCCACTGGCATCAGGGTGCTCTATCTGGAAACAACGTTTACGTTCGAGCCCCATGGCCGTCCGTCCCTTATTTCATTCATTTTCCCTGGAAATGTGCCAATTGGGTTGCGCAGGCACAAACGGTCAGCCGTTGAGCAAGGCGAAATATCCTCTTCCGCCCCTATGGATCTAATTCAGCTCCATCTTCACTAATAGAACGGTTATCTTTAATCAGTTGCTTTGTCCTACTATTCCAGAATTTCTTTAGTAGAGAAATAATTAGTTGTTAATAAACAGCTGCCTGCCAAGATCTAAATGATCATTTTTCGTCATCAATTGTCATATTTTTTATCTCTTTTAATTAACTGTAAGAGCAGTTCTACCATCATATTTGCTTCTGATAAATAATTTTCTTAGCCGTATATTAAATATGCAATATGAAGCGTAATAATATTTTCTCTTGATTTTTTTTTTTTTTTTTTTGCTAGTGCGGTCATAATTCATTAATTGTACTGAATTATTTTAGCAACCAATCAGCTAATTTATAAAATATAATAACCTCAAACTCAACTTATTCCACTTTTATTTCGTTAAATGTTGAGCTGTTTTTCATTTGCCCAAGTCCTTCTAACTTCGACGGTGTTTATCTCTGTTAACCAAAGGGACAGATGTTACTTGTATAGCGAAGAAGTAAGCAGTACATGACTACACGTTGTTCTTGATCACGTGATTGTAATGTTGCTTGATTATTATTTAGCAAGATGTCCGAATTTGTGTTTTGCAGTGTTTAAAATCAGTTAGGGATGTCTTTTCTGTGATAGATTTATATTTTTTTTGTAAAAACCATCTTTAAACCCGCAGAAAGCAAACTTTTGAAGGGATTAGATTGGACCTTTGGCTTGTCATGCTATACTCTAGCATTAAGCTTCTATGACCTTCCCGATCGTAACCGCAACTTCCTTCATATACGAGTTCTTGCCACAGGGTAGAACGGTCAATAAGGAATATTACCTGCAAGTTATGCGCAATCCGCCAGAAACGCCCGGATTTGTGAAAGAACAAAAATTGGCTTTTGCACCATGATAACGCCCCTGCTCACACATCGTTGCTTGTGCGCGAGTTTTGGGGCAAAAACAACATACTTATGATGCCGCAGCCACCGTACTCTCCAAACCTGGCCCCCTGTGATCTTTTTTTTTTTTTTTTTTTTGTTCTCAAAACTGAAGAGGCCCATGAAAGGACGACGCTACGCCACGATTGAGGAGATAAAGACGGCATCGAAGGAGGAGTCGAACAAAATCACAAAAAACCATTTTTAAAGTGCTTCGAGGATTGGAAAAAACGTTGGCACAAGTGTATAATATCTGGTGGGGATTTCTTTGAAGGGGAAAAAATAGATATTCATAAATAAATAAATAAATACTTTTTGAAAAAACACAAAATTCGCGATACTTTTTGAACAGACCTCGTACTTCTCTATAGTTAGGAGAGACCAAAGGTTTCTCAATTTTAATATTTAAGTGCTTTGACCTCACAATAAGACTTTATATTTGAATATAATTTTATATATAGGACATGTCTGTTCAAATACTTTAGTGAGAAAATACGCAAATGTGAAAAAGGTAAAATTTCCTCAAAAAAGGTACATTTGGTAGAAAGTTATGGCTCGTTAGCGAAACGGGGGCTATACTATGTATATGCAGTGGTGTTTTATGGCTGCCGCTACAAAGACATAAAACGGTTATGACGTAAGCTCAAAGGGCGGAAGAGGGGTTATGGGACGCAGTTGGCCACCTTCCAATGTCCCAGTACTCTACTCGACCAATAAATCATTCAACTCTTGAGTACTGGAGAATGAGTTCTACCTCCTAATGGCCACCAAGCGCCCTGCTCGTCGACTTATGACAGTAAACATAATTGAATGTTTAACATAACAGTTTGTCTTTCTGTAACCTCTACTAGTATTTGGCCCAAATATATATATATATTTTTTTACGACATTAAAAGTTATTTTCTGTATATTATTGGCAAAAGTCATAATGCATATATGTGCCTTCTCAACCCCTTTCGAAAAATATCTTATATTTCAAAAGTAGTATGCTAGTAACAGTAACTAAGTGCAAGTGTAATAAAAGACATCTTATACATTAATAATAATTTCTTCAATTTCAAGACAAATGACTCTTCCTAAAGCGGGCACAGCTCCAATGTTTATAGGGAACTGCCAATGATAAAATTCAATTTTTATATTTATGAGTACATTTACAATGTTTACAAACTTTTTCACACGATTCGATCTTTCCAGTCCCTTCCATATATTCCAAATGTCATTCTCTCCTGAATCTATGTAGCTTTTGGAATTCCCTCTTACTTCAGTTTGATGACTTCTATTGGAAAATTTGTCTTCGTACATTCAATGATCAATGCTTATTCCACTAAAATGATTTAAATGTAATATTTAGGCTTTTTCAGAAGTGAAAAGAAAATTTTAATACTCGACTTTCTTCATTTTCAATACAATCTTTAAAATGTTGACTTATTGCATCACCAATACAGCAAGTTTGTTTGTTACTGGTTTTTGTGGATGGATGGATGGTCTGGAGCCGAGGTTGATACTTCGGCACTTGAGCCTTGCTCGTGGCTGGCCATTTGTGTTTACTCCCAATGTGGACACCTTTGAAGGGAGGAAGACACCTGGCGGCTAGAATCTATGGGCGGTGACTGCGCAGACACAGATGGGGTCCCTAACACGTTTCCAGTTAACGCAGATGAAGACCCCCTCCCCTCGAGTTGTTCGAGCCCCTCGGAAGGTCCGCTTCCATTCCGGACACAGAGGCAGAAATCTTTCCAAAGCTCTAGGCATCTCTGGCACAGCTCACCTCACCCATGACGCTTTCAACTGTAACGTTTGAGTTTTTTTTTTAAATTAAAGGTATTATAAATTAATAAGATTAGCCCTTTTATTTCATACTTGTATTGTCATATAGTTATGGAATGGTGATATGAAATGGGACAACGCAAAATTCGTGAAATGAAAATATCTACCCCAGCATTCGTCTAAGTTACCAGAGGAAACCAAGAAAACACCCATTGCTAAGGTGGCCCGCCCAACAGCATTTGAACTCGGAATATCCTGAATGCGAGTAGAATATTTTCAACATATTTTATTAATTTACATCAGGGGAAAGAAATTCTATCACCTCTGCAAACTCTTATCGAGCTTATTCAACATTATTATGTGTTGTATGGTTGTGCTAATGATACTTGAAGACGGCAGCGCGTGCCGCTGGCACCTAGAGACAGAACTTCCAAGTTGGTTCATAGTTAATTGGGTCGCCCTGTATATGTGTATTTTTAAAAATAATTTTAATGATATTTAACGGCCATGATTATTACTGTGATATCATGGATGAAATAAGAAATTAGGAAAGAAATTTTGAGAAAGAAAGCGTTCCAGTTTTAGAATACCACTCCGACATTTGCAGACATGTCAGCTAGGACGGTACTGGAGGAAATGAAAGCTCAGGGTCAGCGCCTTAGCTGAGAGAATTTAAATAATGTTAATGATGTGTTTCATTCTTGATATAAGTCCTTGTTAGGTGTTATAGTTTTTGAGGGCTTTATATGTGTAAACATTTTTCAAGGAACGTTTATACCACGACTTAATTATCGATCTTTTCTAAAACTTCAGCTTACCAATGAATTTTGTCGTAATCTTTCTCTACAGATGACTGTTTTAGATTATTTGCTTTGGACAAAGTATTTTAACATGGTTGAACAATCTAATCTGCTTAAAATGACCTCAAGAGTACGTATATTTCACCATACTGAACATAATGCGTGTATAAACAGAGAGTTTAGACATTGAAGATCCCTTAATTTCAGTTATAAGTTCGATACGTTCAAAGTAAGCTTTGGAGTGTATCCTATGCTAATTTTATAACTTTCAGTTAACTTCACGAACAGGATAGAATTTTCAGTTACACAAACAACTTTTGGTTCCATATTAGCTGGGTAAATTTAATATTTTATCGCACATCTCTCAATCGTCAGTGTTGGACATAAAAAGGTGACATGAAGTAGTAAAAATTTACCGTGCCACTTTTTATCGTTGTGCATTAATATTTTTAAGGTAGTCGTTAATCTTAATGTCTGTAAATCAAAGCTATGCTGAGTAAGACATCGATATTTACATGAGAGTAAATTTTAAAGGACGGAAAATTGTTTACTCAAAGACATTTAACAGACTTTTCATTTAAATTTCTGTGCTTAATTATTATTTGCAATATTCGTTATGAAAAGTATGTAACTATGAGATCTTGAATGCATATTTTATTAAAGATACTGCTGTTAAAATTCCGTTATGGATTACACTAGGAACACAATACAGTATACCGTAAATACGAACGGAACAACGTGGAAGAGTTACCTTAAGCAGATAACTAAATTAGAGATGGTGCAGAAATCAAAATGGTTGTGTCAGAAACTGTTGTAAAGGATAAAGTATTTGTAGTTGCTTAAGGAGGAAATTAACAGTTGAGATCAATATAAACTCAACGATGAACACAAACCTATATAATGACAATTTCAACTATGTTCATATAAAGGATTATTATTTTTTGATTTTTCAGTATTAAACGAAAGAACAAATCGAACAAATCGCAGTATTAGAACATATTGAAAGAAACAACTAGAAATAAAAAATAGGAAATAAAATGTCTATAAGTTAAAAAGATTGAGAAAAAAAAATAAAAATTACGTAATTCACGACAGAACAGAAGCGGAAAATAAATTATTGTGAGAAGATGAACGTGTATTTTTCTGTTTATTTTGTTTTTTGCTTTCTGAGGCTGCAGCTTAAATAAAATATACGGAACTTTTAAATACATTGAAAATAATCGTTAAATATTAGGGAGTAGAGAGCAGAACAAGGAGATTTTGGAGAATCGTAAAAGAGCAGCTGCACAAAGAACGTTTTCAATAACTTTACAAGTTTCGCCTATTTGTTTAATTTATTTAAACAATTTAATTTATTATATCGCAGTAAGCAATAATCGCAAGATACCTGTGTGTCGGTGATCCCTGCCTGGATGAGCAGGCGGATTTTCTGCCGAACAAAGGCGAACTTTGCCTTGACGAACAATTCGACATTCCCATGAACACTTGCACGACACAATTTACCATGGGGAGTCTTCGTCTATGGCTGAGCGTGAACTGATTAGAACATTTTGCCCCGTTAACAGGTTTAGTGGCGCGAAGCCCTATCGGTGCTTGTTGCTAGGTGACAGACCACGAGGAACAAGGTGACCTGGTCTAGCACACACATGCACACGGTTTAGAATATGATTACTTGTGCTTCGAAGGGTTTCCAGCTTCAATCCAGATCATTATGGCATTATAGTGGCAAAGAGGAGCTGTGCTAACTTTTACTGACAACTGTAACAATGTTCTTTTATCATATTTATGTAATAGCACATTCTGAACTCCAAAGAGGTGAGTGAGGGTGTATCTAGAACTTTGCTACCTTATTTATTAAATTATTTAAGCATGTATAAGTACCCAGAAACTCACCATCTCTATATTACAGTAGTAAAATACACTTACATTACTCATCTGCTGAAACATTAGTGAATTTATAACTTTTTAGAAACCTCATTTACAACCCAGTTCTCCTTATATCGATACATGGCTAAATCAACACAGATTTCTGCACACATTTGTGTACAGTTCCTTATCATATCAAGAGAGAGCCTAATGTAGTAAAAATATCTCCTAATACAAAAGCACACAGAAAAAAACACAAAATTTATATGCATAATACTAGGGCTACATAAAAAGCAATGGCAACACGCAGCTCTGCATCTAGACTGTTGCAAAGCTATTAGTGTATAACTCTTTCTTTAGCATACGTTCAATAATGTTTAGCCCTGTGAAATAAATTCGCAAAATGTCAGCAAAATAGATATAGTATGGCATTTGGTAAAACGGGTCACCATGCATTTAACTAAATGCACGCAAAAACTGGTAACACTCCTGTTTAATAACGATGCTGCCATCTGTGGGGAAAATAGGTAGCGTTCATTGTTTGTTTATTGCACACTCGTTGTTTGTTTAGTGTGCTGGCGTTTTAGACATGGGAGGGGTTGAAATCCTCATGCACGTGGGCTTGCAATAGTGACTATACAGCAAGAGGAACGTTGCTTGAAGAAGGTGGTAGTTTCTATGTGCATACTTGATGTAAAAACTTGCCCTGTATGTCAATTTGTTATTTACGTTTTAAATATAGTAGAGATGAGCAAAGCGAGTTTAAGAGCAAACTTTACTGGGAATGGACTGTGAGCCCGTTATGTGTTGTTACCCTTCTGCACAAATTCAAACTTTTCATCATTGTCACTTGCAATGATGAAATAAATGTTTCACATTAGACAATGAGTTAATTGAATATATATCAGAAATATAGATTTTATATATAATATTCGAGAATAAGGGGGATTCACTAGAGTCTCAATCTAGATGAATAAGGAGTATTCACTAGTCTCCCAACCTAGACGAATAAATATATACATTAACTAGTTGGGATTATTATGGTGGGATTAAGGATTAAGGAAACATTATTGTGAAAGCAATTCTTTAAAATTTTTTTTAAAACATTGGGGAATTGATGGCAAAAATAGATTATCAAGGTAAGCAGCAACTAATATGTAATATTTAAAGTTTTTTTTGTAACTGCACCCTTGTGCAAAGTAGTGTGAACATAGATATTGTTGTATTTTTTAATTATTTCACTAATTTTCAATACTACTTTTATTAAACAGTGTTTTTAGTATTTAATGTGCCCACCCTTGGCCTTAAGTACCATTTTCACTTGTTTGAGCAGAGTCAATGAGTTTCTTATATATTTAATTTATTTATTGGTCATGAAACCACATTTTTATTACAACACAAATAATTTTATTTCGATAATGCAGTTCCGTTTCTTGACAATCACCCAAAGGTTTTTATAGGGTTGAGATCCGGTGAATTTCCAAGCCAGCCCAATCACGGCATGAAGTCTTTAACGTTCTTCGATGCTTGACAGGATTCAATGTTCAGTTCCTCCGCCAATCTCTTCAGTTCTGGGGCAGCTTTTTTCTCTAAAATTGGGATGTACTTGTCGCTGTCATCATTTCGTCAACATTTAGTGCCTGCGAATGCAAAACAGCCCCAAAACATTTTCTTTTATGGAAACTTTACCATATGTTTTATGCGTTTCGGCGAGATTTCTTCTCCATCGACTATCCATACATGCGAGATGTTTAAATCCCTGCACTTCAAAATGACTTTAATAAGACAATAGAACACGTCTCCACTCTTCTTGTGTCCAATTTCCTAGCCCATGTCAATCTCTTTTTCTTCATAGGACACGTCAATAGCTGTTTTCTGACCAACTTTCCTTCTAGCTTCTAGAAGTCGCCTAGGCATTGTTGGAGCATCAATTTTCATTCCTGCAGCCTCCAAATCTTTGTAAAACAAAATTGTTATATTCAGGATTAATTTTGCTGGTTCTGATTAGATAGGCATCATCCTTTCTGAACGTTTTTAGTTTTCAGCCACTTAGTCCTTTCCTTTTAAGTGAAATTGACCCAATTTCATTTTTCCTTCTAATTATATTATTAACAGCATCCAAACGTATATTTCATTCAACTGCTATCTGTCTCTCAGTCACATAATAACTTCATTGAGAGTTATGACCTTATTTCTCTTCTTGGTGTGATATCCATTATAAACAAAACTTAAAACAGTTAGAAACGCAAGAAAATTACTTAACTTCTAGTACAATGAATAAAAATTATAACTACAATTAAATGTGTCAATAATGGGTACCAATTCAGTGTATAATTGGAGGGAAATACTTGTAAGTACAATTATATGAATACTATGAAGCACCTTTCACTATTGCTGCTTACGTCACATATTATTTCTGTTACCGTCACTTTGCACATCTCTAAAATACAGTAATGAATTATTCATTACATACGCAACACACACCGAGTAGTTCTAAATCAGCCATATAAATATAAGCCGAAAGTTCTGAATCAGCCATATAAATATAAGCCGAAATATGACAACCCTGCTTTTTCTTCGACTAGAAGCCGTTACCTCTACAGGTTTGCACGCGCCAAACGACCCGAGGCCATACTCACACCTTACTCCTGGTCAAAACATCAGTGAACAATGTGTTTTCATCCAATATCGGAAATAGAGAAAGATCTGAAAGGTGCGGTTTTTATTTGTTAAATTGCTGACAATTTTGGAGGTAGAAAAATGAATTGTTACGTCTGCCGTGTGCGGCGAACACTGTACGTCACGTGCTTGAGTGACATAACAGATTCCGAGACGGACGCGTGTCGCTGAAAGACGATCTGCACCCAGTACAGATCCTACGTGTCTTTTCAACTGACGAGTAACAAAAGACTCCCAGAATGGCTGCATCTCTTGATCACCTGCAGGGTACCATGCCGTATTGTCGCCGGGGACAAAATACGGTGCCACCATTTTGAGCCCTAGAGCAACCGGAAAAGTCAGCAATTAAATGTCTGAATTCTCCCCCTCGAAAAAGCCCAAAGCCGTACACACAAGCTCTAGGAAATTGATAATGACGCTCTTCTCGACTGCAAGGATCTGTTACTTATCCAGTATGGGGTTAAAATCAGTGCGAAACGTTATAAAGGATCTGTTACTTATCCAGGTATGGGGTTAAAATCAGTGCGAAACGTTATAAAGACTCTTTGCAGAGACTGTTACGTGCATGAGATCAAAACATCGGACGGCAATATTACCCGTGATTACGCGCGCCTCCGCACTTTCCAACTAGTGAGAAATACATTTTTGGGATTTTGCCTAGAAACACTTTAGCATCCTCCCTACAGCCCATATCTTTCCCTTTTAAAATTTATATGTAATGACACTTTCTGACGTTTTCATTTCACTGTCCGTCATATAAGATGTTTCTTATTGCTTTTAACTGTATTAATGTTAACGCAACTTTGTTTTCTGATAATTTGAAACTTAAATTTTTGCCTGACAGAAGGTTGTAGTCGAGAAGGCATCTACCTCTGTTATCTAACTTTTTTCTTTTATTGTTTTACTAATAGATGGCTATCTTGTATCATTACCTGGTTTTTGTTGTGCTTTAATTGTAAAGTAATTTCGTGACATTTGTTGAAATTTTAACTGTTTTTAGTTACCAGATTCTTTGAGATTGACACTGGGACGAGCCTCAGTTACCTCGGTAATGGGGGCGGGGGACTATGAGAAATTATTAAGTTGTTGTTGTAAGTTATGTTAGTTTGCATTACCTGCATTTTTTATGAGTTTTGTGCTCAACTAGCCTACATTTACAGACACGAAAGAAACCCATTAAAAATCCCCTAAAGGTTTAAACATTTCCCCATAAAATTAGAATATGTGAAACAGCGCCAAGGAAAGACGTGTCATGTAAAATAAACAAAGTTGTAATTTTATTACAAGGCTCAGGTTTAAGGGAAACAGTTGCTTTCTTCACATAAGGTGAGTAATATATTAACATTACACTAGATGTCTGGCTAGAAACACTAAACAACTTCAGAGCTAAGGGTGTTGGTGGTGGTGATTCTAGGGCTGTCGTGCCAAGAAAGGAGAAACCTTTTCTTTCATGCAGAATATCTTTGATAACTGCAACTTTACGTGAAGAAACATATGTGACCGTTGTCGTATTGCTGAGATTATAGAAATTTACAGAAATAGATGTATAAATAAATAACAATTTATCTATGTGCTGTATTGTTTACGCAGTGTTTATAAGGCGCTAATTTCTCACAGCTGGTTAACAAAATAATGACCAATTTGAACCACTCAAACGACTTCTGCAGAAAACCCCTCCAGCACTTACTGAGCTGATCAAACTGATACCACCATTTCAACACAAAGGAACGCAATAAAACATAACAGAAGTATTTATGCTAAATGACAATATAATTACTAAATAATTTGTAATTTTCTTGTAAAGTTTTGAGTAATGAATTTTGTTGAACAAATAAAATGCAGCATTCCGTGAACTTAATGATAAGATCACTATGTAAAAATTGTGGTTTGCACTTATATGCAGTGAAATAATGAAGGATTTGGATACAAAAATCATTAGAAATTGCTCAGTTCAGAAAATATATTATCAGCTATTATCCAATTTAGGTTATTTTAAGATCGTAGTTTCGTGTGAAAGCAGCGGCAATACTTGACTTTTCTTGCCTGTTTCCCTTACTATGAAAGACGACCGTGCAGTAAAGTTAAATAGACATTAGCAGGTACTCCTCTATTGGCCACTTTATGTTCAAATAATCGATTGATAAGGAAACACACATGTATTACAGTTCTCGCTATTTCAGGTAGTACACCATAGCTTGTGGGTATTAGCATCAGCCAGCAGAAAACACATACCTTGCACTAGTTTCCACTGACATAACATGTGTGATTTACATCCTGCCAGTGCACGTAGGCAAACTAACTGAGCTCAGTACTGTCTACCAAGCTGTCATTAAACTACTCTCTGGTTAGAGCGAAAGTTTAGACTTTATTGTTTCTCTAGAAAGGAATTAAACTTCTCCACTTAAAATGCTAGTAATGTTTTAACCCATCAAACGTGTAACACCTTCGAACATGAATTTTTCGGGGTTAAGTATGTTAGAAACATACAGTGACTTCATTAACGTCTGCTGCGTAGTACAGTGATCATATTTATCATTTTCCACCCTAGAAAAAGCCGTAATACTTTAGTTTTACTTTTTTCTCTTTCTTTTCATAGCCATTTTAATCATTTAACATATTTTATAACAGTAAACAGCCCTTGTCCCTGGAGAACCAAGCATTTCAGTAGCCCCAGTCATGAGGTTGAAACAATTCTCAGTTCTCAGAGGACTTTTTACCTAGAAAAATACACAATATTGTCATGATGGTTCTGGTCAGATTCAGGTGTCTAATTAAAATTAACACTGTATTATACTTTCCAGTCAGGAATTTACCTACCTCTTAAATAAGAGGTTAACAATGATGCTTGGGAATAAAGCCTTATTAATTGCAATTGTTAATTAATTGTTAACGTGAAAAGCCTTCTGAAATTTTCGTTTTGAAGTGACTACGTTTCAGTGAAATATAATTTCTGATAACATACATGAAATGTGCAGTAATTCTGAAATGAAACAGAAAGATGACAGATCGTGGAATTTCAAAAAAATATTCAAGTAGTAAAATCTTAATCGAACAAGTAATTCAGATTCATACTTGCATAGCAGTTGGCTAGAACCGGGGCCAGCAGTACAAATCAAAAGCAAAATTTAACCAGGAAATCATTAGAAAATGATATGCAAAGATAATCTGTCGTATAGTATTATTGATAAAATTTATTTGAAAAGTAAAATAAGTTCATACCTTAAACCAGACACATAGTGCTGACAAGAAAGCATTTGGCGAATGCTTTCCTCAGCTACCAAACAAATGAAGGGTGAACTCTAGGAAAACAAGAGAAAGATGGTGACCACAGATTTGTGTTCGTTAATGACATGCAATGATTGTATGAGTGTAATGATTCATTTGCAAATATTTTAAATATAATTGCATCTACATTGAGGTAATTCCTCTCGAAGAAATCGTCAGCAGAAGCAAAGATAGCAGTTTTTATTTCAAACATCTTGTAAATCTGGAGTGGACAGTGACCGTAATGTTGTAAGCCCAATAACTTGGAGAGAACTTGTGATGAAAGAGGTACTTTTGATCAATAGATGCATTCTTGTTTTTATTTTGCTTTAATCAAAGGCAAACCGACACGATGGAACTCCTCTTTGCATATGCTCCAAAGACTTTTTTGTTGTTGTTGTTGTTGTTGTTGAAAATATCAGGTCATCAGCGTCCCATTCTATTCAGGGCTTGAAACGGCGGATAAATTTTCCTCAGAGGCCTCTCTTTCAGGCTTGAGGTTTCTTTTTCGTGCCGTAAATGTATGACCCGGGACCCTTGGCTTTACTTCCTTTCCAAGGGAGCCATACTTAGGATTTTTACGCCCGAAAAATTCATAGATCCTGGCAGGGTTTGAACCCGCGATTTTAGGTATAAGAGGCACCAGAGAGAACTGCAAAGATTTGAGGAATGGAACCTGCTCCCGCTTACAAGTTAACCTCTAACAACGCAATAGCAGCTGATTGACCAGCTGAACGAGATATTAAAAACGTTAATCAATCAGCGCCAGTGGTCAATTACTGTAATTAATAACAACTGAAGGGTAATCTTTCTGATGTCTCAGAATTATATGAAGTGAATTCAGGACTTGTAGCAGCTATATGCTCTTAAAACAAAATATGTTGTGTGACTACTTGCTGGATTCCAGGCGGGGTGACTCAGTCGGTAATTCTTGGGTTTCGCATTCCGGAGGTGAAGATTTCAAATCCTTGGGGCTGAAAATGTTGACTTTGATAATTTCATGGTTTCTTCATGTCGGTTAGGCGAATGCTAATATTATTTTTTTCCTTTCCACACATTCTTTTGGTTCTATTGTAGTCAGAGTGAGATGGGCTGGCGCGGTAATAATGATAATAAACGAGAATCCCTCCCTTTAGCCAGCAACGTACGCGACTAAGTCAATCCCGGGTGGATTTTTCCATTAGGACGGTACTAGTTTCCAAAACAGACTCCTCATTTTGAGCTGGAAGTAGAACGCTGCTGTACCTTCTCCCTGCGGCTAGACTACCAGTACCACCTGGCCACACTGTGACAGTAGCTTCAGTTCAAGTATGTTGGCTATGCTGCGGTTGCGATGTTGCAATAAGCCACCACTGTTTAACTGCTGTATTTTGAGAGTTTTCAATGTCGCCTCGTAAACGTATATTTAGTTCACTTCAGAATTATTTATAACCCCAATTAAATTTCAGCATAGTAATGTAGAATAAACTCTCGACAGTGAGAGATCTGCTATGTAGATATTTGTTCATGATTTTATGTAGGAAAAAGCTTCGAGCCGTTACGATATGTGACATCTCTAACAGCATTTTGCGTCATTGTAACAGCTCGACGTGAATCATCCGCAAATTATCTCTTTGGGACGCTTTCTAATATTTACCCTTAAAGCTCGAGTAGTCCTGGAGCTCCAGTCCCGAGCGGCGGAGGGAAAAAGCCGAAAGTGGTGTCATTTCCACAGATATAGGTAGATAATACTGTACTATGCTCTAGTACAATAGCATGTTAGCTCAGACGGTTGGAGCGTCGTGCTATAAATGCGAAGGTAGTAGGATTAAATTACTCACGGGCCAATTTTTTCCCCCCTGCTGGAATTAAAGTAGGTTTCCCACCATTATAATAGTTTACTCGCTAACATTATATTTACGAAATTACCTTTTTTCTACTGGAATCAAAGGACATTTGCCACCATTTCCCACCTACTTAGTAGTATACAATCCCAAATGTTTTTATATTTTGAAAGAAAACCACTGGTGCACCAGTTTCTAGGGTTTACCCGAGGTTATGTGTGTGTATTAATTGAGAATTCTAATAAGACAATGAAATGATAAAATGAAGTTGAAACATATCTTAAAAACTCAGTTTTGTGATAATGAACGGCACATTGCTGCTAGAAAATTGCGGAGGCAACGCATTACATTACGTTTAAAAAAAAAATACATGCAATGTTTACACTGTTACAAGCGGATACCTTTTTCATTTGGTTGCGGCCCCAGTCCCACTTGCGGCGTTCGGGACTGAGGAGTTTGGTTCTCTCCGCTGTAGCTCGGGATTGGAGATTTCCAGTTCCCCTTGAGCTTTTTAAGGGCAGGTCTTTTTGATTACTACAAATTAACCACCAATTTAAATCTGTGATAGAAATTAGTTGCACACACAATAAGAAAAGTTAGCAACACAGCAGTTTCTATGCCACGACTGACTGACCGATAATGTTACTTTGTAGTCGGTGGTAGCATTCTTTATTTGTTAGTCTGTAAGATCGCCAACTGAAAAGGTAGCTGTCAAGTGCAAAGTTTCAGTGGCCCGGGTGTAATCCAGCATCAGCTTCCTTAGCGAGAAGCCCCAAGCCCTTTTAGGTAGCTCACCATCTGTCACTACGCAGGAGGACCGCCTCCAATGTTTGACCCGATGTACTTCTAGTATCGCCAGAACTATCGCGGGTGCTGGCGTCCTTAGAGCTCGCACCGGAGCATCCCCCCCCCCTTAGTTGGTTACACTGACCACAAAACAAATACAGTGGCGTGAAAAACGTATTTCATAATTTTTTTCGATGATTTAACTGCAATATCCGGCTGTGATTGGTCAAAATTCAAAATTTTGTTTTGTTTCATTGGTTGATTTAAAGATATCGTCACATATGCGAAATAGTCGAAATAACGGACATATAATATGGATGTTTGTCACTCATTTAATGTAAACAGGTGCTAAAATTTCAAAATATTTATATTTTAATCATATTTTTAAAGTCTTGATGGAGAAATATGTGTATACGTTCAACATGAAAATGCTCAATAAGATAAAATTTTACTTTTTTGTAACACATTTTTGAAAGTGCAAAGTCAACGAGTTTGAATTTTTACCACAATTTCAGTATGGAAAACTTTGGTTTGGGTTACCCAATATTTTCATAAAGCAGATAAATCAGCTCTGCAAAAGCTTGATGATAGTACTGGCATCACGGGAGAACATATCCAAGATGTCCGCAATGTTTACTACTGTTATGTGGTAGGGTATTTGAGAGAGCTAATTGCTCTTCCCAATTGATCTTTCCAAAAGTTATTAATAGAGTGGCAAAAGTCTGGCGCGTTTTATTCTCCATTAGCCAGCTAGGCCCAGCAGCTATTTTCATTCCCGAGTCGACCACAGCACTTCGGTTTGGCGGTTAGCGTACCCCATGAGTAAGGGAAAGCAAATCAAATGTGCTATTAACAGCTGTTTGAACCGCCACGGGTGACCCAGGTCGTTAAGGCGCGGAATCGTGAGCGGGAGGTCTGGGGTTCGAATTCCACCAGAACCGTCCTCCCTGACTGAGGTTTTTTTTTCAGGTTTTCCTCAGTCCTCATAACTGACAAATGCCTGGGAGTTACCCTAAACTTAGGTCTGGAACGTTTCTTTCCTTAAAAAAAAATCCTTTCCCATTATATAATTTCATCTCATGTATCTTCAGTGTCCACCGCCTGTGGTGCCTCAGTAGTAAAAACGGGCGTTAAACACCATTGGTCACTCTATTATCAGGCGTTATACAGTAGCGAGCAAGAATTTAAGACACCCTCGACAAAAAAAAAATGTTATCCTGCATAATTGGATAGTTGGATAATTGACACACAAAACATTTTCTCTGCTTTGTTTTTCTCAGTTGGTATTAATAAATTTAACGGTAGCGAGTGTAATATTCGACTTTCGTCTATTTCATTCCAACAGTTTATGAATAGATAGGTATTTATATGTAAGTATAATATTTTATACAATTGTTAATATTCTGTGCGCGATATATATATATATATATATATATATATATATATATATTACTTTTATTCTTATTCTATTCATGAAATAGTCCCAAACCCGTATTTGGCTCTTCTCTATTGGCATTGCTGACAATCGACATTCATCTGTTGCTAGATGGCTTGAAAATGTTAAGTATTCAAAATACAAATATACATTTATTGCAATAGTGTAAACCAAGGTTATGGGAATTAGATTTAAAATCTTATTTTATTCGTTAAATAGTCCTAATAAATATCACTCGAGGGTCTGAACTTTCCCAATAAATTCACACATTACGTTCGTGAATTTATGGGCTATCTCAGACTCCCTTGTGATAATTATCTAATCTGAATTTATTCACACATGTTCTAGGGCTTATCTCCAGAAAATAATCTGCATACCCAATGCACTAGTGTTCCTCTTCTGTAGGCTAGATTTGTTGATGTAAAGTAGTAGTGTTTAACGCCCGTTTTTACTACTGAGGCACCACAGGCGGTGGACACTGATGATACATGAAATGAAATGATATATTGGGAAAGGATTTTTTTTTAAGGAAGGAAGCGTTCCAGGCCTAAGTTTAGGTACCTCCCCGGCATTTGCCAGTTATGAAGACTGAGGAAAACCTGGAAAAAACCCCAGTCAGGGAGGACGGTCCTGGCGGGATTCGAACCGCAGACCTCCCGCTCACGAGTCCATGCCTTAACGACCTCGGCCACCCGTGGCGGTTTGATGTAAAGTAAAAGTTTATTCTCAGTATACCTGATAATGGAGAAGAAATCTGTCTCATTGTGTTAAATGAGAAATGGTGGGTATGTACAAAAAAATTATAAAAGGAACAACACTAAAAGCTGTAGCTAAAGCACTGAGAGTAGACAGAAGACGTTGTGTTTAAAATATAATTAACTATAATAAAAACAAGACTAGAAGACAAACAATGAACAGAGAGGTTTCATGTTTTACTCCAATTACAGACCTATTGTGAGAATATCTGGGAGGAATGGAAGAAAATGTACAACAAATCAAGAAATGGAGAACTTCCTTTTGTAATTCAAGCAAAAACTACTGGTAAGAGGCAAGGCTTGGTTGTATATAACGGCAAGATAATGCAACTTACCACAAATCACACCAAAGTCTCCGTTGGTTTTGGAATCACAACGATTATGGTCTTCGAGATCTCCGGATTTAAATTTTATTGAAAATTTGTGAAACAGAGTATAAAATATAGAATGATTTAAAATTAGAGATTACAGAAATTGCAAACAGGGAAGCATTGTAGAGATTTGGTGAATTCGTTGCCAAATAGAGGTCATATAAAATACTGACCCTAACAATATTTTATCTTTTCTTCAATCGGAAATTAATTGGCCTTTTAACCCTTCTTAGCTGGTAAAATATGTTTCTTTTCTCTTGTGGCTTGAACAACTCACATTTTAAATGCTTTATAATGCTGTTATGTTATAAAGCTACAGGTAAACCATTATATATTTCGTAAGAAAAATCTGTAGAATTGTGTATAGGCACTTAAAAGATGGTCTTCAGTCTGTGGAAAAAAAAATCAAAATGATATTTATTTGCCAATATTATGAAATTATTTAATAAAATTCTTGTTTTTGCACAAGCATGTCGTAAACCTGCACTTGCTAATAAACCGTTAACGTATTCTTATATTTTGCTGCAACAGTCCCGAATATTTTATTACATATGAATATTAAGAATGATTAAATAAACACATAAACTGAGGTAATTTAGAGAAAACCGCATTCGATAATACGTTTCGAAAGAAAGAAACGTCGAAATTAGTTTTAAAATAATATTACTTCCAAAAAATATGCATTGATAAGTGTTGTATTTGCAGCAGAAGAAGCTTCTATATTTTGCTGTCTCAGTTGTTGGTTAATAAAGCTCAGTATTACAGCAGCTGCAGGGATGTTTTGCAATAGGTCTTATTTATGCTCCGGTATTAGTTTCTTTAGTGGTTAAATAGACCTGACTTCAATGTACATCTTTACCTTCAACTGTATATATTATCTTCCATATTTTAATCTGTATATATTATCTTCCATATTTTATTCTAAATAACCTACCTACTCTGTAAGTGCTGCTGTCACTTAATTCCACTTGCTGATGATCCGTTTTTAATTCAGTTAACGCGCATAATGAACAGAAACGAACTACACGAACAAATGAGGAATACATATGCGTAACATAAAATTAGTAAACGTTTATTTCTGCTCTGAATTCCAGCGAAGCGCGAAATTGCCGTCATCTAATAGGAGTCACTTTTGTCTCGTAAGTCGATAAAGCAGCTAACTGCAATACAGCCTGCAGTGAGCGTAATGCTGTCTGCGTTTCTAATAAGGCCAACTGACGTCAGCACTTGACATCAAGCAGATCAATGGAAGGATGGATGTACTACATCACAAGAGCTGTTGCATCCCTCTCTGTACCAGGCACGGTTCTTTTAATCACTTCGCTTTATTCGAAAAAAAAAAAAGTTAGCAATTTCCCGCCGCTTTATTTCCCTTCTCACAACAAATCCTCTTCCACACTGAATTTACGTTCTCTCATACCGCAACATTCCCATTGGAGATAAATGTTATTTCCTGTCCTTTCTTGTCCTATGCCCACATTTACACACAAAAGGATGGTTTAAAGAAAAGACTAAATCTTCCTTTGCTTCACAAAAAGGCGTATGCAACATTTAAAGCGCGCTTTAGTGCAAACCGAACTGTATTTCTCACTCACCACTCTGGTGAAAGTGGCTCAAGTCTTCTTTGGGACATGCAATCTCAAATTGGGCAATACAGAGAGTGCCAAAAATGATACTCACTTTCACATGAGATATCTATTTAATACATTTCAAAATTGGACCGAAAAACAAAAGTAATGTGTAGTATGATGTTCTGTAAACAGATGTGACTCGCATCCATTATGATAGCGTTGCTACATGACAGGTAAATCAACAATGAACAAATGAAGTCAAGTTTATCGTAAATCAACAATAAACAAATGAAGCCAAGATTATCGTATGATGTTCTGTAAACAGATGTAACGCACAATACGTTATGCTTGCGTTGCTACAACAAAATGGAGCCAAGATTATCGTTTGAATATCGGAAAGCAATTTTGAAGTGGTATTGGAAAACCGAGAATGTTGTTGAAGTTCAAAGGCAATGGAGACGTGTGTACAGAACAGAATCGCCGTTGGACTTCTACCTATGGGGAACTCTTAAGGATGCTGTATACCGTAGAAAACAAGCTACACTGGCAGCACTTGGGGAAGAAATTGAAACGGCATGTGCTGCAATCGCTGAGGACACTTTCGCAAACGTTGCTCAATCAGTAGTTCAACGTACTCGGAAGTGTATCGACCCCAAGGCGGGCATTTTGAGCAACTGTTGTAACTGTAGAAGTCTAATATGATTAGTGCTCATCATTTTCTGTTTATGTGAATTCAGTTTTGTTATGTTAACACAGTTTTTTCTTTGCTTGAAGTGTGTATACATTTTTGGCACCCTCTGTATATGAAGCATCAAGAAAGAACAACTTATGCTACATATAAAACCCCTGTTTCTATTATATTTTGTTATAATAAATATTTTCTATTTTATAAGACAATTGCGCCTTTGGAAAATAAGTATATCTGGAACTATGCACCATAGAAACACAAATTAAAATTATGTTATACCTCATTTTGGAATCTTACTTAATGGTATAAAGCCAATATATATTTGACCAAGGAAATGATATTTTATTATAACTTGTTGTAAAGAGCTTCATTCATTTTAAAATTTAAACACACGTTAATATATTCTGCTTTAAAAATGAAGTAATTATCCATTTTCAAAAAGAGGGCAGTATCAGAAAGAGCTTACAACATTTAAAATTGTTATATGTTTTTATTTTAGCGCGTGTTGAAGAATTGAACTCGAACTGTAGTTAACTGTTTAGCACACTACCGGTGCACGGCTGCACTGAAGAAACTGCGCGCAAGCGGAAGATACTTGCAATCTAAAAAGCATTCTCTTATTCTATATAAGTAAGGAATCAACATGAATTGTAAAAATATTTACACATGTAAGTCAGGCTTATCAGGAGCTTTCACTTAATATTAATTTGTTTGCATATTCCGAAACATATCAGCGTTATTTATTTCAAAAGTTCAAAAACATTCTTAACTTCATACCGTTCTAGCATAGAAACTACTAGTGATAAATGAACCATATTTTGAATGAATCACTCTATCCTGTCTCTACAAGTTCACAATATTTTGATTACATATAAACATGAAAGGAAAATAATGTCCGAATTCACAGAGACTATGTTCTATAGCAATAGGCCATCCATCCAGACTTAGGAGACGGGGCAATGCAGATCCAAACTAAGCCGCAACCCGCATCGCTTCATTTCTAAGTCGCGGATAGCAACCCGATCGGTGACGCACTGCGATCCTTTGCCGCTGGCTTTGCGGGCACCTTATAACTCCGATTTTGGCTTGGAGTGGCCACTCCGGGCATCTGTATCTTTGAGCCGCCGGTCTTCCATAATTTCTCCTGACACAAGAGCAATGTTTTTAGAAATGAGCACCTCCAAGGGCCGACCTGCACGCTCTTCGTCTTCAATGCTTTCTCGACCCAATGGAAAACGTTTGGCTCAATCTTTTACGGTAGAATATGAGGGGGATGCCGCCCCATATACACCGTTCAATCGCTGTTTAATTTCATATGAGAAAGTCCCTTCTTTTGTGAAGAACTTAATAACAGCTCAATATTCCATTTTGAACATGTCACAATCTTCTGCACATAGCCTTCTTTAAGCAACTATATCTGAACAATGAACACAGTAGAGAGGAAGTTACAGCTGCAGTTATTTACTTAACAGATAAGGTATGACACCAAATAATGGTTTTGTGAAGGCGATAATGCTTATCGGCGAGGCAGGAAACTTACGGACCTACCCTCGCATTTTATAGTAACGTTCATGTTATTGTTACTTTATGTTTACAATAAATAACAGCCGTATAAGTACTTTTTATTTCGTCCCTCTGGTGTTTAGTGTGACCCCCTTATCCTTTAATAGGATGGAAATTCTTCTAAGCATACTCCCTATTGCAATTTTACACATTTTGACTTTCGTTCTGCGGCATAGATAAGAGTTGCATTGATTATCCGTTGCGTCACTTTATCTTATTCTTAAAAAAATCCCCATAGATTCAATTGGATTCACGCACATTTATTTCTTTGTCATTCCAGCAGCTTCCATTCCCAATGGAAACCATTCATTCTTCACCGTGTCACGCCTCTTTCACTTGTTTTCTCTGCAATGTGAATTTTTTCTATCCCTTGCTTCCCGGATCATCTCTTTAGTACTCCTTGAAAGTTTCCTCAGATCGTCTTCTGATATATTGTTCTCCTCAACAGCTGCAACTGGTGTTCGTCAATGTGTGTGCTGCATAATAGACGGCAATACTGTTCTTCAAGAGGTTAGTCCTTCGTTTACGCTTCTTCTCTGTGCAGATCTGCTCCTGAGTGGAACGTGCTGTGAAGTTCTGTTAAAATGGCCCAATTATTCATATCAGGAATGAACAAAGATGGTTTCACAGCGAACAAAACTGGTCGGGAAACCCATCCTGAAAGACAGCGACCGGATCGTAAAACTTTTGTTTTAGTACTTCGTCGTTTGGGTGAGTTGAGGTTTCTTGGTGGAAGAGATGAATACGAAAGGTGTCATGTTTGTACACCTGGAACAATGCGAGAATAATTGCAGTAGAAGCTTCAGGCAAATGACCCTTCAGCATGAAGTAATCCAAGCGACTGTGCTGAATCATTAGTATCCATGTCGCCTGTAAAATGTGCAGTGATATCATAGGCGGATTTTTATCCACTAGAAAGGTTTTATCGCTGGATATGCGGGCACTACCATTGTGGGATTTCTGTTCCTTTTCATAAACTGGAAGAGATAGCATCATCAACCTACCTATCAATCATAAGAGAATTCTTCAGAATTCCTATGGAAATATTGAAGCTCAACATTAGCAACGATTTGGCATCAATGTTACGACTGAAATTCTCAGTAATCACCCACTTGGATCCCCCAGTCTTCTAGTGTCTTAATGCAATAGTATTGGAAACGCCATAGGAGATTTTGCCATTGACTGCACAACATAATGGTGTTTCAGCATTCTTCCGTATCTCACCCAGCAGATGGATTGGAAGAGGAGTTCCTGTTGCATGGCCCACCAGCAGTTGGCGTGCAACGAGGCCCATGGGACATTTAAAAGATCTACTCTAAAAGTTTTCAGAAATGAATTGCACAGTGTCGTGCAAAATGTAATGTAATGTTTCTCAATTATGTAATCACTATGCAGATATATGTTCATATGAACATTTTTGCTAATTTTTCTGTCAGGAATCACCCCCTAAAGTGTGCCCATGTAGTTCAAAATCTCTATGTGCCTTATTGCAGGAGTTATGACTGGTTTTTTTTCGCCACATTTTCCCAACATTTGCATTCAAGTTACTTCATTAATCTTGTAAAATTAATAATTTTATTTCCATTGCCTAAAATTTTTAATCTGGGACTTTTTTCGTAAAGTAGTCCTTTTTTCCCCATCTTCAGAAAACTGTGGCTTCAAGACAATTTTGAGAACATCCCATTCCATCTTATCTCCCTTTAAGGCTAAGGTTGCCAAGGGAGCAACGCCGTGAAGAGGTTATCTGAAAATTAAAATAATTTTTTGTTCACCCAACATCCTACAAAAAGCAAAGGATTAAATAAGACGTAACAACTTAATATGGGAGAAAATGTTACAACGTTTAATTTAAATTGCAACATGTATATCAGTGAATTAAAGCATCAAAACTGTAATTTCATAAAGTTTTTATTTTCTAATACTAAATAGGTATAACATATAGAGCATAATCTGTATATTATATTGTCACAAAATAATCATTTTCACCGGCATTAGCTTCAGATCTGCCTATGCACAATTACTCGTCGTCAATCAATGACATTTTAATAGTGTTTAACGCCCGTTTTTACTACTGAGGTGGGCACTGATGATACATGAGATGAAATGATAAATTGGGAAAGAATTTCTTTTAAGGGAAGGAAGCGTTCCAAGCCTAAGTTTAGGGCGCATTTGTCATTTATGAGGACTGAGGGAAACTTGAAGGAAACCTCGGTCAGGAAGGATGGCCCTGGCGGGAATCGAACTCCAGATCTCTCGCTTACGAATCTGTGCATTATCGACTATAACCGCTGTCAACGGATGTTCGAAAGCAATCAACTTACAAGCGATCTTTCTATAACATAAGTTTAGCCAGTGATACACATTTAAAGATAGCAAATGTGCTTAAGGCCCGGTACCTTCTGCTGAAAGCATGGCCAAGCAGAGGGGATGTGAATCAATCTCGTGACCTTGTTTGTGCGTGCCGGGTTGCATAGACATCTGGCGCTCAGCCAGATGACGGCTTAGCAGATTTCATGAATAACACAGAATCATGTGCTCCAGATGCGCCCTGCACTTGTATTCTCTGTGAGCAACACTTCCTAAGGACGCAATGAAGAGCAGTCATGAAATCTTAAATGAACGAAGCAGAAACCTGCAGTAGTACTGCAATGCCGAAAACTGGAGTATCTGAACCCACAGTATAGTAGGAAAGAAGAAGAAGAAGAAGAATATGGAGAAGATGATGATGAAGAAGAAGAAGAAGGTGAAAAATAAGATGAAGAATATGAAGAAGAATATGATGAAGATGAAGAAAATGAAGAAGAATATGGAGGAGGAGGAGGAGGAGGAGGAGGAGGAAAAGAAGAAGAAGATGATGATGATGACGATGAAGAAGAAGAAGAAGATAAAGATGAAGAATATGGAGAAGAAGAAAATGATGAAAATGAAGATTATGAAGAAGATGATAATGAAAAAGAAAATGAAGGAGATGATGATGAAGAAGAAGAAGATGGTGAAGAAGATGAAGAAAAGGACGAAAAAGAAGAATGTGGAGCAGAAGATGATGAAGAAAAAGGTGAAGAAGAATGTGAAGAAGATGATGATGCTGAAGAAGAAGAAGAAGAAGATGATGAATAAGATGATGAAGAAAAAGAAAATGGAGAAGGAGGAGGCGGAGGAGGAGGAGGAGGAGGAGGAGGAGGAGGCGGAGGAGGCGGAGGAGGAGGAGGAGGGGAAAGTCTAACAAGGAAAATGAAAGTATTTTTCTGCATTTCTTACTGGTAGAGAAATTGTTTATTTTATTACACAAGATTTAGGAACATTTAGATTTAGATTTTAAATACTGCAACTTTCCATAACAACTAAGGCTTCCCTCCTCTCCTCCAAAGCATAACCTTATGATTACATTGGATCTGCAAATAAAGCACACATAATTAACATAAGAGTTATAATTGAGTAGGTATATGATCCATCGTAAAAGCGAAGAAACATTAAACCTTTTTCCATATATAGAATATTATTTGTCCTTAATTTTTCAGCGTTAAGGCATGTAGCCAAATTATTTTAATCATATTATTGTCCTTCGGATTTAACACTTATCGATAAAATTTTCTTTTGATACCCATAACATATTTTCGAATTATTTTGTAAGTTTCTACTATATAATCTTGGATAACACATATCCAATATTTCAAATGTGCGAAAGTTTTCCATGTGCTCCAACAGAAAAATGTTCGGTGCCATATCGCACATAAATTGTGTATACAATTGCCAAATTTTATCCTTTTATATGTTAACAACATTTTAACATTGATGTTAAAACTTTGTACTTCAACATGAGTAGGAATAAATAATTGTTACCAAAGAAACAGGTAACAAAGGACTGTTTAAGCATTGCGGTTACTCATAAAGAGAGATGATTGACGTATTTATATTCAATCTCGATACACATTTAAGTGACAGATAATCAGAAACGTATGCCTTCAAAAGGGAACTAGATTAGATAAAGATCACTTTATATGTGAAACTGTACTATATATTTCTGAGAGAACCAAATATCATACCTTGGATATTCGTCGGTCCTGGTGGTGTAGTGGTAACCATACTTGCCTTCTAAACCCAAGATCGCGGTTTCGATCCCGGCCAGGACCGATTTATTTTTTGGGCGTAAAAATCATAAGTATGGCTTCCGTCGGAAGGGAAGTAAAGCCGTGGATTCCATGTCGCACATTTATGGCTCGAAAAAAAACCTCAAGGCACCCCCCCCCAAAAAAAAAGATCTCTCAGCAAAATTTATAGGCCGTTTCACGTCCTGAATAGAATGGGACGCTGATTATCTAAGATGTTAAAGAGCGTCCTTAAATAAACAAAAAAAAATCTTGGAAGAGGAAGGTCTGAAAGCACACAGATCTGAAAATAAATTATAAATGAAAATATATATGAAAGGCAATAAACTTTAAATGCGCAAAACAACATTAGCACATTACCGCTGAAGATCGGCATAATCTGTAGTTAAAATTATCTGAAGACTGAATAATTACTCAGTTTCTGTAAAAGATAGAACGTACAAACTTTTGTATAAACTCATTAGATCAGACACAGATACCAACTTCAGATCAGGCCAAACGCTGCGTTCTCATATCTCAGATGCAGTTCGCGTTTCGGCAACGCCAAGAGCTCAGCGATCTGGGCAGATGTGTCGAGAAGCTTAGCCGAGAGCAACGCACCAGTAATAAACATCAAATAGTCTAGATTTCATCTGTACTCAATTTGCCTTCACTCTTCTATCCTCCTCCCTTGTAAATCAACGCATAAAACAGCAGGACCAGTCTTCATTGAATGTCATCCGAGTCCAAAGCGATTAACCATGTATGAAACCACAAAAACCGCTTCGTGTTTTTTGGTGCCTAACTACGAGTCTCTACAGTGACGGACCAAAGGTTTCAACGTTCTACTGACTTTTTCTTCGAACACAAATTTTGCGTTGTTATTTTGGTAATAAATATATTAACAGTTAAATGTTTCCAAATGTTGGCAACCAACATGATGGTCAGGATGTTTTTGTCGGATGTGTTCGGCCAGAAGACTCAAAACGTCTTGCAATACTCCCAATTAACCATTGTTAGTGGGGAGGACTTCATGTTGATGAACCATTTCACGACAGTCGAAGAACGAAATCATCATAATCTTTCCTGCCGAACGAACAACCTTGGCCTTCTTTGGTGTCGGAGAACCAGGTGATTTCCAGACTGAACTCGCCCGTTTGCTTTCGGGATCATAATGGTGAAGCCAAGCCTCATTACCTGTAATGGTGGACTTTAGGTATGCCTCGCCATGCTCAACTGAAGTTCCTCTCACACCATCTGCTGTTCAGGCTCAGCAATCTCGACAATAATCTGGCAGAGATGCATCTCATGTATAAGCGATCGTGCAAAATGGTGAACACACTACCATAGGAAATCTGTAACACGTCTATCAGTACATCTGCTGTTATTCATCAATCTTCCCGAACAACGAAGGCAGCTTTGTTAATCATAGTTTCTTTCACTGCAGTGGTTGGAGCATATAGACCGCCTTGCTTTGTGGTTGAAACAGTGTAGTGCGGTTAATTGCAGTAGAACATCATCGCCATATGCTTGCTGTAACGTTGCGTACGCTTCCATACAGTATATCAGCAGACGGAAGCAAAATTTCAGAGCAGGTACTTTTCGTTATGAAGCGACTCCATTTTACACAGCCTACTGGCAAACACTCGTTCTTTGCTGGCGTCCTATACTAAAACGCATGCTGATTGTTTTCGTGAAACATTGTTTCACTACCATTTCTCCACTGTATGATGAGAAAAGAATAATCCTCAGTTTTATTGACTAGCTTTCGTGAAACAAAAATGTACGACAACGTTTTATAATTGATTGTATTTATTTATATACTTCTGTAATATACGAGCACTTTTTATTAAACATCTAAATCTTCAAAGAGTTGTTTTAACTAGCTATATAGCTTAAAACCTAAATATCCTAACTCTGGTAATTACAATACCTATAATGGCCTAGAAAAGTGTTGAAATTAAGGAAAAATGTTTTTAATAACAGCGCATATTGGTAGCAGTAATAAGCCCGGGCACTTTTTAAAAAATATGTGTTATTTTTAACGTTTATTCATCTGCATCTTGCCCACAGTTGAGGAAATATGCTATGGATATATTCCCTCTATTTAGAAAGTTTAAAAAAAATACACTGCATAAAGACTGTAGTTAAAGAACATATATGAAAAATTATCTTCTGCAATTCAGATTTCTAAATTCTCAAACTTATGAAGTATCATATTTGCAATGATTAGATTATTATTTGTGAATTGCATAGGCTATTATTATTATTATTATTATTATTATTATTATTTTGAACGTAAAATTAATTGTTGAGGTCAACTTTAATTCTGAATAGCTCAGAAGAAAAAGACAAATAAAAATACAAAACCAAATTTATATACTTTTCGCAGAAATAACTCTTTTAAACAGCATTTAAATTAATAGTATATATATAAATTGTAACTGGAAAATAACGAAAATAAATAAATAAATGTTCACGTACTAAAACTCGAAATGTAATACATTTATTTTCACGTTTTGCCACCTTAATTGAGATATCATTTATATTTTGGTAACCTCTGTAAATTTCTTTTGTAATAATCTGAGAGCGAGAGGGAAATTCCTTACTTCATGTTGTTTCTCAAAGTAGTGCTTAGGGCGTAAACATTGCTTGACAGCGCTAGCAGCAGGACTCTGCAAATGTAGTTATTATTATTATTATTATTATTATTATTATTATTAAAGACATAGACTTAATACGTTTTATGTTAATTGTATTGTTCTTAAAGTAGTGTAACATTTGCAGTATCCTCTGTCCTTGAGAGCATATATCAGCACATATCCGGATGCAAAGCTAGCCGGTTAAAAAGATCGATGTAAAAACTTTAATCCATTTCTGGACGAACTTTAAAGAGTTCTAGCTGCGACCTTGACCCTACTCCACGGAGAGAAAGCAATAGCGTATGTAAATGGGATGCCCTGACTGACAGCGTGCATGTCGGCTTATTTCCGTACGCCATGATGACGTCATGGCAGGTCGCGTGCGTGTGTGCGCGCGCCGCAACAGCTGCCAAATGAAAAACAGAATAAGCTCTCAGAGGTAGCAACAACAGAGCATTCATTGTGAGATATCATTATTGCTAATGCTTATGACGTAAATGTTTATATGAAGTAAGTGTTTTGTTTTGAAAACAATAATTTGTTTTGGAATATTTTTGGAAATGTATATAATAGTGTCTAGGAAACGTTCTATTTTTCCTTTTTTTTGTTTTATTTCACTTTTGTGTGCGTTAATATATGCGTAATATGTCTGAAAGCTAGCAGTCGAAAACCCTGGATAATCACCATAGTGAAGCGTTGTCTTTCAAATTTAAAGGTTAGGAAGTAGCGTGTAACTGAAATTGATTTTAAAGTTATTAGTACTTGAGCAATAATTATATTATTTTTTAAGAAAGACCTTTTGTGCCAATTTTGCTGTTATTCTCAAACGAGGGTGTAGCTGACTTCTGAAGTTGGGGCTCCTGGAAAGCGCGGCTACCTTATTATAAATGTAGCTGCCAGAAAGATGATAGATGATAATTCGATGGAATGAGCTCGGGTACTAAGTTTCCTAGATATTCATCTTATGACGTGCGGGAAAATGACCCAATCGATAATCGAAGCCGGGCCCACCGCGTACGAAGCACGAACGCTATATATATGGACATGAGCTTTAATATGGCTACTGTTTACTTATAAGTTAAACCAAATAACTTTCACACGATGTTACTAAACTTTCATCTTTTTTCAACATGGCATCATCCGGAAGTAATAGAAGAAGAAATGCAACATAATATGGAATGAAAAGATAAATAAGAGCATGAAGAACGAAAAGTGACTAGCTCAACCGCATAAAAAGAGGAAAAAAATATGTTACACGCCTGAGAAAAATCATGCTATAGGGAATACCTTACATGACGCTGACCATTATGATAAAATTTTATGATGATCTCGTTATTATTAAATGAAACAAATAAAATAGATAATAAAATACACTCTCTTTCAAAGTTTAGGACATACGAGGGTAGGTTCATAAGTTTCCGGCTTCGCCTTCACAAAATCCTTATTTGGTGTCATACCTTATCTGGTAAGTAAATAATTGCAGCTGTAACTTCCGTTCTACTGTGTTCATTGTTCAGATATAGTTGCATAAAGAAGGCTGTGAGTAGAAAGAAGAGCATGACATGCTCAAAATGGAGTTTCGAGCTGTTATTAAGTTCTTCACAAAAGAAGAACTTACTCCAAATGAAATTAAACAGCGATTGGATGGTGTATACGGGAAAACATTCCCCTCGTATTCTACCGTAAAAGAATAGGCCAACTTTTTTCGAATGCGTCGAGAAAGCATTGAGGACGAAGAGCTTGCAGGTCAGCCCTTGACAGTGCTCACTCCTGAAAACATTGCTCTTGTGGAAGGAGAAACTATGGAAGACCGGCGGCTCAAATTTAAAGAAATAGCAGCAAGGTTGGGCCTTTTTAAAACAACAATCCTTCGAATTATTCATGAATATTTAAACACGAATAAGGTTAATGCAAGATGGTTGCCTAGACTTCTTTCCTCGGTCCAAAAGTAGCAACGAGCAACTGTTGTCATTGGAGCTCTGCCGTGACAACGAGAGAGAGAGTTATGCAAACCGTCCACTGTTACAGGAGATGAAACTATGGTCCTCTATTATGATTCCTGACCAAAAGAGATGGAATCATTGGAGTGGCGTAAACCTAGCGCAGCACCGCCTCTAATGACCAAGGTCACTCAGTCAACCAAGAACATCATAGCCACAATCTTTTGGGACTGTGAAGGAATACTCTTCATTGACTTCAAGGAGAGGAACACCACAGTAAATGGGGAGTACTATGCTGGCTTACTGCATAGACTATGTGCTTACACCAAAGAGAAAAGGCGAGGAAAGCTGCATGGTATTGTGTGCCTTCTTCACAACGACGTGCCTGTGCACACAACACTTGTTGCAAAAGAAGGTGTTAAGAAAGGTGGCTTCAAGGAGATCGGTCATCCACCCTACAGCCCAGATCTATCTCCCAGTGACTATTTCTCAAAACTCAAGAAGGACCTTCGAGTAAGGAAATTTAAGTGTGACGAAGAAGTGATGGATGCTGTTTTTGCCCATTGTGCAGACAAGACTTCTGAATATTGGCGGGGGGGGGCTGAAATTTTAATTCAAAGTTGTGAAAAGTGTATTGCAATAAAGGATAAATATATTGAAAAGTGAAATATAGTTTTTGTCTTTATCATACCTAGAAAATTATGCCAGCTATTCTAAATTGTTAATTTCTGTCAGTACTCGAAAATATTATAAAGATATGTTATTAACATTTAACAATTTCAATGGCATGCCGTCATCAGTAAAACGATACATATCTAAAATGAATTTGCTACTTCTAAGGATGGATATTTTATGGTATTTGCAGGATCAAAGTATCTAGTCATATTCATATATTATTCCAGAAAGATTATTTATTTTCAGCTCCTGATGTAAGGGTTGTTTCAAGAGATATTCCCTGATATTAAATCTCCTAGTCAAAGTTCTATTCACAGATTGGTAAATAAATTTCATGAAACGAGAATTATTCTTGACAAAAAGCGTACACAGCCACGTACAGTACTCATAGAAGAAACATTTTGGAAAGTTCCTCCTTCCAGGCTCTCTAAGCAAACTGGAATTTCCTGTTCCTCTATTCTAACTGCTCAAGTTAAAAACCTGTACAATTACTGTAGTGCAAGAACTTAAATCGGGTGACCCTGCATCCAGAAGTAGATTTTGTGAATGGGTTTTGGATAGTGTGCACGACGGAGAAATTGACCCTGATTCCACCTAAGTGGGTGTGTTCATTCGCAACGATACTGGAGTTCAGAAAAACCTAACCTATTTCACGAGGAACCACTGCATGATCAAAAATAGGAGTGTGGTACGCTATTAGCAATGAGAGAATAATAGGTTCTATTTTTTTTCCGAAAAGACAATTAATGGTGATAAATATGTAAGTATTTTGCAACCCTTTTCCGTGAATTAACTGTGCAGGAATGCACATAGTCCTTGTATCTTTGTATGCAATTCATGAAATGTTCGACGAGAGTCATAACTAACAACGTATGGTCCCTTCGGTCCCCAAATATAACGCCCTGCGACGTACAAGGCAAATCCACACACATTACATGAACTGAAAAATAACATTCGTGAAAAAACTACTTCCATTGCTCAGAGGAAACTACAGGGATAATGATTAGTCTCATAAGTCAGTACCAGAAATGTATGGAAAAATGAAGGGAGGCAGTTCCAGCATCTTATTGCTTGATAATGGTGAGTAAATGTAGCTATTAAGTGTTAGTAACAATTTACTTGCAATTATAGCTGAGACTTTCAGACTCCCGTTCACCGCGGTACCAGCTTGAATCGACCGGCCGGCTGTTACGCATAGAACGGTTCCGCGAAAGAAGAATCACCTGTTAGTGGTGGTAGTGTGGAATATTACAAAGAGTACACAGAACACTGCAAGCCTATTTGCTTCCGCAGCAGAGGTAAACGTTTAGTGAGGATGATTTTATTTTCCAGAAGTTACAGTTGAGAATTGGGTTCCTAAAAATCGTGGTATGGCTCGATGAATTTCGTTAGTTCTGCCTTTTATTAATATAGACAGCGCTGTGCTATAAAATTTTGTGAATTATTTAGGAACAAAATTATTTTCATAATGATTTTCTTTAATACATGTTGTATACCTTCTGTTTTGATTATTACAGTGTAGTACATTGCATATTGAAATTATATAAATATGAACTAAGTTAACATGAAAATGTTAGCATGATACAACTTTAGAAGGAATTTTTTTTATTGTTTCGCGGAGATATAGTACAAAAGGTATAATTACCGAACAAAATAAAATAAATAGGTAAAGTATAATTGAGATCTGAAGTGTTTCATGGTTCTTTGCCAAGAAGGCGGAGGTAACTGTATTGTAGTTTAGGAAAAGACCATTTTGCACATAGATTTCTCCACAATGCTTTACAGTTTCTAATAAGAAAAGTGTCATCTTAGTAGTGAAAAACTTTACTTCAGGTCTAGATAATCTTTTTGTAACTCCTGGCCCAGAAAGAATTAAAATGTTTGAGTTCCTAGCTCTTAATTGCTTCAGCAACAGAAAATCTGAAGTCTACCTGACCTCTGATCTTTAGTTTTCTCTGTCAAGGAACGTCTGACATGGTACTTACATTCATCTCCCCCACCACTTTCTCTCTCATAGAGTGCAGAGGAAGGAGATCTCACTCAATGTTTCCATAAAAAGAAAGCGCACACAGCAGTCATTGTTGATATCTTTCCCACCTGCCAATTAGGGATTGAGTAAGAATATGCGGAAACCATGACACATTTCACTAGCACATACTAAGAGAAGGATATAAAAGTATAAATACTTTCGAGAAGAAAGGCCGATATTGTGATTTACAGCAAGAAATAAAAGAATCAATAAAAAGTTAGGAAAAATAATAAAAACGAGTCGCAGTCGAGAAATACATACAATGTACTATCGTAATTAAAATTCATAAGTAAAAATTGCAGTAATATATAGCGAAAGGGAACTTTTAATAAAACAGTATTGTGCATATAGTTGAGAGGAGAGTAAAGTGATTGTGGAATAAGGCTATGGCAAAAGAGTGAAAAAGAAGAAGAAGAAGAAGAAGAAGAATATAACAACAATTGTTATTATTACTCTTGTTAACGATGTCAAAGTAATGAATTGGTAGGGTAAGTGTTGCATTGATAAATGTCAATTAGATTCGAAAACAAAGGATATAATTAGTGCTGAAAAAATGGCTAATATAAAATATAAATGTGAAATTTACACGAATATTTATTCTTATAAAGAGAATATAATGTAGAAAGATGATATGATATAATATGGAAAATAAGGAAACACATATACGATCAATAGATATATAATATATGACTTTATACAAATATATATATATATATATATATATACATAAGTAGTAAAGTATGTAAGACATGTACTGGTCACCATTACAGTTTCTACCGGATACTGGTGAATAGTAGTTTATTAATTTAAAGATTAAGTGGAAGTAGCTGCTTTCCAGCAATTTGGAAGTAGTTGAAGGGAATGTAATTTTGTTATTAATCGTATTTGTTATTTTTATAATTTTATTAAATTTCTAATTGTAACCTAGGTATAAGTATCATCTAGAAAATAATAATGTAAGAATGTAATTTGGTTATTTAGAAATAAAGTGTAAGAGTTTGCAATACACGTCCCTGTGTAGGAAACAAGATACCCGGATGGAGCATTTCAAATTATTATTATTATTATTATTATTATTATTATTATTATTATTATTATTACAATTTACAACTAGAATATTCAACTGTGTCTAAAAAATTAGACATTTTTTTCAGTTCTATTAAATGAGGCATGTGTTTAGATAGTTAGTGCAGGAGCATAGTTTCCTGAGTCTTTTATAAGGAGATCTTGATTATGTTCAAGGAGATGTACAGGCAGTTATAGACTTGGATCATTAAGTTCTCGACTTCAAAGCTCTGTGCCATCCAAAGAAAGGTATTTATTATTCTCCTCATTGAAATTCAGTGAGGCGAGTGCGCTGTTTCGTTTCAAATATTGAAACTACCCTGAAACTGTTCAATTTAAGTCCGCGTGGAGTTCTGTTACTATATAAAATATTTGAATAAAAAGAAAAATTCCCAATGCCTGGTTTAAATTAAAATGCGTGAAATAAAACATTTAACTTTAAATATAGAAAAAATGCTATTGCATTATTTACTTATCTATATAATTTCTTGTTAATATTTTAAATGTAAAATGAACATATTATTATTTGAAATTATGCACTTTCGTTAGTTTAAGTGTTGTAGCGTCATTTTTAGAGGAATTCTAAGGTAGTTTACCGTAATTACTGCAACTTTGGAGACTTAGAGGTTGTTAGACTTTTGTAAATTAATGAGATTTCCGCAGCTCAAGTCTTTATGGTGTCCGCGAGTCGAAAAAATTTTGAAATCGTTGCTCCAGGAGCTCGTGATAAGAAAAGAACGCAGACCGATACATAGGCTACCTTTGAGTCAACTTGCTCCGGTTATTTTAGCTTTTATTTCTACTTTTCGAAGGTCATATTTTTAATCTAAGACTAGATAAACAAAAGAGGGTAAATTTCCTTGAACGAGAGCTGTTGACACATTCTGTATTCGGATATAATTACTTCCGTTATGCGTATTGATTTTGTTTATAAAGTTACATTTCGATGCAATACATTTTGGCTTACTTCTTTAACCGTAAATGAAAAATACTCCGATTCTCCTCGTAGGTTAAGCAGAGATGCATCCTTTTTAAACGTAGATGTGATATTTGAGCATAGGGAGGATGGTGACGACATTTTGCACCATTGTTCCTGCCCTGTATTTTGTGAGAGAACACTCGAGGCTGGATGAGGAACTCCTCGGAGACAAAAAACACACCCATCCATTATGGATGGCCTAATTATCTTCCCCAGAGGAGCGTAGTGTCGCTGTGTACACAGTAAGCTAGGCACAATGCCCGTCTTATAATAAAACGAGATTAGTTTCCCATTATCTACCAGCAATTTCACTCGAAAAGTTTTGCAGGAAAACATGGAGTCATCTTTCAACAAAGTAGCATAATATTTGTTACTTAGTGTCCACCTTACCACAGATTTAAATGTAAAAATATCAAAGATTTGAGGAAAGTTGCGTTATTTAGGCAATTATTTAATTAATTTTAATGTCTCGTGATAAATGCTATAGATATTTAGAAGGATGACCAAAAGGAAATTATGGTGCCGCTATTGAGTCTGGAATTCGATGGTGCATGGGCTTTCACCGAAATAAATCTGTTATAGATAACTTGAGTTTTAACCCAGTATAGACTGAACAAAATAAATAAAGAGCCCAATGAAAATAAGCTACCACCCTATTTTAAAAATAATCACAATGTAAAGAATTCTTTTCCAACTCATATCGTAATGAAAACTATGCATTTTTCCACTTTGAGAATTCGACTGACTTTTGCGAGAATTTCTCTTACAAAAAAATGTTTTCACAGCCGGCGTGGTTACTGGTACAAAGGCCTTCTGCACTTCTCTGCTTCTAAAACTCATGCATGCAACTATAACTCCTAACGCTTAGCTTTGTGGTTATGCCATTACTGAACGCATTTCTGGAAGCTTTGGTTCGTAATGGCTTTCAGCTCCGCCGTCAGGTTCTGCATAAAACTTTAGTTTCTGGGTCATACCACACTCTCATATATCATCAGTGATTACCGTCTCCAGAAACTCCTGAGTTTCCAGCTTATTTTGAGCGACTTCAAGGCGAAATTATTTTTGCACCTACAAAAACGTCTTGAGCACAAATTTCGCCGCCATTGTGCTCGTGTCCAAATCCTCCAATGTGAGAAACTTTGTAAGTAATTTCTGACGGAGTCAAACGGTGAAATGAGTATTACCTATTTCAGCTTGTTTAAGGCCTTCACAGCCATTGGTCAACATCCGCCAATTGTTTACGTGTGAATATTTCCAAATTTCTAAGTAGTTCCTCTAATCCATTTTTTTTCATCGGTGATAAAATGCGTCACCGTATTACACCCGGCCCCTTTAAAGTGAATTATATACCCCCAAAAAGTGAAAAATTTACAAGGGAAATGCGTTATTTTGTGGTTCAAAGGTCAAATTAGCACTTCTGTACATTATAACAATACTAGTTTAGTTGTTTCTTGTACGTAATATTTAAAATTAAATATTTATTGGAGGAAAAAAGCTCTTCAATTTATTTCTGTTTAGTGGGATGTTCTGTGAAATGTCTTAAAAATGAATTTTGTTAAGGTTAAAATGTGTTGAATAAACAAACTTCGACAAACATATATTCCTGATATTGGTATTCCAGTATTCACATTTACAACCAGTAAAGGAAATTAACTTATGCATTTAAATAATTTCTGACTCACACTGCCTTTAGAGCAACCGGCATCGTTCTTGCGACTAAAATCTTATGATGAATGCTGCAATGTACAAATTTTGCTTATGAGGCTATTTCTTTAATATTTGCAACAACGCCACTGGGTTCCAGTTATGCACGTGCTCTATCAGAACAAATACCAACATATGTTAATTTTCATAAGTTGGTTTAATTTTGAAAATATTTCATTTGAGGTTGTTCGAGCAGGCAGTAAGTTATATGTAGTTTGTGCCAGATTCAGAAGAAGTAAACCAGAACATGTGGTCAATTAAAGGACTCTGCTCGAAAAGCTCAAAGAAGGAAATGAGTGTAAGCGGGTAAATAACTCCACTCTTTCAGAAGCCATTACTTCTAATGCTAAACATAAAAAATCATTGTACAAGAAAGCAACAAATAGTCTCATAAATGAGCAATACGAAAGTACAATAATAGCTGTTTATCATATGATTTCATATACATTGGAGATGGAGAGGAAATCTTATCATGTTTTGTCATGAAATACTTTCAAACCATTCCATGAAATCTTACCTTTTAAAAATGGAGAGGAAATCATATCAAAGTCACTGTGTGTTTTGTCATGAAACCTTCTTACTTATGTACGGTTTATAGATGGGGAAACAGCGAAGAGCATATGGCTTGCTTTATCAGTCACTGCATTTATTCAATTAACGTTTATCTAGATTTGTAAATTACTTGCCAATCGACTTTTTCTTGCACTATTTCATAGTTTTATCGTCCTTTTCACGGCAGCTGACAGGTCGGCAACTGCCAATAACTGCCGGAGAAGCAGAGTAATAATATTCGCGTAACTGATTGAAGCTTTTGCTGGTACAATTACAATGCAAAAAGGAAAAATATGTTAGAAATGTTCTGCTACATCCATACATTTCTCGCATCTTAAAAAAAAATTGTCACTTATAAGCATCAATTCACTTTTGGAAATTGAATACATTTCTCGCCTGATATTTTCTTTCAGTTATTTTAATGTTGAATGTCGATTTGTTTTATTTACGGACGTTCTTTGACATTTTTGGTCGCCATCAGCATCTCATTTATTTCAGGTCGTAAAACGGCCGGTAAATTTTGGTCAGAGGCCTCTTCTTGCAGGCTTGAGGTTATTTTATATGCCGTAAATCTAAGACATGGGATCCAAGGCTTTACTTCCCTTCCGAAGGACGAATTTTACGCCCGAAAAAATCCATCCGCTTGGTCGGGATTGAGCCCGCGATCTTGGGTTTACGAAGTATGGTCACCACTAGCCACTGTAATTATGGAGGGGGGGTTGCGTCGCCGTCAACGTTCACTAGTGCCACCAGGCTAGCTTACAGTTTGTTATTATAGCTGGATTTTTCAGATTGATATTTCTGGGGTGAATGGAATGTGAATTTAAATATATCAAGATCACACTGGATAGTAATGTACGGATTTTATTAATGTCTTGTCATTAACACACAACTGTACACCTTTCTGATAAAATGAGCTGAGAATATTATTAAATACAGAGTGAATACGAGACAGACGTGACGGGATTTATATTTCTCTTCTAACAAATGTGCTTTAGTGGCAATGTTCCTATCATGGTTGTTAATACGGATAATAATATGTTTGATTTTATTCGATACTCCATGCAAATACTCCTTTTATTGTTAATAGATATTCAACATGCCTCATTTTATCTTTGTCCTGGTATAAATCATATAATATATTCCTATACGGATATTAATTCGAATCGTGACTCTTATTATTCACCATGACTGATAATTTGTAATTTTTTTTTTCCACGAAATATAAATCGCAACTTCTCTCTACGTAATATTAAATACAATTTCTCTTTAAGGAGTACGAATTGCGACTTCTTCTAGCGGAATACAAAACACGTCCTCTCCCCACGGAATAAAAAGCACAACTAACTAAATATTTTGAAATATAAACCGTCAATTTTCAACATAAGTATATAAACGAATAACGTTCGTTAATTTCTATTGAATCTCAACAAAGCTGTCTGTCTCGTGTTTCATTCTTGGTACACATTATTAATGTTGTTACATTTACCATTGGTTGATTTTCTTAATATTACAATTTACTTTATTTTAGTTAATCTATTCGTATTTTTTGGCTATGTGTGTGGTCCTTTGAACCGTTACATTTGTATTATTGAGTTTGTCATAAAGGCTACAAAAAACATTAAGATATACATTGCGATAGTCCTTATCTTATCTATTCAAATGAGCTTACTAGATTTATACGATTTAAAACATATTATATTTGTTATTTGAAATGTAAATTAAATTCCTTACCTAATATACAAACATGTGGAAATGAACTTATTAAATTTGTATGATTAAAAACATATTGTCAATGAACGTTTGGAGCTTTAAATAGAATATTATAGCCTTTATCTAAAGTAATAACATACACAAACAAACTTCTTAAATTAACATATCTTAATAACTATTAAATGTTTGGAGCTTTATATTAAACATTATAGCTTTTATCTAATATAAAACATATGAAAATGAACTTATTAAATTAATATAATTAAATAACTGCTACCAATGCGTGTTTAGGGCCTTAAATCGGATATTTTCGCTTCACATTACGCTACCAAATCTACTCTTCTAGTGTGTGTGGGGATTTGTTTGTACATTTTATTTTTGAACTTCTGTCATGAAGGAAATAGCAAACTATCAGCATGCCATTACTGTATATTTCTGCATTTACGTTATTCTCCAAAAAAAGGGATGGGTCCTTTTACTCTGTGTGCATTTATTACGCACCATACGCCGAATTTCACGTCATGCCAGGGGGGTTCGTGTATAAAATGGGGGTTTTCTGTAATCCATTTTATCTTATTTTGCCTCAAAGCAAATTTAGTGGATCAATTGCTCCATCGTTAACATTCTGTAACAGCGAATTACAGAAATTTACACGAATATCCGAACCACTTGCCTGCAATTCGTGGACAGTGGTGACCTTGTATGCTTTCAAGCTTAACTTGACTAAATAGCGGAAGATGAACTGATAAATACGAATGGCAATTTTCTAAAAATATGCCACAAACTTGTGGATATAGCAGGACAACATTTGAAATAATTTCTGTCATAAAACACATCATTATTTTCAATATAATTGCGAGAACTTAAACAAGTTGCGCAGATATTACAACCGCTTCGCTGCGGGTTATCCTGCCGGCCGCCAGCTGCCGCGAAACGGACGAGAGAACCATGAAAGACCCAGTAGTTATTTCCTGGTAACCAATAGTATTTGCTCTCTTGCAAATGTTCGTTATTAATAAGTAAATGAGTTTCAGCTCCCTTTCGATTTCCTCGCGAGTTTAAAAACACAGGTGCCACATACACGAATGTTTCTGATGGAGTAAAGTCTGGTGGGTGTCATGAATAAATAAATGTTTCCTCAAAAATATCTAATGTAGAACGTAATAACTGAGATAACAATCCAGTTAAAATATATTGCTAACGTTACTAAAGTAAGCTTGTAGTGTCGCATCAAAAGAATAAAGGAAAGAGACGGAGAAAATAATTATACCCAGCTATACACATTCACCCTTTCCCTTTTACCAACTCCCCTCCCAGGACGGCTGTCTGTTTCACTCGACTTAATAAGTGATTTTAAATTTAAAGCAAATATTCGTGCACCGTAAGAACGTTCTGAAAGAGAAAAGTATTGACCAGTTAACAAGATACAATAGTGTATTTAATACTCGTTCACAGTATTGGCACTGAGAAACAACAAATATAATCCCTGTTGCAATATTAAATTATTATGTAACTATTAAACAGGAAAAATAAAATAGATAAATATACATTTAAAATGTTTTTATTATTCTTCATGTGCTACACTTTGCCTATGAAAGACATTTTTCTAAAATGTGACTTAATATACCTAATTATATTTTGTTTCATTAAAATAATATCAGAGGCTACTTTTTTTTTTCAACACCAGGAACTTTTCGATAGAATTTTTGTATAAGCAAGTCCACTTTTATCCCTACGTTTCCAAAATTAAATGTCGTAGTTTAGTTTCGAGAAATATAGGGATAAAAGGTAAAGCAAAATTCTTAACTGTAGTGAATTTGGTGAATCGAAGATCTATTTATGGGAAAAAGTTCTTTGCTCTGTAGTCCCTTTTTATGACGTTGAAAAAGTTTCTCCGCAATTATCGATACAAGACTAACTTCAATTCAGACATATAGAAAAGAACGACAGTGAATTCTAAACACGTGCTAACCTAAAATCCTGATTTGGACATGCATTAAATCGATTGCAACTTTAAAATCAATTCCAACAAAATATAGAGACATTTATTTGAGGGAATTCAAGTGATGTAAAAAGAATATTCACGTAGCGCAGCTTGTTAAAATAATTATTAATGATACAAATATTAACAGTGGAATTTTATTTCATGAATAGGATGTTTGCGAAATGAGGCCGGAAGCCGAATTAATCAAACCAACGCACAAAACAAAATTTGTTAACAAGTTTATCATACAGCATTTTATATAGATCTCAATATTTATAAATTACTTAATAATTAAAAATTAAAATCAGTCATCCCGAAATGTTCTTTGTTTCAAAGAAAAATTCGCGTACTTCTCAATGGAGGGAGCGCGGAATAATGTTACCAATATTGCTATGGGGTAAAATTATAAATTGTAATACCAATTTCTTTTTATATATCTATACTAAATTTCTATTTAAAATGTAATTTTTGCATAAATAAGTTATTACACACTTGGGCATATGAATGTTGAGATGAACTATTATTGATTTTCTTTCAACCTGACATAGCTCTAGCATTGTCAAAATGGCTACTTATACAAATAAATTTAGAAACAAATTAATTACACTATAGTCTGATTTCAGAACCCCTTGAAGAATGTAAAAATTAAAAACTATGTAATACATTATAAAATATGTACCTTTTATCCTATTGAATAGATAAAAATTAATCATCAAATTTCATATTAAATAAAAGTTGACAACACTGAAGTGTAACAAAATATAGCTTGTAGTTTGACTGTCTTGTGTTAAAAGAACTGCTTATAGTATAGGCTGTCTAAAAAGTAATTATATATGACTATGCTTGAAAAATGTTTTATACTCCCTTTTAAAATACACTGCTACAAAATTACATTTTCTTCTGTAGTATCTTATTTAATTTTTGTCGTTAATTACTGTTATAAAAGCACATATGTTTTAAATGAACTTTGTACAAGTGTTTATTATGCATTTTAAATGAGAAAAAAAAAGGTTTATTCAAATGTAAATTTACTACATAATATAGCTAATTTTCCAATACATTTTTGTAGATTCATATTTTATATATATATAAAAATATATAAAATATATAAATATATATTATATAAATATTAAATAAATTAAATAAATTAAAATCGAGTTTCTGTTTATTTCTGAACAGATACTAAGACACACTAGATTCTACAATCTAACAATGCATTATTAGGTACAATTGAAGCTACATAATTACTCCGCGATCTATCTTCATGATTTTGCTCATTTGCTCCACAGCTATCGCATATTATGGAAAGAGTCTGATCAAACACACACTCACACACACACAAACACACACACACACACACTACTTCCTGTAAATTGCTTTTTAAGGGTTTAAGTTTTTTTATGGTTGTTGGGCATTCAATAGTCATGAGTTATTGCTTTATAAATTAATCTAAAAGTAGTATCACCAATATTTCTGAAACGAAAGTTATTTTCACCAAATTAAATTTTAGACATTGACTCGTCAATGTAGCCCATATAGCAGTTCTAAAAAATAATATATACTGTATTTCTAGCGCACACCTATTTTTTTTCAAATAGAACAATATCTATTGACCTGAAGAAAATAAAACTAGATGAGATGAATTACAGCAGCTTTTTTGCATGATTCTAGATCAGATAGTTTGTGAGATATCCTCTTATGTATTTATCCTGGGTATTTCCCAGCCTACACAATCCAATAAAGCACGGCATTCTTCGTACGCCAGGATCACGTCGAATTTTTCAGCATTTGTAAAACGTATCATGCATGTCTTACTTCTATCACGTGTCATGTTAGAGATATCTCACAGTACTTCGTGTGAGGGAAACAAATGAAAACCCAATGTACACATACAGTCGCGGTAGGCAGGAATGTGCGGTGCATTCCTAGTCTAGTACCTAAGCAATCAAATGGAGCAGACAACTCTTTAAAGCTTTCACATGACTAGGGCTTGGGAGATTTTAGACCCGTCCAGAATAAATTGCAACATGCTGTTGATAATTTCTCCAAATTGCAGACAATACGTTTTTGGTTAATTATAAAAGAAAACGTATTGATCATAGAAATTCTTTGAAATAGGTCTGAAAGTCAGAGGTCTATAAATGGCGATATTTCTCAAGAATTGTGCAAAAAAACCATTTACATTCTAATCTCGTTCATTTGTTTTAGGCATTGTACTGTTAAAAAATGTGCTAGAAATATACTTTGTAAGAATTATTGAAACCGTTGTATGTGCTACCTTTATGAGCCCTTGTATGAAATTTATTTTAGTGAAAACAATGCATGAATAGCACCTATCATCTCAGAAATATTTGAGATAGTGCTTAGAGGCTATTCGCTTTATATATTTAAGATTACTAACACACAACCATCGTGTGCAAAACACAACAATATAATTCACAAAACAAAATATCAATACAGGTCTTCTCTATGCAACATAATGACCACAATATTTGTCATTGTTCAATCAGGATGCACCATGGCAGGGTAGTTTCTTCTGCCTTGCTAAGCTGAAGTGTTGTGAAGATATTATGCCCAACTGTTTTCCAGTTTTGAGGATGAAGATGATAAATCTTTCATTATGCTTTTCATTCAACACATTTACTATCCCCTGCTGTCAATGCTAGAGAATTAAGCTTCTTCAACTAATTTTTAAAAAATAAAAGTTTTTGTCCTCCAATAGCTGAAATATAATCCAATTACTGAGGCAGCCCAGGAGTGTCAAGGAGATAGTTCATCTTCTTTCCTTTTTCTATTTATTTTAAACTCATTTCGCTTTTCTAGCCAATTTGATTTCTGTCACCCAAATGGTTGTGCTGGAAGGAAATGTCTAGCTCTTGGGATGCGATGACAATAGGAACTAACCAGATATCTACGGGTTAATTTGTTAACGCGAAGCAATCAGGCAGTTAGTACGTTAGGGACGAAAGAGAAAACGTAAATCCACATAATACCCAATGTTCGGTGCTGTATTACAAGACGAGTGTCTTGTTCAGTCAAGCTAAGGCTCAAGTTATTTAATGGATGTTCCAGATAACGACACAAAGCTATCTATTAGCTAAATGTACGAGCAATGTTGCTGTGATTGTTCAATGCATTGCATTCTGTAGGCCCACGTGCAAGTTTGGTCTCACCATTACATCGCCTCTTTTTATCTTCCATTTATTATTTTTGCACATTAGACGCTAATATGTATAAGCACAATTAAATATATTTATTATAGCCTATGAAAAGAAAGAATGTATAAAATTTAATATTTTTACGTCTCATGTCAATTGTTGAAATGTTGTAGATAGCAAATGCGATAATAAGGAGGGTATTTGAATTTCTGAAGTGCTGGTGAATATTGCCTCTCCGAAAAGCTTGCAAACCTTCACTACAGGTCACGGCAGAGGTCATTGTAGAAGGCAAATGTCGGTCCTGGTGGTGTAGTGGTAACTACACATTCCTCGTAGACCCAAGATCGCGGGTTCAGGGTCGATGGAACTTTTCGGGCGTAAAAATCCTAATTTGACTCCTTCAGAGGGGAAGTAAAGTCGTGGGTCCCGTGTAGTAGTTTTAAGGCACGTAAAAGAACCTGAAGTCTGAAATAAGAGACCTCTAAGTAAAATTTACTAGCCATTTCATGCCCTGAATTGAATGGGACGCTGATGACCTGAGATGTTAAAGAGCGTCCGTAAATAAAACAAATGAAAAAAGTAGAGGCATGTGTGTTGCAGACATCTTAAGTATGAATGCAAGCGAGGACTTTCAATAAAAGCTCAAAGCAACAAGCAGCTTTACAGAATGAACATTTATAAACAGCAGGCCGGTTACATGCCATTATCGCACATTGTGTAATGTCAGTGCTGATGACACTTTTGAAGCTATCTATAGCTTCGGCACTGCCAGTCATGCTTAACGAAGCAACACAATCAGTCTATAAAACATCCGCGGACAATTGAGTGTAGATGACAGAATGTAATTTCGTAATAAAGAATATATCATGCAAATTTGACTGCAGGTTATTAGGACGTAATTTAATAAAGTATGCTATTCTGTTTGCGTAGATTTTATATCGACTGAAAAAAATACACGTCCACAGAGATTGTGCATATATGATAGGGATACTTTTTAGGGGGCGGAGTCGGCTTTGCATAGACAGAGGTCTCTAACGGACGACTGCAGAAGTTTGCAGACAAATGGATAACGCTAGTAGTAAAGGCCTCCAAATGATTCCTCAGGGGATTTTGGTGCAAATGTATCTGTTCGTATCCAATTACTTTTCTTGTAAGGAATTAATTATGACGCATAAAAGCCCTTAGCCCGTTAATATATAAAGTTACGCAGCATTTTCCTTTTCAGGAGAGAGGGAAAAAAACTACTAGCTAAATTAATTTTAATTTAATAATAAATTAATATCTATAAAAATAACAAATACTAAAGTAAGCTAATAACTTCGTTAAAGCCAGTAAGAAAATGTCTTTGATCAAGTTCTACCTAATTATTTCCATAATTCGTTGTAATTCTTCCAAATTTTCAATTAGTTAATATATAAAACTGCTCTTAAAATAAAATACATTTGCAGCAAGAAATGTACTATCTAAATCTTGAGCAATTGGAAGAAGAAAGTGCTTAATATTAACTTCAATGAGCGTGCTGTTAGTTAGATTACAGTTACAATAAGAGAAACGCATGTTTCTTAACCCCCCCAAAAAAAATGGAATTGTATTTCTAAAAATGAGTAAAAAAAAAACGTTACGTGTTGGAAATTAATACATATTGGACTTTCATGCACATACATTTTAACTTACTATGAGAACAATATCTCCATCGTTTATTTAGTTGATTTCCTGAGCTCATAAAACAGTTGAAGATGAAGGCTGCGGTTTATGAGAGCATCAATTAGAAGCTGGCTTTGAAAATTCCGACTTCTTGGCAAGAACGTACGAAATCATGTGGAGGCGACATCTCTACCTACACACTGGAGGCTATGACTTGATTCCCAAGTTGTGTGCATTTGCCATTCACGTGATACTAGTTCATTACACCCTTCGAAAACACCTTCAGATAACCTCAACACTTATGGTGGTTGTCAAGGTTTCTTTCTCCTTCACCTATACTCTTCAAAATACGCTTGAGGATTTATTACTTCAGAAGAATGGATCTCTGTTCATGAAAAGTTAAATATATTGGCCATGTATTAGCTCAAAATTACCTAAATTATCAATAAGGACTTAATAAAATTTTCACTTTGAGCTTAAAGAATGTAGGTGCGCCTGAAAACTGCGTCAGAATGTCAAGATCGAGATGCGGGCTGTTTTTTCATCTCCCATATTATAAACTTTAAATCTAGTGCAATATTAAATGTTCTTTCGAGCACTTAATGCCTACATTTTGATTTTATTTGAGTGATTACAGGCCCTTCTATGGAGACTTTTATTCTATCACCATTTTTAAATCTCCCACCTAAAGAGATAAATCTTTTGGGTAGTGTTTGACTGGTGATAAAAAGAGAAATTCAGAGAAAGTGAGTAAAATGGAAAGTACAGAGAGAAGAGAACTGAAATATTCTGTGAGGAAAGAATTCGATCGCAAAAATTTTAAACCCTTTTTTCAGTTCTGTATTTTTGATGAACAGTTCTAATTGTAAATGCTAATGAGGTGGGAAATTGTAATTATTATAACTAAAGTTCTAAGAATATATTTTTCTATATAATACGTATTTAACAGATATTGATATATTAAATCAAATTTTATTAAAATAGAACTTTTAAATTAAACATTTAAAAAGGTAAAAGCAGCTGCTTACTGCAGTAAAAATAGATGCAAAATAAAATCAGTAACATTTTGAAAAATATAATTATCCGGTTCTGAAAACTATTGGTATATACGAGATAGAGCATGCCAGCATACGAACCTTGACTCAGCATAAACAAAAGCATGCCTACGTGGTCGTGTTTCATCTTAATGTTCAACTTAAAATAAACTATAATTGTAGCTCTAGTGGATGCTGATGAAAGCTTTAATCAAGAATCGCACATGACCAAACGAAGATTTTAATTACGCGAATCTGAGAACGTCGGCATTCTTTAGAATCTTTAGCTAAGGAATTCCAATTTTCCAATACAGCTCAGCCGCTTCGAAGCTCGTGTTTAAGGGATCATAACTGAAAAAGAAAAAGACTTTGCAAATGCTCCAGGAAGAGGATATCGATTAAAATGAAGGTGTGCTGCAGTTCCAAGAACACGTTATTGAGCCTTGCAGTAAGATCTTGGGATTTGATGAAGTTTTCACTTTAAAGCTAGTATCTGCAGTGTTACATGCATTCTCAGTATTGCTACAAGTTACACGCCGTAAACCGCAGCATTAAGCAACTCTCTGCAAGTCCAGGCAGCGTCATGACTAGCAACTAACTTCTGAACATTACTGTAAACATGTATGTCTCAGTGGAATGTGTTTTGTTTCCTCTTTTTCGAGAAGTACTTCCCACTTTTTATTCTTCTTCCCTAATTCCTTCTGATCTTTCCTTTTTCTCAATATGGTCAGGAAACATGCCTTCTAATTTAATTACAAACACAGGCGTAGTAAAAACATCTGCAGTATATTAAAAAATAAATACTTTCTGAACATTGAGGTTATGTACGTGCATTTTGTACAGCGATGCGAAAAAACATCTGAAAGGTTAAAGTTATACTGCTTCCAATTAGTAATACATTGACCACCACGTGGTGTTTTGTAAAAAGTGTAATCACAGCAGCGAAGAAGGTAGTTTGTGTGTTGAAGCTCCATGCGACTAGGTTTTACTCGCTTTTCAGTATAATACTGGAAGGATCACCAACATATCCCATGCGCAATTTAAAGATTCTGGTTGTTTGTACATGAGGAGCCCTTCGTCCCTCTATGGTCGAGTTGGAGCTTGTGTGACAATGCTATAAACGTGGTCCTGAATGTTTTTAATAAATAAAGACAAATTTCTCAGTTTTTTTTCCTGTTGGTGTTTATTTTGTCTTGATAGCTTCATTAGTGTTTACGCAATTACATTGTAAAACTTTGGAGATATTTTTTGACAACCCTGTACTTTTTCCTTCACTTTTTTTAAAATTAAATATGTTGACTTCTCAACTATCTTAGTGTTCAGTATTTCAGAATCCAAAAATCAAAACATAGTTACACCATTAATTTTTTTTTTTTTTTTATTTATCTTTTGCTAGCTTGCAATGCTGTTCATACTACAGAGCAGTTCTCTCGTTAGAGGCCCCAAACTGTTATCTATAAATATTTATGTTATTTAGATAATCGCTTGGAAATGTATATAATACACTTTTAATGATGCAAAACAGAAACTACTCATAATCTATGCTGAAAATGATCACCCATTTGTTGAGAGAAACATCATACTCAAATTTTCTAAGAATGCAATCATCATTCATGGGGTGTTCTGTTGCCCATATAAGCTTGTGAGTTTACGTTTCCGCTCGGACGAATCCATCTATAAGCTGAGTGATTTTAAAATTTCAGAATTCTCACTAAGATAATCTCTAAACCATAAACAAATCCCAACACATTTTTCGTAGTCGGTCACGTTTAATTCTTGAACATATGACACACGTAAGCGCATAGTTTTGCTATTTCTACTGTTTTTTGACGTGTTGAATATGGGAAATTCTTGGAAAAGTCTTCGTAATGGCTTTGAAGGGGATGTCAAGTTAGGTTATTTGTGACCTTATGAATTTTGAATGAGAAGGCTTTTGTTGTTTCTAACTATATACAATTTTCTCGATGCTGCACTTTTATGCTAAAGTCTTTCGCCAAATTCAATCCAAAATACCCTATGACATGTTTTAAACGCATCCGTTTACCAGTATTTACGAATGAGGAACACACTATATGGTGTTATTAAACACACGACAGTCGACTAACAATTGCCAAGATGTGGTGACCCGAAACATTGACAAATGAAGTTCTCAGGAGGAGTCAGTTATATCGCAAGGGTTTTCATCGTTGAAGGTGTGTGTTGTGTGTGTATTATCTAAATAACATACCTTTTATAGCAGACAATATAATGGACGTTCTAGCGAGAGAATCACCGTGTGTTAAACTTCTAAGATATTCTGTAATGTTATCTTCTAAATTTTCAAAGAAACTGTTTGGCTCTATAAGTTAGCCTTTGGCTTTTAAAGATCAAATCCATCACTTTGTTTAACCGCATTTGTGTTCTAGAACAATCTGATCATTAAAATTAAAACAATACTTTTGAGGGAGAATATCGAAATTTGTATTTGGTTTTTAAATACGTAGTAGAAAATATGTAGATGATCAAAGTTGCAAAACTTCCTCCTTTCCATCTTTTTTTCCCCAAAGGTAAAGAAATGTATATTATAATACAGGTTTTGTATGTGTAGCTTAACGGAACCCAGGAAAGTTACAGACGACAAGATGAAATCGATTTTTGTATTTCTTAGACAGAGTCGGTGTTGGTAATGATTTTGGCCCAGATGCAGAAATTGCATGAATAAATGATTGTAATATTCAAACTTTGATACCGAAAAGTTTAAAAGACGATAGAAAAACGTATACAATACATTCATAATGTAGTTAAATGAGAAGAAAGGGGCAATAAATGAGAAACGTAACTTATGATGAAACCGTGGAGTACAAACTGTAGTTTTGCATAAAAACTAAAACTTCCTTCCGAAAGATTCCTGTAAATATCAACTTCTGAAGACAACGGTTTAAAAAAATGAGTAGGATTTCTATAGTGTGTTTAATAATTGTGCGAATTGTGCATTATTTTTTGTTTTAATAAATAAAGGTTGCGTTTTGCACTGGTGCGATAAATAGGGCAGTTATTTCATAAGTTTCTATAGTAATCGGGCGCCTTACTGTATGATCAATTTAAATGGCAAATTAACATTGTCGACATGATCGAGAAAAGCCTTGGTATTTCAAAAAACATGAAAATGCCAAAACACTTTATCAACAGTTAATACTTTCCGCGGAAATTTTTATGTGACATGTATTTTTTTGTCCTTGTTCTAAAGGAAATGAGTTTAAAGCAAGCCTGTATTGAAATTTAAAAATATTAAACTTTTTAATTATCTACTTTATTCCGTAAAAGTTCTAAGACTGTGTACGTATTGATACATGGAAATTTTAATTGTTATCGTCAAATTTCTATATTATTGTTTTCGTCAATTTACGATATTATTATTTTTTGTTGTAAGTTTATTATAAATACTGAGAATATTAAATTTTTCTCCGTGCAATTTTGTTAGTTCAAACATTTTGTGGCTATTTTATTCTAATAACACACCTTTAACTTTTAAATATTCTTCCTGTACAAAGGTAAATTTAGAACTCTTGATATACTTTTGAAACTGATTTGGAAAGAAAAAAAAAAAAAAAGAAAAGAAAAAACCCTAACTCTGCAGGTGGTGAAAAATAAGAGTTTCTAAGAAAATCAATTAAACACCGACCTGTTCACATCCTGCGGCTTTCGGAAATATTTAAAAAGTTTGTTTTATTGCCTCGCTATTAAAAGTACAAAATAATATAGCCAAAGGATTTAAGTTTTTATCGGAATTTTAATTCAGCCCTACTTAAAATAAGAGCAGAATTTTAAAAACCCATTCCGGAAAACGTTTGTATGCTAATTAAATCCGAAATAAACGAGTTCTGAATAAACGCATAGATTCAGTTGAAGTCACGCTTACTAAGCAGAGACAGCCCATTCTACTAAAGTTTTCCCAAAGATACAACATAGAATAGAAATTCAAAAGAAAATTGTTGAATTCCTATTAAAAGACAGAATTGTGTGTATAGCATTGTACAACTACTTTCTATAAACTCCATAGATTAATAATGTGCACTATCCAATGTAGTGGAAAAGTCACATGATATTTAACTTTATAAAACTACGCTTTCATGTTTGGCGATTCTTATTTCATTAATCCACAGTTCAAATCTGTCTGAAACACCTACACATACACTCTAAAATTAATTTAAATAATCAGAAAAGGCATCTTCACTTTAATTAAATATAGTAGAATAAGAAAATAGTCCCAAAATGGGCGGAAGAAATCACTATTGCTTTCTACATGGATCGCAGAAACTTCGTCATGTTGCATATACGTCTAGAAACTAACATAACCTATAACCTGTACCTATGACCAATATAATTGAAACTAATAAGTAGCAGTAGTAGTAGTAGTAGTAGTAGTAGTAGTAGTAGTAGTAGTAGTAGTAGTAGTAGTAGTAGTAGTAGTAGTAGTAGCAGTAGCAGTAGCAGTAGCAGTAGCAGTAGCAGTAGCAGTAGCAGTAGCAGTAGCAGTAGCAGTAGCAGTAGTGTTTATTATTCCAGTTAAACTAGTTATACATATATTACATCACATGTCGCATGGGTCACAAGATCGTTCATCTCTTGTAATAAAATAATTTATGAAATTAATGACAACAAAAGAAACCAACAACAACATTGATAAGATCGCCCAATTCTTCAATTCTAAAGATACAAAATAACCCATGGACGAGAGTTCTGAGAATATTGCTTATCCTAAACTAGATCCTATTTTTTAACCCTAATTACACACACAAACACACGTGAAACAGACATTCATACAATAATTCTGGTATCCATATAAATTTTCTTATTTATGTACAATGTTTATAGAAATTTCCTATCCCTAAAACTACGCATTTCATTTAAGAAAATGACCCAGGTTTAGCCAGTTTTGTCCATTGGCAATTAAGTCCCAACATGCCAGCCTCCCCCTTCTGGAAGTCAAAAATGAATCCGGGAGGAAATATTTCCTAGTATCTTCTGTTTGTGTGCGCTTAGCCAAAATGTTCACCCAGTCTTCCGGTTCCGAGCAAATTGGACAGTTCCTTCTGCTTTCCTTGTCAACAACCTTACGTGCCTTCCAGTCTCCCTGTCTAAGCCATATGCAGACGATATAGTAATTCTCCCTAGGTCGGTAAAAGGCCTGCAAAATGGTCTAAACGTCCTGCAAGATTATTGTAAACAGTTCGTTATGAAAGTAAACTAATAAGTATTTACAAGCTCGCCACGCAAGACTTAATTTCTGCCGCCAGATAGCATACATACATTTCAGCTAATGCTGAAATAACATACAGTACGTTAATTAAACCGCCAAGCTAGCAATTTTGGTAGGCCGGGACTTCATAGGCTGAAACAAACTTTAGCCACCCCCACTTTAAAAGTGAAATATTACTTTACCTCATGAACTTACATTTTAAAAACGTTTCAATTGTTATCACATCTTTTGTTTTCTATCGTTGCCTAGCAACCTTGACTTATTGAATTTGGGCATAAAAAACAAGTCAATTGTAGAACGAAAACACAATTTATTTTGATAATAATTTATAACACAGCGTATTTCCGAGATCTGGGCTATCTGCTTAAATTCTGTTCTTTCTTGTAGAAGTATACACAATTTTAAAAAATGTATTACCAAAATACAAGTATTACATTAAACGTTCCGCAGTTTTTTTATATTTTTATTCTATCGAAGTTAAACAACATAACAAAAATCTACGTAATAAGGCAACTAATAAAAAAAAGAGTTAAAATTGAGTCCCCTATAAATATTTAGTATCATCCATTGGAACTTGGATTTAGAATGTAAAATCTAAAATTTAATCAATAGTGGTTTTAAATTCTTCCTTAATACTAAAATTGGCTTGATATTTGTTTAAATTAAATTAATTTTAAATAGGTAGTTATTCATTCTGAGAAAGTTTGAAATGAAAGCCCTTTACACGTACATTCACTATATTCTTTTCAATCGCTATTATTTCCATTAAATGACTGTTCCTTTTATATGTTTTTTCCCCTCAATTTCCACCATTCCTAATCCTCACATTTTTCTTTCACTCCACTAGCATATCGCCTCTATGTGACGTAGTTGTCAGAGAACACAACCAGGGCCTATAGAACGTATAAGTGAAATGAAATCGTTAACGCATTAATTTGAAGATTTTAACTGGGCAACACTTTTCTTATAGTCGATAATTCGAAGGGCACAGCTTAACTAATACGAAGAGAAGTGTTGTTATACCACTAGACACTTGACTATATGCAAGGTTTTACACTCTTCTGAGAAATTAGAAGCTGTCACCAGAACAGTAATGTGACTTCCAAGACATGCTTAAATAACGCCCACAGTTGTCCAATGACGTACTGAGCACTTATCTAAATTGAATTTCTTGGGAAAGGAACTTGAAACTGGTTATAAACAGTGACACAAATGAGCAATATTCTTCTTCTTCTTCTTGTTCTTGTTCTTCCTCCTCCTCCTCCGTCCTCTACTCCTCCTCCTCCTCCTCCCTCTCCTCCTCCCCCTTCCTCTCCTCCCTCTCCTCCTCTCCTCCCCCTCCTCCTCCTCCTCCTCCTCTTCTTCTTCTTCTTCTTCTTCTTCTTCTTCTTCTTCTAGGCAATACTGTTAACCTGTTACGTGATATCACTGCCAGCATGTCGTTCTTGTGTTGAAATTAAAAGATGAGCGTTTTTCACTTGTCCACTGTAAAGGAGTTTGCATCTTTCGGTATTTGATTGCGACAAAAAGTACAGTACAGACTGCTATACCTTCATATAATGATTAAAATCGTTATTTCAGTATCTACTGTGCATTTAATATTGCGACAGGTGGCAGTTACCAGCAGTGTAGTATGCTCAAATCGATAGGTTGGCCATTTTTCGTGTTCATGTTACTCCTGAGGCGGAATGGGGACCCAGGGATCTATTGCGTCAACCTCCATGTGAAACTTTCCCGCCACTCTTATTGGTTCGCATTCCCTAACATGCAAGCGACAGTGATCTGATGTTTCCAACATTTTACCCTCTCCAGAGCCGATTTAAGTTGTTTACTCCAATAGCTCAAGACAGGGATGTTCAGGTTAGAAGGGCAGGTGGTATTTTTTAATAGTGTTTAATGCCTGTTTTTACTACGCAGGCACCACAGGCGGTGAACGCTGATGATACATGAGATGAAATTATATATTGGAAAAGGATTTATTTAAGGAAGGAAACGTTCCATGCCTAAGTGTAGGCTACATCCAGGTTTGTCATTTATGAGAACTGAGGAAAACCTGGAAAAAAACCTCAGTCGAGGAAGACGGTCCTGTGGGATTCGAACCCCAGACCGCCCGCTCACGAGTTCGAGCCTTAACGACCTCGGCCGCACGTAGCGGTTGGCAGTATTTCGCGCCTATAACCCCATGAGTAACCTGTGGCCGCCAAAATGAGGTTTTTAAACAAATAACAATAGAATAGGATGAAGAGGGAGTGACTGGTGTGATAAAATGAAACCGGATAAAAGGGAAAAACCCTGAGAAAACTCCAAAATTTTCCACTTTGTTCCTTACGAATAACACTTGGCAGTAAACAAGCACCAAGACCTTCATGAATGAACCTTCCGACTATGATCTCAGTATGTAAGAAACATGAAACGTTTTGAAAACGATTTTCCCTTTCGAATATGTGAATTCGTACCCCTAAATGTGATATCAGTATTATTTTATAGCTCTCTCTACTTATTTTAGAAGTGTAACTGTTCCCGGCTTCATATAAGATTTATTTATTTATTTATTTTATTTATGGACGCTCTTTTAACATCTCAGGTCATCAGCGTCTCATTCTATTCAGGGCGTGAAACGGCCGACAAATTTTGCTCAGAGGTCTCTTCTTTCAGGCTTGAGGTTCTTTTTCATGCCATAAACGTACGACACGGGACCCACGGCTTTACTTTCCTTCCGAAGGAAGCCATACTTTGGATTTTTACGTCCGAAAAAATCCATCGATCCTGGCCGGTATCTTGGGGTTTAGGAGGCAAGTTTCATGTGACACACAGTGCTAAATCTCTATTTATAAATGTACACACTGCTTGGTTTCGATTCCGGTACGTAAAAATAAACTGGAAAAAGTTTTCTCTAAATAATGTCTTCGAGTTTAAGACATCTAGCAACCTTGAATTCTTTACCAATCACAAATTCGTGCCAGTCTTTTGTGTGAAGACCTGTAGCAGATGGTATGGGACGTCAAAAGCTTTAAACATGCTGATAATTGCTTCTCATATTGGTCTGGCCATCTGTGACTTGTGCAGAATCTGAGTAGGTAACGCATAGGCAGCATTCGTGCAACTCCGGTGAAAATTCACTTTACATTGCAAGAACTCCAGTTTATTATTACTATGAGAGTAGGGCATTTTATGTTTCTACATTTATTGTCTTCTCTTAGCTAAAATACAATGAGAGTAGTTTAAAAGTCATGATAAATAGCTCAGCTGGCGGTTAGACAGAACAGAATTTGATACTCGCCCACCTTACATAAGTTTTGGAAACGTTATTCATTTTCCCTGACACTTAATGCACGAATTTTTAGGAAAGTATCACTAACACGAACAGGTTTATCAGGAATAGATCTAACTTCGTTTCGAATGCTTCCAGTGTGTGAGAGTTAGTTGAATATATTGTTTTTCAATTTCTCCCCAAAAGATAAAAATCTCATACAGTAAGATCTGAAGAACGAGGAAGGATTTAATGAAAGCTTTTATTTCATCGCTGAGCACATAACATCTTCGATTTTTTCGTTCAGTTACAGAACGTGTTTCATTAAATGCCAGGAAATTTACTTCTGAATGCCTGTTTCTTCTGCCACACGACTTCCTGATGTATATACCTTGATGATGGATATACGAGATGCAGTGAATATCGCACCATTGCACAACACTACTGCTCTGTTTAATGAAATCGCATTCTTGCTGCACAACACAACTGTCTTACTCTGTCGAAATCCCGCTCTCAACTTACCAGAAGAGAGAATGGCGCAGCGCGTGCGAGAGGGAATTTCAATGATTGGAAGGGGTAGCTCCGCTGGTCAGCCTATCTTAGTTGCGGGACTTTTAAACTGTTCTCTCTGTATGACACTTATTAATCGTCCATGTATTTTTCTAAAGTTGTCACCGCAAAATGTTCGGAAGTATTATACCGTATCAAAGCTTTGTCTATGCAGCGACTGGCAGTTGACAGCCTAGCGCGCCATACTGACTCGCTAAGATCGGTAAGTCAAGGTCCAATTGACAATCTACAAAATAGAACATATACATAAGAATGCGCGAGACAAGTGTACATTGACAAACGAACAGGAAAGGCTAAATCAGTAGAATGTGTGTTTTTTTGCAATTTAAAAATTATGAACGAGCATAAAAATGCTTACCTTTTCAAAATGAAACAATGAGACAATTCCCGTTTGCTGCTAGATATGCGTTTTAACTTGTAAATAAATCGATCTGGCTGTTTATTCGTTAATACTACGAAGTATATCAATCTGTTTTTCTTTTCGCCAATAGTGCCGAGATTTAATGACCTTGAGAGGCTCGTAGCGTACGCTTGGTTGCCGACTATCCAGATCACACTGTCCCGGAAAGCGAAGACCAGCAAATAGATGTACAATATAATATTACTATACAGTTAAACGCTTTTTCTTAATTTATATATTAAAAACGAATATCGTCAACTCTTGTGCCTCTAGAAAATAGATTCCTCTATGGAGTTGTTTGAAAGTTTAACCGTTCCGGTAGTATGAATCTAGATAAAATATGATCGTTTGTTCTATAAACAATATATAAATTATTACACATCGTATCAAACGTTAATTATAAAATCTATATTGGAAGAAATAATGGAACTTCAAAAATAGGCTGTTAGAATTTTAAATATTTGCATATAAATGGAATACGTTCTTCAAACCCGAACAGGTAAAGATTAGCAAAAATAAACATTAGCATTTTAAAAGCCTATAGACTGCACGCATACCTAAGCAAGGAGAATGTAGAATCTGATAAACTACTATTAATCACACATATATCACAAATATCATGACATTCATTTATCTTATGACTGGTGTGGCGTTGGAGGACCTCATCGATTGATAACCCATCGCTCAAGACCAGCCGAGCTACACGAGTCAGGGTGAAGGGCCGGCAGTTCTCCAAATTACTACGTTGGCATTGAGTCTCACGTCACTCAGTATCGTTTGAACAGTGAAAGAAACAACACCTGTCTCATTCTAGATTAAAGTTTACCGAGATTAGTAAATGGAAATCCTGGGATTAGTTCTATTCCACGACCAGGGCTTATTTAAGATTCGTACGCCCGTATCGAGTTCACTCATGCTATCAGGAGATTATAAATGATCGAGTACCAAGTTGTAATGCAATCCATAAATTAGCAGTGTTCACACACTTTAGATAGTTTAACAAAATGACTTCCGTCTCTTGACCAATTGGTCAATTTAATTTCTCAAACAAATAAAAGAAGGGTGATGGATAAGTTCATAAGCAGAAATGTGTGGAAAATAAAGGCAGGCAGTTTCATCATCTCCTTGCGTGATAAGTACATAGCTTTATAAATACATCAGAATTTATTAGATTGCTGCTCCAGTATTTCTACCACTGACTTTTGTGCTGCTCCGCTCATCCATTCCAACTCTAGTTTAGTCCGGCTGGCCGTGAGAGATACGTTTTCAGTTGTTGAGTCCCCGCCGCCGCATCAGTCATCAGATAATTGGATAACCATATATTAACTCTCATATTAAGAACAAGCCTTGCAATAAAAAGCCAGATTGTTGGCGTTATAAATAAAATATATTTTTGATGTTAAGAGTATTCCAAAGCATTTTTTGCTTAGTGCATAATAGTTGGTTGACTATAGCGTGGTTATAATGCATACACTTGCCTTTTTGCCCAAAGCAGTCTTCGAGATATTGTAGTAAATTCGTGCAAAGAACGCATAAAATATCTTAAGCTTGCTACACTCAATCTACCTGCAGTTTTGACATAAGCGCCAGCTTCCGTATGAGGCTCATCTTGGAAAGCGTGTAGGTATTGGATAACACTTACCTAAGACGTGAATCAATTTATATATAATATGAAATTTCCTCTGTATTGCTTACATTTGATACTTTTGTTTAAAAATTCAGAATGTGTTTACTTATGTACAAGTATGTTAAGCGGTACGTTTTAAATATTACCTTAGTTCTGATTGGTTTTTATGAAAAATTAATACGCAACATTTGAACTACAAATAAGTCTGAATACGTTTTATGAACTATAATAGTGCTATTGCTGCAAAGAAACCTAATGTTGTTCAGAATTTGGTTTTATTTATTGTTTAATAAGTCGTGCTTTTATTTTGAGTTATTTTGTTTAATTTTAACGACCTGATACTCAATATGCACATATATAAATATTATTACAGTTAAAGGAAGATTGCAATTTAATGGGATCTACAGTTACTCACCAGAAGTATGGAAAATGTAAAATAAAGATACACTTTAAAAATTAAAATTATGTTTCTAGTATTAAACAATTTGATTCCTTCTAATAGAACTCATAATATTTCGAATCAATTTAATTAATATCCTTATATCATTGAAAGTTCCAACATTTGAAATGACTTATTCTGGGTTAAGAAACCTTGGATAATTTCTAAGATTTATATGCTGCTTGAATTTTTAATCATTCGGGCTCCTTTGACAAATTTATTATAATAATCTTAATTCGTTACCAAATACGTGTTGTATTCCCATCCAAACATTCCACACTAATATTTTGTTGAGGATGAATATAAAACAATAGTTATTATTAGCCGGAAATATAACTTGTGTGAATTAATAGGTAAATAATATCTTCTTTTGGTATTTCATGGTCAAAGTCAAACTGCTCTTAAAATAGTATAGTGAAAGTTTGAATATTTGTTATATACAACTACTTTTGAGCTAACTGACCTTCTCAACACGTGGAATAACTGTGGGTATAAATTTCTATAACGCTACTTGACCTAGAAGGGGTTTGAATGTCAGCCGGCGGGTTTAGAATTATATGTATATGCTTTCGGTGCTTTTAACCTTGACCTAAGTAATAAGTTCACTCATAAATAAAAACAACACGATTCCTCGTAGATTTTTCAAATGTCTTACGTTGTAGATACTTTCTTTTTACCACAATAGGCCTTTAACTGTGTTAACACTGCTGAACACCTAATTTATGTGATCATCTACTTTAATATTTTCTACGAGTTGTGTTGGGAAATATTGCTAGATATGACATTTCTTTTGTTTTTAATTTCAAGCACTAAAGCGCGTTGCCTTTGTTTTAATGAACGTGTTAGTACATGTAGCGCTGGTCACGATGCTTGCGTAACACTTGAATGCCGCTTTGAGCTGTGATGACCGCAGCTCCAAGGATGAGCCTCATGACGGAAGTGCAGCCTAAAGCAACAAAGTGAGCTTAGCTTCTGACACATGCAAATAAAGACTCACCTCTTCTTAAGCCTGTACCTTAACGTCGCTGCGGATTTGCGGACGGAGGTGGTGATGTCGCCGGTATTGCCGGCATGTTGTTATGGAGACAACACATGTTCCTGTGCCGATTTCCCACTGAGAGGACCCCGCTGTAGCTGCCTCCAGTCCGCCGCTATTGATTTCCTGGAGCGTACTGCGCGTAAGGGGTGGGGGAGGTGGCGGTGCGCCACTTTCCGAGTGCGTTCTTTCCCCAAACACCACGCATTTAGGTCAGGTCAGGTTTTGCGTATTTTGGCCCAGAATGGAGATGTGTTTTCCTTGATGCCACTCGTGGAAGTGCAGCTTTTTACGAGGAAAAAAGGCGATTTTGAATTAGAAGGCAATTTCAACATTATCACCATAAAATTATTTTTTCCTTCTCATCAACCTCCTGCGCCTCCCCTTCATCTTCTCCTTTTTCTTGTTCCTGTGCTTAAATTACTAGCCTTCTGTATACGACACAAGCTCAAATCTAGAGGACAGAATCTGTGGCAGACAAACCAACCTTTCCTCATAACATTCTGCTTTGCCCTATTACTTATTTCGCTTACTATTTCACATCAACGTTAATGTCCTATCAGCTGTTTTTTTTTAACTGATGACATGTATTGTCTAAAAATACAGCATTTTTCTTAAATGTTTTAATAATTATGAATGGAATCTCATCAAACAATATTAATTACATTACTTATATTAATAACACACATATAATAGCACACAAAAGTAATATTCCATCTTTTTAACGAAAATAAAACACTTTTCTAATTTTAAAGATACTAATATACAATCACAAAATCATATAAATTGTACTTTTTCTCAGATTTCGTGTTACTTTATCATTAATAATTTCCACTGCTCGAAACCTGTTTGACATTGAAAAAAATATGATGAAAATTTTCATTTTGTTCAATATTTCGCCAATTATAATGGAGACGTATGGGTAGCAGATCCATCGTCTTCAATATCCCCTAAAAAAAGGATGCCCGATCGTTAGATCTAGAGACTGTGCAGGCCACTACATTATGACTTTATAACAACCTATAAATACACCCTGCATGGTGTCGATCCTGGTGATGTAGTGGTAACCATACTTGCCTTCTAAATGCAGCATCGATAGATTTTTTCGGGAGTAAAAATCCTAAGTATGGCTTCCTTCGGAAGGGAAGTAAAACCGTGGGTCCCGTGTCGTACATTTACGGCATGAAAAAGAACCTCAAGCCTGAAAGAAGAGGCCTCTGAGCAAAATTTGTCGACCGTTTCACGCCCTGAGTTGAATGGGACGCTGATGACCTGAGATGTTAAAGAGCGTCCGAAAATAAATCATACAAGCCCTGCATTGTGTACTTTGGCATTATGATGCGTGTAAAGAAATTCAAACAGCAATTAGAAGAACCATAAGCTGCAAAACATCTTGAATGTATTTGAACCACGGATCAAAGTGATATCCATCTTTCAATGTGCCTTTGTTCCTCTCCAGAGCATGATGATATCTCCTTTAAATTTGTGAACTTGTGTGATTGCCCCAGATTTTCTGCGTTATCTGGTTGTCTTTGGAATCTGGATTCAGGTGATTCACTTGTGAAAGGAACACGATTCTATTGTTTCTGTTGTCAATTGAGCATGTGTTCCCTGCGCCATTAATACGATGTGCCCGATATCCATGGCAAATTGCTGAATGAAGGGATATTTCGTGCAGTCTATTTCTAACAATTTGGGACGAAACAGTTAAATTGTCAATCAAGATACCTTTTAACTTGGCAGCAGTTGATCTTTCTTTCAGGGTTTTTGAAGTTGTAATCCTTGGTTTACCTGGATTTTGTTCTTCTGAACTGCCAAATTATTGATATTGCCTCCATATTCTCGTATTTAAAGCATCAGCTTATGTTCCACAATTTATAATTATTCCAATTCATATAAATATTTCATCTCGCCTTAAATAATGTTAAGCATTCATTCCCTTTATTAAAAACGTCTCTTACTGTTACTCTCAATATTTTAACTCAGAAAAGTTGCTAGACTCGCATATTAAAAATCAATTTATTTACTCATTCACAATATAACAATTTAAATAAATAAAATGATAATTGGCTGCTATGATAATATGGTGAGAAATAAACAAAGCATCTATATTTATTATTTATCATTCGTTTAGATATACCAAGAATTGTATTTAAAATGTGTGTTGTTTCTTAGTCAGTTTTAATGTATGTATGATATGAAATGATACATAGGGAAAGGATTTTTAGGTCTAAGTTTAGGGTACCTCTCCGGCGCTTGTCATTGATGAGAACTCAGAAAAATCTGAAAATCAACTTAGTCAGATAGAACGGTCGTTGTGCGACTCGAATCGCAGACTTACAGCTACGCTTTCGTGCCTTAACAACCTCGGCCACCATATCGGTGAAGACTTATTGAAATATAACATTAATGACAAAAATAAATGTCCTTTAAATCTTCTTTCTCTTCCCTTATTGCCTTCTTATGCTGTGTCGGTCCTGGTGGTGTAGTGGTTACCATACTTGCCTCCTAAACCCAAGATCGCAGGGTTCGCGGGGCGTAAAAATCCTAAGTATGGCTTCCTTCGGAAAGGAAGTAAAGCCGTGGGTCCCGTGTCGTACATTTACGGCACGAAAAAGAACCTCAAGCCTGAAAGAGAGGCCTCTGAGCAAAATTTGTCGCCGTTTCACGCCCTGAGTTGAATGGAACGCTGATGACCTGAGCTGTTAAAGAGCGTCCATAAATAAATTATTCAAAAAAATTACTTATGCTGTGTTAGAACCATTAATAATTTCAGCTATTAAACCATGCAATGATTCCATATTAAATATCTGACTGAACCACAGTTAAGTAGATTAAACGATTAAACTCGATAGGAAGATAATTTCGGAGGATTATTTACATATAAACACAGGAAGAGGAGACAGGGAGAGAGAGAGAGAGAGAGAGAGAGATTTTATATCAATAATATACTTTTGTTAAGTTTTTTTTTCGCATACACGGTGAATAAAGCTTAATTACCATTACAAACTTATCAATTAATACTATTTATACAATTCGGAGAGACAAAAATATGAGTAGAAAGTTTTGAAACAAGCGTACATTTTTTTTCAGAAATGTACATACACTATTTCCTCCCTTTATTTGTGCTTTACAAATTTATATAATTATACATTATAAATTGACTTTCGTGTTATGAAAAACATTTGGGTAATTCTTCTTTGACGGAATTTGACAAATGAATCAGATAATTCATGGAAGGTTTTCGTCTATAATGGTTGTTACCCACAGGTTGAAAACCCAATTGTGCATATTTATGGTGTCTGTGTTTTCTCTATCGATCACAGCTCAGTTCATTTGCATATATCATGTATGATAGTAACATAATTTAATTACAAATAATTAATAATCTGTGTCAACAAATTGAAGAAAATTAATTGATATAAAGTTTTTTTAGAAAAACACTGTTGTCAACACTATTCAGGTTTTTAAAATTAAGTTCTGAGTAAAAAATATAAAATATAAAACATTGTAATTTATAATTTAAATAAAGGACTATTTTATTAAGCCATAAAACAGAAAATATAAGGCTTCTACTATATGGTAGTCAGTGAATTGACTTCAGCAGTACCACTCAATGGCCAAAAAATGTTTAACATGCATGGGTAGTCAGCCGTAACCAAATACTTGACCTCCCAGGGGGCACAGCAAGTATTGAGCGGCTGCAAATGGGGTACCAACACAGGAGCTTTTTGAACCAACGTTGGCACACGTGTACAACAGCCCTCTGTCTGTTTCTATGTTTAAGGATGATATGCTTGGCTAAACTCTTATAGTATATTACTTACGTACTAATTCCCAGAAAACTGAACTGAAGCAGCTCTTGCGCTAATACCTGCGTTGCACTTTGTCCTTCAGCTATCATTGTCCGTTTTACATCTTCACCATCTGTAATAATAGTAACAACTATAATAATAGCATGCCTAATTTCTTCGTTTATAAAGGAGCATGTTATAAGCCGGATATATGAGACACCAGAAGAAAAAAAATAAATAGATGAATTGCTTGAAAACTCGATAAATTTTGGAATCTCATGTATGTCCACGATTTTTCCCTAATAGGTTCTTATTAAAATAATAATAATAATAATAATAATAATATAACATTCCACCTTTTTAAATAAATTTACATTCTATTCATTCATTTATGATTTTATGTAGTAGTTTAAAATGAACTTTAAGTCAGTATCTTTAAATTATACAATGTATACTTTTGCTGGTGTTTCGCATTATTTTCTGGGAGTGTGTAATTTTATAACATAAAAATAAATATATAATAATTAAAAGTAGGGGATGGAACGGGGTGCCAAAATTTAGTCAGCCAACTCAAAAGGAGCACCAAAAGAAAAAGAATGGAGGAATTCTAAAGAAAAGTCTTCAAAACGATCGAAAGTTAAGACAGATGAGATTTTAGAGAAGTGAGAGGAATTTATTCATTAAATCAATAACTAAATATGCAAACTATTTCGTATTCAGTTATAATAGTGCTTATTATAGAGTCTTACTCAATACAATTGTATTATTGTTCAATTTGCCAACCACAGTTCATATCACACTCCAAAGTTCAAAGTAGAAAACTCAACAATGTACAGAAATGTATATTTCAAACAAAATCTGCAATAAATAAATACGTATAAATGGAAATTGTTCTTTCACATTAGCTATGTACAAGACATAAGCTGAAAATGAATAAATGAATCAAACTACGGATCTTCAGCCTTCAGGGTTTACTGAGACACTGAAGTAAGCACTGAACCAGAATCTCATTTGATTCCATATATATGTTCATATATTGTTTATTTCCAACTTATGTCCTACATGTGGCTAGTGTGAAATAACAATTTCCACACACATGCACGCACACACAAAAATATAAAATAAAAATAAAAATAAAGTAACACTACTAACAATGTAACAAATTAACAGTAATTATAATAGTAGAAAAGGATAAAACACTAAGAAAAAGTCACACTTGAGATAGTAACAAATTAACAGTAATAATAAAAGTAGATAAGGATAAAACACTTAGTCACACTTGAAAGTGCAAATTTATGTGTTTAATCCTTATTTACGTTTATTATTACTGTTAATTTGTTACATTGTTAATAGTGTTACTTTATTTTTATTTTTCATTTATTATATATATATATATATATATATATATATATATAGTGCACATTTTATTCCGTAAAAATCTGATTTTTCCTCTGAAGGAATACTTTCATTAATATTCAAGAGATTTTAAACATTAGCTTTGTTTATCGGTGCCAATCTAGTATTAAAATATTTTGAAATTTGTGCATAGCCCATGGATGATATATGAATTTTTTAAAATAACCTTACTTTTTCCCGCAGTAAGTGTTATGGTTTCTTTAATAAGGGTTTATCTCTTGAACTTATGAACCTTTTTGTGAACCAGCTCTGTGCTAAATCCATTTTTAATCGGCGTTCTTTCTATTTGCTTGCATTGTTCGGAGTATTCTTTCTTGTTAATGGGTAGGTTAACAAGTCTGTGCGTTAAGCGGTTGATTTCTGCGTGTTTTGGGGTTTAAACCATCTGCTTTGATGTGAACGCCTGCATGCGTATTTTCTCTGTAGATTCCCAGTCCCAGATTGCGTTGATGCTTTATTGTTTTAATGTCCAAGAATGGTGGCAGGTTATCTGCTTCTATTTCGCTTATAAACGATATGCTTTTATCTTGTATATTCAGAAGTTTACATTGTTAATGTGTTTTTTGTAAACCATGGCAAATATATCAACATATTTTAAATATGTATGGGAATGCTGAGTTCATGTGCGTTTCAAATCTGCTCATAAAGAGGTTAGTAGAAATGGAGATATGGAACTGCATTAGAATGAGACATTTTCTTTGTTAAAGTAGGCTAGCCGCAGCTAATTTGTAAGAAATGTAAAATAATTTTCTTCTATGGAGTAATAAATTATTATTATTATTATTATTATTATTATTATTATTGTTGTTGTTGTTGTTGTTGTTTAAGTGGTTGGGCTATACAATCATTCGAACCTCAATTTGATAATAAAACTGTTGATTCCGAATCGTGCTTACAGCACACGTTCTTTCAGATTTCACTCTAAAGAAAATCTCACATTAAGCAGCATGTAGATGGCGCAGAATACACAGAAAGAGCTAAAGAAAAACAAATGCCAAAACAACTCTATGATAACTTTCCACGACTTTAGCAACCACTGATGATTTCGATTCAGATTTTGCAGGGTATTGGTAGCAGCTAATATTCCATGGAACATCATTCCTTGCAAAATCAAGTAATGAGTAATTTTTGGGATAAGTACTGCCAAAAACTCATTTAATTTCAGTCCACTCTCAGGAAGACAAATTTGGATATTGAGTATCAGAAAACACTTGCTGCAATTAGGGAGAAATAGGAGATACCTATCAACGAGACCACGGATGCTCTCAAGAAATATATTGAAAATATAATAGTTGGTAAACCTGATGCTGCGCCTTTCTCTCCAGATCTTGTAACAACCAGAAAGCTCCATAAAGTTCATTTCCAATTCATTGCCTTCAGTAAACAAAAGTTTACATTTATTTCCTGGGTGCTGAAGAGAGTAGGGGGTTCTTCTGTCTGTACAGACGCTGCTTCCTTTATGATCTTAATCTTTTCTGTTTTGAAAACATTCTGCCTTAACCTTATACACGTCACCTGTTTAGCCTATGCCTTTCACCGGACCTCAGAAATCATAAGGAATGAATTTCCTCAAGTCAATACCTTTATCTCCAACTTTCTGCAAAGCTCCAGCCCGCATTGCATTCTTCAAGGAAAAACTTCCAGAAACTCCTTTTCCTCTTCAACAGCTGGATAGAGACAGCTCTATATTATGCGGAATATTGGGATGACATCACTGCTATGGTAAAAGAGCTTCTTACTGAGAGTACAGCTTGTGTTTTGTTTGTAAAGGAACTGTTGAAAAATTCAACATTCAAGCGAGATCTTGTTTACATAAAGGCAAAGGTTTCATTCTTTCAACAATAGCGAATCTGGAACACAAAGGAAACCTTTTGTCGGATTAGGTGTCAGTGGTGCAAGAACTTGAAGTGAAAATTAATGCCGTTAAGGGAAAAGTTGGGGACATATTAGGTGCAAGTAGGAGAGTGTAATGAAAAAAAATCCCAGATATGCTGTAATGGTCTATGGAGTAAATGTTTTGGTGGAGAAATTCCAGAAGAAGAGGGCATGAAAAATGTAATGCACCTATAACATCTATGTCATAGTGAAAAGGCTATTTTCAGTCTTTAAAATGATTTTAACAGACAAAAGGCACAGCCTAACTATTTAAAGTTTGGACAAAGTCTTGATAATATTTTGTGCTGCAAATTATGAAAACAAAACATGTGATGCTTATAGCGATTATAATTATACGTATAAAAATGTAAAAACACTTTCCTGTATAATTAAAAAAGTAATATATAATTTAATCCTTTTGTGGCCCATTTCAAATGCCAAAACGTAAATATTTTCATTCCTAAAACATTTGTAACCTATTTTAGGTGTCTAAAACAAATTTGTCATGCCTAAAATTCCGAGGCTATCTTATGAAACTTAATTTTAAATAGGATTGATTTGTTTAAGCTTTTGTTTTCCATTGTTGCCTGGCACATGCATCATTATTTAATGTTGCTTGAAATTAGGCAGAATAAAACTTCTGAGCATTTTATATAATAGTGTGTTTTGGTAAGAAAATTTATTTAAAGTTATGTATATTCCTCAAGAAAGAACAGAATATACTTAATATATAAGTCGGTAGTTCCGAAATAGGCTGTTACTTTAATAATGTCGCCTTGATAAAGGCGTAGTTTCCTTTGGACTCGAGGTTCGCGGGTTCAAACCCGGTCGGTAGACAGGTTTTCAGGACTCAAAAATATCAAGCGCAAGTACTCAGGGAGGGACTTCAAATCATGGGCCCCATGTCTCAGATTTACGGCACGTTAAATAACTGCATACCTTAAAAAAAAGTATTACCCAAAACAGTTTTCATCATAACAGACTTATTTTTATTCTGACTAAATAAAACAATAATCCAGAATGCGATGCTATGGTATGAAAAAATGAGGTAGCATTTAAGTATCATAATTAGGTCTGCCGTTAGGGGGTAGGGAGATAGAGTTAAAATGTAGTCAGTGTTGGTTTTAAATTTTCCCAGATATCTAAATTATCTGTTTTTGCTTAAATTAAATTTATTTTAAATACGTAATTATTCAGACTGGTAAATTTTAAAATGAATATCATATATATTCTATATATTTCTATAACACACCAGCATCTGCAGATACTTTCTCGCTTCGATGCAACTGACAATAGTACAGGATATTCATTTAAGGATAAAGATAGACTTTGAAAATGTTGTATTTACTTCGTCAGCAATTGTGCTCAATCTTGAAGACGTATACATGAATAAAAAGCAATGCATTCCCAATGAACCCACGATCTTCTAGAACAGCATGCTGTTGAACAGAACATAAAGGCATAATGCTTCACATTAGTTAACGATGCAGTTGGGCTTGTGTTCGAATTGTAACGTTAATATGGGGTATAATGTCACAAACAAGTGAAGTATAACAATGCAATGATGTGAAATACATAACAAAACAAACACGACTCGGGCTGCGTTAAATGTTTGAATGCACTGAACTGTCAGATACTAGCATTAAAACTTTAATTACAAATACATTAACTTATACAAGCATGTTTATTTGTTCCATAAATTAGAAACACACGTAAAATATTCCAGATAAAGTTGTTGGTGTGTTGTCTATAGCATAAATAATGGAAACCGTTGGACAACCGTGCATGGTGCCATAATACTTTCATATTAGTAATAAATAAGAAACAAGCATTTTCCTTGCAATGAATACGTGCAATGTCTTCAACACTTTTGGCATCTTTTCGCACTGTGCCTTAAGACCCTGCTTCTTTTTATCAGCTAGCACATTCCATTTGAGCCATCCCAAATGTAGATCTTTGCAAAAGTGACACGAGATATTCTCTTCCTAAGAGCATTCCACATATTTCACTGTGTAGCACATCTGATCCTATCCAATGAAAAAATTCCATCTGATGTGAAAATGTATTTCCTTATAATATTGACAGAAATTGAATTAATATACAGGACTATCAAATGATAAATTATTTTGAGGAAACTTTTTCAACAAAATATCCATGTCTTCCTTGTATATCAAGTTATGAAACTCGTCAGAATAGCTTGTTGTAGCAATGAATACTGCTGCCAGTTAGTGTTAAGCAACTTCGTGTAGTTTTCAACAAAGTCGCTTTGAATTAGAGCTCCACCTTTGAAAGATTTACACGTTTCTATACCTCTCTAAATGTTGTTTTTGTTGGGTTTTTTTTTCTAAAATAGCTCTAAAATATATAACAAAAAAAATGCACACATATCTTCAATGTAGTACATCTATATGCAATACTTCATGGTGACTTTTTAAAAATTACTTGTTGTTGCAACAAAGACAGTAGAAGGCTTGAATATTGTGCAGTAAATAAAGTAATGCTGAAAATGGGTATGAAAACAGCAGACATTTATACCGATATCGGAAACACTTTAAGGGGATATCTGATTCATTATTTTTGATAGTTTTGAAATGGACAATGGCATTTAAACAAGTCCAGAGATCCTGATAAATGACCTTTGTAGCAGATGGCCAAGATCTGCCACAACTTCTGAAATTAGCCAGGCTGCGAAAATTTGGAAGAAGATTTTAACACCTAAAATTACTGAGCATAATATTATAATCGCCGATTAGAGTAACTGAAACTGTTGAATCTATAGACCTTTCAGATAAACGGCTAGATCACAATTTGATTAACAATTATGCATTACAATATTTTCATACGCTTCCATAGAACACACCAGAAATACATTTTTGCAGTCAAAACAATTAAATATGTGATTCTGCAATACTAAACAGAGTCAAGTCTATGAAATCGGCTTGAAAAATCGTGGTATAAATGCTCCCAGATGCTGAAAGGATCGTGCAGAAGGACATTATATTGACCTACTGGATAAAATAAAGAAAAAATACGTGAGAAAAGGCTGGGTTTATTAAACAGAAAACTTACCTTTCAACCAGACATTTCTTGTCATATAAATGCGTTGTTGCAATGGCAAAAGTTATGAATTGAAATATGATTTGTTACTCCATTCGCCTTATTCACCTGATTTGACTCCGTCAGATTTCTATGCATATTTAACTGGTATGAAATTTTCGAAAAATTAACTTAAAGAGCTTTTGAAGAGTTTTTTTTCAATTTTGAAGGTATTTTTGTGGTATAAAGGCTTTGGAACATTGTTATAAAAAGTGTAAACATTGTTAAGGGAGGCTATGTTGAAAAATAGAAGAGTTTCAAATATTTTATTTATTTCTTTATACTTCATTTCGACAAGTTTTAAACGTTTCCCCTTAACAGATTAGTTGTGCAAACATCTTTTTAAATTGCACTCATGGGTCACATCTATCTTAAAAGCTATTAGGAATTCAATATATTTATTTCTTGAACATAAAACATAAAAAAGTTTTAGCCATTTAGAAGGGTTGCTCTTGAATTATTTCAGGGAATAGCAATTAATAGCATCAGCATTTAAACAACTGCCGGTTGGAGGCAGGAAGAAGGAAATGTTGCTTCAGCAAGTTTTAAAAACGGCGTTAAGGAGTGGAATTAAGCAAGGAGCAAAATATAAAACTTCTCTAAAGAGGAGGAGTTTAAAATGTATAAATAAATCTCCCACCATTGTCGTTAACAGCCAGAAATGTTGCAATACCCTTGAGGAAAAATGACTTTCTATTTCTTTATAATATGTTTTATTATTTCTAAATGAAAATCATAATATCAGATAAATTTAAATTCCAAAAACGATGATCAGATATTGGCTTAGGCTAATTTCCATATAGAATAGCTGACTGTGAGAAATATATAAACCTAAGAAACCTTGTTTGTCGTTTAACTCTCGTCATATTCATTTATTCATTTTTAGTCATTAGAGAAAGTAATGAAGTTTAAAAATTTCTGCTTATCGTTTCATTATTTACAGCAAAAATAACAAACTAATAAAATATTACCCAAATTTAGACTTGATTGGAAAGGGTTGACAAATTAGCTCAACCTTGTCTAACGTGATACCCGCGGGCGACATGGCAGCCGCAATGTCTTTTTCTAGCGCCTTTCATAAGTAAAATGCAGATATGTAATATTAATTTACATTTCAAGACAAAACTAACTTCGAACATAAGTTAAATCTCCCATAAAACATGTTTCTTCCTTTATTCGCTGAAGAAGGTGCGTTTCATCAAGTTATTTGCCCTACTTTTATATCTATTCCTTCAAAAAGTTGTGAAGTAATTAAATTAACTGCTATGGACAGGGCAAGCAAATTCGCCAATACGCTGTTTACTCGTTACTTAAATTTGCTTTTCCTAGACTTGGGCTTGTTAAAGTTACTTCAATTCCAATAAAGCAAAGCCACAAACAATGATTAATGGTGAATTCAAACGGAACTGCAATTTTTTTATTTCAAAGTTTGCACTCTTGTCAAACATTCAATAGAACTAGCGAATTGGAGGTTGCAAAGTCAGTTGCGAGTGTATTTTATTATTGTTCTTTAAATTATTGCATTATTTTTCTTAATAGCATATAATAACTAGCAAGGAACTTACAGTTTTAACAGTATTGCTTTATTGAATACACAGTAAAGTCTATTTGTTTATTTAGTGTAATGGTGGTGTGCCTGTTCTCAAGAAAAGTAATGTTGAACAGCCTTTTTCGACTAATCACAAAAACGTCATTTGTGTTTTGGTTCGACATATCTTTGCGAGAACGCATTATAATTCATAAGCATCATCAAAAATAAATGCCAACATACATAAATGTTTGACAGACTCGTACCTAGATGCAGCCTGTTTCATCTACACACCAGATTTAACATTCAAAATATTATGCAAGATTGTAAGAAGTAAATGTAGGTACATAATAATTATATTTTAAAAAGATTCAATTTTTTGTTGCTAATATCACTCTTATCACTATCGACATTAGTGGCGATAATGTAGGAAGAGGAGAAATCGTCACATGGCACCCTCAGCTTCACAGACGTCAGTTATGTGACCAAGCACATAAAAGCTTTGGACAGCATTGCTACATAGAATACGCAGCAACTAAATGATAAAATAGAGCGTACAACATAGAAATATATCTAGCTTGCTTTAAATTAAAATACATTGGATATATTAGATAGAGATAACTTATTTCAGACTCTAAACAAAGACAATTAAATGATTAATTGAGTGTTTAACATTTGTACTGTGGTGTATTGTGGTTAAAACTAATCATTTTGGTACTTCAGAAATAAATCGCGAGAAACACAAGTATATAGGCTATCAGCAGTGCCATGCACTGTTTAATGCACCCAGAGTATTAGACAGAGGAATAAGTAACCCCAAAGAGGCATGACAACAGAACAAGATTTTACGGTTAAAACAGAAGATAGTCTTCAAAAATTTAATCATACACTGAAAAAAATGTATGATAAATTTTTACATTGTACCTATTATTGATTTAAATATCTGAAGCAAATGTTCTGTCAAAAGCAAAATACGTGTGTGTTTGTGTGTGGTGTGTAAAATAAAAATTGTTTAATGAACAAACACATTTAGATATTTAGATATTTAGGGTATTACTTTTCAAATGAGCAAGAAAAAAAAAAATAAAGCTATGCCAAAAAAATTACTAACTTCGTTAAAGTTACTGGCATTTAAGAATGAACTAGTGAAGTTTATCCAACTTGGTAATAAACAGTAATGATATGACTAGAAATATAACAGATCACTCGGCCCTGAATGGTTTAATGAAGACGTAATAGAAATAGAGAATATCGGATTCTTCTATGGTAGGTGAGCGAACATTCTGTCAATTTGAGCTATGTATTAGTTACAGCTTTCTTAAAATTCAATTCACTAATGATAGCTTCAACTGCAAGATAAGAGTTATGTCAAAATCTTGAATCGATAAGTTACTTTAATTTATTGGAGGGAATGATCGTAAAGTGTTTACCATAACTGACAAGTTGCTGTAGATACTTTCTATGTAATCAATTCATTTGAGCAAGTTTAAGATACATGTCCCATAATTCTAAAGGGTCATCGAGAAGTCCCTCCGCAGCCATTGTGTAGCCGAGATTTCACTAAGGAAGCGAATTCACATGGCAGCACGCACGCTGAACATGTAGTTAATGTGTTCACTTAACTACCAAGGCAAGCGCACACTCCAAAGTCCAAACCTTAGCAATGGTGGGCGGATTAACTGCTAAAAACGGGTTTCGAATGAAGGAAGAAGTGTGAAAAATGTAGGGGTATCAATTTTCTCCTGTGCGGTGCACAATCAGAGTGCGGAGGAACTTGTTGATGACCCGTTGCTAACACCATGGTTACTGACCCAGGTTTACGTGGAAAAGGACACAATAATAACTTACTTGTGCATGCAGTATAAGTTATGCTCTGATATACAACTAAAAAGCTTGACAAAATGCATGCACGGAATAAATGTTGGTGTGTTGGGCTAAGCAGGCGTGGTCAATCCATAAGATGTGATAACTTCAAGCCACTCGCACACGTCTAACAAAAGAAACAATATGAAGTTGTGTCATTCTATCTGTGCACTGCACTAGACACTTCTGCACAGTTCCTTCCTGCACTAGCTTTTGGCATGACAATGTGACAGACAACTACAGTAATCCTATGTTAAGGGAGCCAAAGTGAGTATGACCGTACCGGAGGTAGACTCCATGATGTCGACTCCGCGACGCTCTTACTTCTCCTTAACGTCTTGATAAGCAACAAAGCGCTACTAGTTCTGAACACCTGCCAGGCGTCGTTATTATGGGCATCGCGACCTCTGCCGCTCGTTTTATTTCCATACTCTCGCCCAAACAATGCACGAATATTATCTATATTTACACTCTTCATTCAATAGCAGAAAGCGAGATTTCGTTGCGATCGAAAACAGTATTTAATGTATTTATTTACTGTAACTTACCAGCACTGAGTCTCCGACAACGATAGATGGCATATAAATCACTCAGAATTGAAATTAATTTCAAACACTTGTCTTTGTTGAATAGAAAGAGTAAGAAATATTTGTTAATTCTTGACCTTGCGACCGGGTGAAGGACCCTGTCGCTCCATCTTTTCTTCAGTCAGTACAGTTTAATGTGTAGGAATGATTGAGGTTAAAGGCTCCAGTAATCAAAGTTAGATACTAATCATTTCTTATTTCTCTTCGAAAGAAACATCCACCTATTTTCAAAATATTGTATAAGAGTTTTCTTTCGTTTATTCACGTGCAAAGCAGGGTTTTCTGCATTAATGCACATCGCCAAGAAGACGACACCAGTTTATCAAGCCCCTTCAATAGACGTGCAGAAGGTTTGACCTGAGCCATGTTGTATAACTTAACTAATATTATTGGATCAAACTTACAGTTTACAAATAATTAATCTAACTCTTTCTATTGCATAACAAATAGCCTTTTATTAATCATATTACTGACATTCTTTCATGAAATTTTACAAATTACAAATTCTTAATAGCCATTGCACCCTAAATATGTTCAGTACCTCCTGACTCGTACATTCAAAAAAATAGTAAAATGTAATCAAATGCAACTTATGTTGTTTGTTCCCAAGGTCAGTCCTGGTGGTATAGTGGTAACCATACATGCCTCCTAAACCCAAGATCGCACGTTCAATCCCAACCGGGATTGATGGATTTTTTCCGACGTAGATTTACGGCATGTAAAAAACCTCAAGCCTGAAAGAAGAGGCCTCTGAGCAAAATTTGTCGGCCGTTTCACGCCCTGAATTGAATGGGACGATGGTGATCTGAGATGTTAAAGAGCGTTCGTAAATAAAACAAATCAACAACAAAATGTTCCCAAGAACGTCATTCTTCAATGTTTGCTCATAATAGTTCGGATCTAAATTAACAGCCTCATGGTCTACTGGTAGCATTTGCGACTACTTATCCGAAGGTCCTGGGTTCGAAGTCTGTCTGGTTAAGGTTTTTTTTTCTGAATTTTTCATTGCCCTGAGAAGGTGAATGCCAGAGAGTTAAAAGGTGGCAAGGACTCCGAGCTCATTTATGCCATCAATACAGACTCGCACCTATAGTATTCAGTCTACAATCTACAGACGTCGCACAACAAATAAAATATTAAAGAGAAAACAGAAAAAGAAACACCTGAGTTTCCAAATATAATCTCATCATCTGCGGACATTGTGTTCCGAATTTAAGGGAAGGTAAAATGGGAGAGATAAAATAAATCCTTGAATAAAACTAGAACAGTAAACTATTTTACAAATTTATGTTGCGAAAACTGTAGCTTTAGCAGCAATTAAGAGAGAATTTCGTGCTAAGCGCATTAGTTTTCCTTGGAAATATAAGGTTTTACTTTTTAAATTATTTGATTCCAATATACTTTTTTAAATTTTAGTATTTAATTCATAGTTTTAAATAATATTAGTATTTACCTTATATACTGTCATCGCGATATCATAACCTTGCTAGATTACCCCTCTGTCTGGCAGTCGATTTTAGCCAGCTACAGTTCAAATACATATTTGATCAAGATGCCTAGCTGAAGTTCCATTTCGTATTTCTGCTCAGAACTGTGGACAAGTTTTTTTGGTTTGATTTAGCTCTGCTTGTTTCCAGATTAATTAATAAGTGCTGCAAATAGATCAGACACTCTGCATGATCACTAAAACTATCATACTAAAGAATGCATAAAATTGTTAGAAATAAAATTTCCTTCAGGCCTCTGAAATTTGTTTAAAGTCAAACGATACGACTCTTCGTTTCTGAATTCGCTGTTCATTTATGCGCGCCTACTTCGGTGATGTTTCAAAGGTTCTATATGAGTCTTTTCAGAATTATAGCCCCTACTTATTTACTTATTTTCAGGAAAGTTTAGTTGCAATTACTGTTTGATATTTTTAAACACTCATTTTATTTTTTCCCTTGTTAAAGACTCTTCGTATTCCAAATCTCGTTGTTCTTTTGTTCCCCTTCTGCAGCGTTATACTCTGTCGAGCCTTTATGGCTAGAAAGTGTAAATTATCTATCCCGTTAATCAGGATTGCAGACAATTTTATTTATGCTGGCAATGTATACTCATCGTGGGGATGTAGGTTGACAAGAGAGGTGAGAAGTAAGCTTGGCTATTTCGCATATCCAGCCACTAATGTAACAACATACTACCGTCATATTTTAGTACATTTAAGCTTCCTCCGCTCCATAATTTACGTACTATTCTGAATGCGAAGTTGCTTCGTCTTTGAGAATTGCAACATTCAAATGTCACATACATTGAGGAATATTATTTGCTTGTCTAACAAGCGCAACAAAGATTTTATTTACCACAGCACCACCATCTGCACACTTGCCTTTTATAATCCTCTAAATATGTACGTATGGAGCAAGGTTAACTTTTTAGCGAATTCTGAAGGAAGTAAGCTATTGCGGTTGTACCAAGGAAAGATTTTTTATAACTTCTCCAACTCTGAATCGATAGTGCCTACTAAGCATCTACAATTAAAAAGTATATATATAATGTGTGTGTGTGTGTGTGTGTGTGTCCGCCAACACTCTAGCAGTCGCAATTTTTTTTTCTGTCAACCAAACTCGGCATATAACCATCAGTTATAAAGCAGTTGTTTTTAAAAACAACGCTCTAGAGGCCGCACTTTTTGCTTTATCACAACGAAACTGAGTAATCTCTTTAAAATAAATTGATTAAAACAGTTTTAGAAAACCATGGCAGTTGGGCGAGTAGGAGTGTGGGTATTCCTGAAAAAACTTTTGGGGGTTAAAGCGAAAAAAAAAAAAAAAAAAAAATAGCGGCCGCAATTGTGATTTTTTCAAGAAAACTTGGTACATGTCATTGAAATAAAGTACGAAAAATAGTTTCCAAAAAGCAGTAAAATCGGACTATTAGGAAGGATGTTTACCTGCACTCCAGAATTTAAAAATCGCTCTAGTGGCATTAATAATTTTTTTTTTCGCAACGAAACACTGTACGTGCTATTTAAATACAACAAGAAAAATGGTTTCTGAAAATCAAAGAAATAGGGCCATTAGAAACCCAAAATTTAAAAATCGCTCTAGCAGCACCAAAAATTGTTTTTTTTAAAACAAAGTTTGGATCATACCATTTAAATAAAATAAGAAAAATAGTTTTTGAAAAATTATCAGATTATTGATAGTAGGGGGTTACCTGAAAAACAAGTGGGGGTTAAACTGAAATTTAATCGCTCTAACGGCAGCAATTTCATTTTTTTAAAAAGGAAAATCGATATATGCTATTGGAATAAAATAAGAAAAACAGTTTCTGAAAATCAGCGAAATTATACTATTAGCAGAGAGTGAGGTTACCCAAAATTTAAAAATCGCTCTAGTGCCTGTAATATATGCTTTTTCGCAACGAAACTCGGCATATATCATTTAAATCAAATAAGTTTCTGAAAATCAGTGAATTTACATTATTAGAAGGGGGGGTTTACCTGAAATCCAAAATTTAAAATTTGTTCTAGCGGCACTTTGCTTTTTCGACCCAAAACTCCGCATATACTATATAAACAAAATAAGAAAAAATAGTTCCTGAAAATCATGCAATCCGACCATTTGGGGTGGCGATATATAGGAAACCACATTTTAAAAATAGCTCTACCAACACGTATATTTGTTTCTTCACAACAAAATTTGGTATATACTATTTAAATAAACAAGAGAAATAATTTCTGAAAATCAGAAATTGGACTATTAGGGGGAAAAAAAAGGTATACTGGAAAAACGAAATTTAAAAAGGACTGTTGTGTTCAATTTTCCCCATATTGTTTTAAAATATAACGAGAAAATAATTCAACATATAAGTTGTGTTTATTTTATATTTAACAAAGCATCTTCGTGAAGATAGCAAATATGAAATATTAATTTAATGTTCTTGAGAATTATATTTGTATGTAAGAGCGCTTTGTAATAACCTTCAGAAAAATGTTTGCGTTATTCGTTTTTAATACAATTACATTCAAATTTCAATTTATTGTTGAGTCTGTATATTTGCTTAGTACGTCAAAATTGTTTTTAAATAGTAGCACGTTTTTGTTTTATTGAAACATATGAACATCATCTTAAATGCCCAATATAACTCGAAACTTTTTATTTTAGTGAATATAAAGATATTAAGCGTTCAGTTCATAAACATACTTTAAAAATACACACACAGTATAGCTTTGTCTATCAGTGGTCGGTCACATATTTCAGTTAATTAATAGTATACCAATAATTTTTGTGGTTTAATCTCAATCACAATAATTATTATTCTAAAAATGTGGTTTCTCTTTTGTGATTATTATAGATTGCAAGAATTCTGATTGGTCCCGTAATACCACATTGAAATGCCATACCTTATTTCATTTCAGTAATTAAAAAGTCCTCTTTTGGATTTTATATTAATTTTTTATTAAAAATTATTTAACTCGGTGAGGAATTCGCTTAGTTTTGCGTGTCGGACTTTTGTTTCTTTACGCAAAAAGGAATTAATAATTTATATGTTAATCGCATTAATATAAAAGGTCTAAGACAACGTTCATAATCGGCCTTATGACTATCTCATTACAGTGAACGGTGATGTAATGGCTATGGGTTTAAGTCTTTCTTTGGGCACGGGTGAATTTCAATTATTTTTTCCGATGACATTGCCACGAAATTCCGCCATGATTTTGATGATTTGTTTTATTTATAGACGCTCTTTCTTTAATATCTCAGGTCATCTGCGTCCCATTCAATTCAGGGCGTGAAACGGCCGACAAATTTTGCTCAGAGTCCTCTTCTTTCAGGCTTCAGGTTCTTTTTCGTGCCGTAAACGTACGACACGGGACCCGCGGCTTTACTTCCCTTCCGAAGGAAGCCATACTTTGGATTTTTACGCCCGAAAAAATCCATCGATCCTGGCCAGATTCGAAGTCTTAGAAGGCAAGTACGGTTACCACTACACCAACAGGACCCGTCGTGGCGATTTTGGAGCTGCGATGCATTGTCATAGTCATCGCTAAGAGAGGTCAGAAATTGACCTCGATGCGGTACGGTACCAGGTTTCCAGCATTGATTTTCTATCTGTAGGTAATCTACGGTAGCATCTCATTTCTAAACTCCCTGTACACTGGACTGAATAATAAATGCCGATACGATACATTGTAGTTTTCCGAGGACGATGCAAAAATGGCGCTCACCATTATTTTGCACCAAAGTACAATATATTAAGCTGAAAAGACAGGATAGGAATGAATGGATTAATCCAACTCAAAGTAACATTTGTTAACAAACATTTTAGAACAAATGTATTGGTTAACTACATTTCTCAACATTTTACAAATGTGCCAGTAGTATTAAAACATTTTCAGATGTCTACTTCTTTAATCACTATAGAAAGACATGTGTTTATCTCATAAATTATAGTCTGTTAGTTCTATTGTACATTTAAATATTGCTTGTTAAAAATGTCTGAGTGTCATATTTTTCTTATCACAAAACCCTGAATGATTTTTCAAATCGGTGGGTTATAATCACATATTCATATTCACAAATAAGGGAGGACTGTAATAAATAAATACTTGAGCACACTATATACACATGTAGGTTGTCCAAAGGTTAATTATTTTCTCCAAAACAACTATGTATATAAAAACAAAATATTATTTCTTCACATAGTTCACTTATACACCTATATTTCCTGCATTCAGCTTTGCAGTATTTCAGGAGTACAGAAGTTTTAAGTCCTCTCTTCAGCCATATAAAAACATTTCATACATTTCTTAATATTCAAAGAATAGATGTAAAAAGTGATGTTCACTTGGTGAGATATAAATTTTTCTAGCTCACTTTGTTAGATGAGTAATATATTGTCAAGCATTTTCATGTTGAAATGTCACTAGGCCAGAATGTACAACCCAGCATAGTCGTTGCTTCCTTCAGTGCTAGCACATATGGAATCATTGGCTGTCGGGTAGGGCCCACCCTACAGCACAAGTACAACATAAATTATCAACAACCCCTGTTCTTTATCTGTGGCCAGTATATTCAAAATGAGTATTACAAAAACATTTGATTGTCTACCCCTAAGTTTTATGGCATATGAACATTACTGTCAATAATTTTCAAGTGCAAGAGTCTTCAAAACTTTCATATTTCAATCAATATTGCAGAGCAAAGCATGAACTAAAATAACATAAACTATTATAAAAAGTGGCATGAGAGACTTCTTTACATTTTGTATTTTTTATCTTTTAAATATCTATTTTTCGCCAGGGGGATCCAGAGGACATGTGTCATATGGGAAGGAAGTTAATAATCTTTTGCACATACCATTGTTGAAGTCACATAATCATAGCCACACAATTGTTAGTTTCACACTAATATCATATGTTTCACATGCACTGCTGTTATTGTCATGTAGTTCAAGCGACACAATTGCTAGTTCCATGCTAGTATCCCATGTTTAGGGTTGGATTTTTTTTTTGATTGATTTTATTTATGGGCGCTCTTTAACATCTCAGCTCATCAGCATCCCATTCAACTCAGGGCATGAAACAGCCGACAAATTTTGCTCAGAGGCCTTTCTTTCAGGCTTGAGGTTCTTTTTTGTGCCATAAATGTATGACATGGGACCCACGGTTTTGCTTCCCTCCTGAAGGAAGCCATACTTAGGATTTTTACGCCCGAAAAAATCCATCGGTTCTGGCCAGGTTTGAACCCGCAATCTTGGGTTTAGGAGGCAAGTATGGTAACCACTACACCACCAGGACCGACTTTAGAGTTGGAGTAATGTGTTTGCGCATGAGCATAAATGTTGAGGGTATGAACTTGGTATATGGAGCAGTTAAGAGTGGAACTTTGAAGGAAGAAGACGTTTAGCCACATGACAGTGTTAAAGTAATGCACAGTTCAATTTAATATGATGTAATAAACTGGATGTTTTGATTTCATAACAGGTAGCAGTTAATCTACATCCTGGTACCATTCTCTTCCTGGTATTTTATAGTTTTAATAACAGATCACTAAGATATATTCTGATACAAAGATTTAAGCTTGCTAGATGTAATAAGGATTACTCTAATGCAGTAAAGTGAATGCTCTAGGGCTAGGAACTGTGACAATATCCTCTCTGGAAAGGAAGAATTAGACTTAAAAAGTTCATGCCTTGGCTAGGATTCAAACCACAAATTCTGGCCATGACCCAAATTTTTCAACTAATGTCTTGCACACTGCTAGTGTAAAAAACTATTTCTATAATTATATTCTCTTTGCTTATCAGTTTTGGTCCTATTCTTTGGATAACAGGATGAATGTTATTGATAACTGAAGATCTTCTGTTTCATGATTCTTTCGTTTGCAGAAGCAATGATAACAATAAAAATCTGAGCATGAAGTAACTCTTCTCTGAGCACATTCTTCAGCCTACAAAGATATCACAGCAACTTTCACCTTCTTTGACAAGAAATGCCATAATTATGTACTTTTACATAACTGAAGTTATCTTTAAAGACTCCACATTTACAATAGTCAATTTAATAATGGTGTAACAGATTTTAAGAAGAGGGGGGGAAAGGATGTACATGAACAACCTACATATGCTTTTTAGTTACAGTCTAATATCTCTTTGTCATCATTCAATCATTCATTCAGTAAAATTGAGAGATGGGGTGAAATGAACTGCAATGGAATACCTGTTATTGTACTTCGATGCAGAGTATTACTAAGTTACAAGTTTAAGATCTAAGGTAGTTATGTGCACATGTCATAATAATGGATTCATTTAACATTAGTCACACATGTGGAAACGGCAAGCAATTACCAAACCTTTAGTTCCCAACTGTGGAAAAACAATAGTCAATCACGTTTGGGGGAGAAAAAAGAACACCTAAGATATTTAAATTAACCACTTTGCCTTTGAAGCCATATTTCATGGTTAATGCAACAAAATTTGCTCTCATCTTCCAACTCATCCATATGTATATCTTAATCGAGAACAAGCAAATAATTCCAGAGATTTACTGCCCAGAAAGCTCAATGATATTTTAACTGTAGAAACAGTTATATCAGAATACAAAATGAACAAATAATTTCATTTGTGCAAATTGATAAAAAACAAAAAAATTGTAATATAATACTCTGCAGAAGATCTGAAAATACTAGATGACTATTGGAATTTTCTAACCCCTTCAATTAAACCTCTCAATGCAAACAATCAGAAAATTTAAAAGTATTTTTGTTAATCCTGAAAGTCAAATATCTGGTAACTTCAGGCTGCTAACAGTGCCCATTTATGCACAAGAAAGAAAGAAAAATAAGCCTTGTAACATCTATATTCAATGTTAAAGGTTGCTATTTATGTTGCACTGCTTTTTGGGTTTCTAATCACACTCTTTTACACTTTTATTTCCTACACCAGTCTTCTTTTTTCTTAATTGTTTATGTAAGACATGGATATTTTTATGATGCCTGCTCAAATTATTTGGAGATTTAAACCACATATCACATTCCTTACAGTGATATGGTTTCTCATCTGTATGTGAACGCTTGTGACTTTTCAGTGCTGTTGGATCTGAGTATTTGGCATCACATATATCACAACAATATGGCTTTTCCCCAGTATGCAGACGTACATGGCGAATAAGGCTTGCACGGCTACATGACTGCTTTCCACAATAACTGCACCTGGAACAGCAAGATGATCACAATAATGTTAGTGAAGTATATTATAAAATCATAATTATATGTCTGAAAGTAGCTTTTCCCCCCCCCCCAAAAAAAAATATAGAAGTTCCTATACCAAGTTGTCTATATTAATCTACCTAATATCATCTTAATATAATGTTAAGTTTTTAATGAAATAAAAATAACCCTGATATTTTGATTTCTTGGTGACAGCTGTAGTTAAAACCTTTTAACATTAAACATCAATTGCTTTTTAAATGACCTTTCTACACTCCTCCAGTCTCTGTGATCACTTATTGATTGTAATGTGTACAAATCCATTTTTTACCAGGAAACCATAATGCTGTTAATTTTGCATTGCCCCTTCATGCAAATCATATTCTGAACTACCTCCCACACCTTAAAGTACAATTTTTTTTAGATATGGGCTACTGGAAAGTCAGAGAAGTGAAGTCCGCACATTCCTTCAAAGTCACTCCTGTGTAGATTTTGTCCTGCAGACCAATCTTGCTGGGAGCTCCAATATTATTTGTAGAATAATATGTTGCTCAAAGGCTTAATTGGATGCAACTATATGCCCTAGTAGACACTGGCTGAGGTTTTAACTCCTTTCTAACAGATATGAGCATTAGAGTTACCAGCATACAAGGTGTGAATCACATCCATAATTGAGGAAAAATGATGCCTTCTCAGAACTTCAGGGCTTTCTCAAGAGCCTCTCATCTCATCAGCTTGAGGTATTAACCCTTCCTTTTGACAATTGAAAGAATCCTCAATTCAGAACATCTTAAAGAATCCTTTAGCCAACTACAGCCACAGATTAAGAAAATAATTTGTGTTTTGCCAGTAATATTTTACACCAAGGTAATTTTTTTACCAGTAGCACATTTTTTATAGCTTTAACTCATGAGCCATGTTTAATGGCTTCCTGAAAGGATTTTGTCAGAACATGTCACCATTTTTTCAACTTGCCTTCTCATCCTGACATATGTAGTCATCCCTGCCTTGGTCAATCTTCGATGCTCTTTACAATTTATCTCTGTATTATTACCCCAATCCATTAATAAAGCTTTATTTAACACACTTTCTCTTCTGTAGCTGAACAAAGATATCCTTACATGCTTTCCTACAAGAACATTATTCATCTTCAAAGCTTGTCGAACACATTAACAAAAATTTTGTAATGGTATTTGTGATAACACTAAATGCATAAAAAAATTCAGTCATTTTAATATAAATTATACTACTGAAATTATTAACAGTGAAGTAGTAAAATAAAGGAGTTGGTTTGGCAACACTTATAAACGTGTTTCCTGAAACGTATCTATTTAAAACCAAGAAAGTGAAGTATAAGTGTTGCCAAACCAACTTTATGTCAACTTTGCTTCAGGCATTAAATAAAAATGTTAAGTTTTCTGTTTTTACACATCTAAACCACGACTTTAAAATATCTTTGCATTATAGTTTTTATAACATTTTATTGCCATTGGAAGAATAATTTTGTCATGTTCATTCTCTTTCAAAGTTTTAACTTTTTTTTTGTGGGCATGCCATTAGTCTTCAAGAAGATGGATGGAAGAAAGGCACAAATGCGCCAGAATTCCACTAGCTTTAAGGCTACCTGATATTCATCCTTTTATGGTGAAGTGAATTTCAGAAAACCCAATTCAGTTTTTTTGTGTATGTGTGTATACTGGATTTCAAACTGCATTTGCCAGCTAACAATCAGATTCTTGGTGCCTGAAACTTGGCATTCATACTTAATTTGAATAATAGCACAAATTTGGTATTTTTGCTCAGACAATATGTTAAAAAGTTTTGTACATACAAAAGTTAACAAGTTAACACTTGTTAACTTTAACTTTTGATTGAATGTTTTGCATTTCAATTAGCTCAACTTTTAAGAGAAACATGATGCATATTTAGAACCAATTGGTGGTAGTATCTTGCAGTGGTGGTATGGGGATTAAAATCATCAATATTTTGGAATCTATCCAATAAGTCATATCCATGCAATCCAATTATTATTGCTGAGCAACTCCCTCTCTTCCCAATGTTCACATTTCAAATATATTCAAAGGCCTTACAATTTTTAGGGAATGGTTTCACCAAAAGGCATAATCTTTGATCTGTTCATAGATTTTATCAATGTAAAAGTAATGGATATCAAGAGCTTCATGTGGAGTCCAAATCGCAGAACAGTGCAGCTAACTTAGCATTCACAAAGCAAATATGAGTTTCTAGCATATTTTCAAATTATAGTGTTCCTTAGGGACCACATCTACTTGACAAAATTACATAATCTTTCCAAAGTGAGTTGATCACTTGTGTTTAACAGGTCATATATTTGAATAGCATTTTACTTTAGCACTATATTGAAGATATGACATTTACAGAGAAAAGAGCTGGCAAACTTGACTTGATCTCTAGTTGGGACCATTTTGCCTGGGTATCTTGTACTGGAGAAGGAACATTAGATGCTACGAACTACGGACTCATATATATCTTCATTTCATTCATCTTGAAAGATGTTAATAGCTGTTGGACATAAATGTTTCCACAATTTTTTTATAAAAATTTCATAAATAAATAGAGAAAAGAACAAATTAAATATTTTACCCAATACATAACTCACTTAAACACTTTATTGGCTTTGCAACCCATTCTTGAATGAATGGTATATGTCCTTCTTGCTTTAAAAGACTTCTTGCAACCAACACACTCATATGTGCGACGAGGTGCATGAGATAATTGGTGTTTCTTCCACTGAGATTGTGTTTTGAAGCGTTTTCCGCACAATTGACACAGAAACGGTGTTTCATCTAAGTGAAGTCGTTGGTGAACTGCGAGATAACTGCTTGTTGTAAATGATTTGCCACATGATGAACAGTGGTAAGGTCGCTCCCCTGAGTGAGTACGAAGATGTACAACTAATGCTGATCTAGTTGTGAAGCGGTGATGGCAGATCTCACAAGAAAATGGCCGCTCACCTGTGTGACCACGCATATGCACCTGTAATGTTTAGCAACAAATGATATATTAATTTAATTCTGCACATGACAAAATTTTATAACATCATTGTTATTATTTATGCTTATACATCTAATAATATATATATGCTGCTGAGACATTATTTGTTTGCCCTTTACTTTATGGATAGCAATCATGTGTAATAATCTGAAAACTTTCCCATAAATTCATCCTTTTAAGCAGAATATTTTGAACTATAACAAGTACTGTAGAAAGAGGGCCCAAAAAACAAGTAAGGAGATGCACAGGACATAGAAGTTACAATGAATTGGAAGTTGACCGAAAGGCATTGCAAGCTAGACAGGAAATTTCAATGAAAGCTACCACACAATATTATATGCTTTTGTATAACTGAGTCTCTTTCATTAGTCACGTTTAAAGAATATGCAGTTTTATCTTAAATATGTAACTAAATAACAAGAACAAAATGTCCAGATATAATAATATGAAACACAAAAGTATTTATATATGTTTTGGATAGCTGCACATCTTACAGCTACAATATTGTTAAAATATGTTGTTGTTTAATGTCTTTTGTCTGGTAATAAAGCCATCTACATTCTTGCTTTGCAGTACTTCTGTAGTATGGTATTCTCTATAGATAATGAACCTCAAGTCTTCGGGTGATCTTCATTGATCTCTTCTCAAGTGCTTCTAATGGGGCATAACGGTGAAGATAGAATTTCTATGCTAAACAATCCTGATTTGTAATGAGTCTAAGGGCTGCAACTGCTGTTTCGGGTCCTTTGGGATTTTGTCCAGGTTGTAGAGGAGGGCATTCCATTTCTTGGTCTTCTGCACAGTTTTCTCTTTCTTACTTATAATGATGTATCAGTTTTAACATAATCAGGCATTTTACTGTTACAAAGGATGTGCTTGTCTTTCTTATTTGATATATTGTGTTGGCTTTTCTTGCAAGCATATCAGCTAACTCATTACCCTTAATCCCATATTATGCTGGAATCCACTGGATGTATATAGTATTATGGAGTTTCTTTAGTTGAGTTATTATTTTGTAGCAGTCCTAATTTGTGTTGGCTTCTTTGTAATGTTAGAGCATACTGCTTGAATGGCAGCCTTAAGAGTCAGAGAAAATTAATGCTTTGATGAGCTTATTTAGTGAAAGGTTCATTAATTCCTGATTTCTCCTGATTAATTCCCATATGTATTGCCATTATCTCTCCAATGGCAGTGTCTACTCCCACATGATTTCAGCTCCAGTGTGAAAATCCTTAGAAGACCCATCCACGTATATGCAGGATTTTTGTTTTTGGGAGGGGGGTGTTTGGTGTTAACTGTTTCGATATATGTGCTTTCAATATCCTTAAACGTTTCTGACTTTATGGTTTCATTACATGTAAATTAAAACTAGTAATATTAATTCTAATGGGTTTCCTCTTATCTGAAATATTAAAGAGCATCCATAAATAAACCAAATCAACAAAACTCTTATTTGAAAGTTTTTTTTAGTGTCTGGTATATTTAAGAATGATTTGAAGTGTATTACTTTTTTTAAAAAGTTTGTGTTTTTATTGTCTTATGACTGTGCCTTTTTCCCATTTAATATGCACTAGGTATTCTTAACATTTTTGCATTTGCTAAAATAGAAAATTTGGCATCTATGATCATATTTTTTATTTATTTTGAATGGTAAACTTTGCAAAATATTTTACATCAGCTGTATACCTGTCTTTTACACCCCAAATGCTGAAATTAGCTTCAACAAATATATCAAAATTTATATTCCACAAAGAAATTAAAAACTACTGTAATACTATTCAATAGACACAAAGCTAAAAGTTCTCCTGTTCCATATTCCAGATCTCTTTCTATATCACCTTTATCTTGATCTTTCTCCCCTGCACTTTTCTCAAATAACATCTTTATCTAACTGATTTTACCCTTTAGTATTAACAAATAAAATCACTAACTGTTCTTTGCAGTAAATAAGCTATATATCATTACCAGGGCCCAAATGTTGCCTCCTTAATAATGACTTATAAAATGCCCTGAACAATTATAAAAAATTATCTTTTTTTTTAAAAAATTCATTGCCTACTTAATAATGACTTATAAAATGCCCTGAACAATTATAAAAAATTATCTTTTTTTTAAAAAATTCATGAAAAGTAATGTAGGTTAGTATGTATAACTTTTTTATTAAATGTAAGTTACTAATCTTTTTAAAAGCACATATTTTACCTTCACTTGTAGTAAACCAAAAGAAACTGAAAATTACATTGTAAAAATGTAGCTACTCTATTCTGCATTGTCATAAATTACAGTGTCCAGATTTTCAAAAGTAAAGGAATACAGATTATTGGCAAGAACATTATTATATTTTGAAAAGCTCCTTTCAACATTTGCACTTACAATCTGAGCAATTTAAAGTATGCTAAATCACTAGATGTAATGTGTTTAAGTTTTTACCAGTTAGCACTTCAGAAATCAAGCCATGGAGCAGAATCCCAGATTTTTATCTAGCACACTTTTCATTTTATTTTTCAGCATTTCACCACACCACACCCACACTTCACCACACCCATCGCTAAGCACAACTTGAATTTTGTTGAGAAGTTCAATAGAAGTTTCAAGTTTCACACCACTTTCTTGAAGTGGCACAGTTGTAGAGGGTAAGAAGCCTCTTAAATATGCCAGCTTCCCCTCCATTTTGCTATTGGAAAAAAGCTTCTGATCTTGCTGAATGGCATTCATCTTGCATCTTCAGAGTGTTAACCATTGATTTCACTTGGAAGTTGTAGCAATAGTACACATCAGCATTGATCAAGGAGCCCCCATATGTAATGATGGGTTTTGGTGACTGGCAGGGGAACACTTGGAGCTATGGGTCTGAAAACTTTTCTTTTTGTTGGAGCTAAAGATTTTCTTTGTTTGATATATAAATTGATTGAATTTAGAAAGGTGGTCGCAAACTTCTTCTATAACCCTGCGCATAGCATGTACAAAGCAAGTTAGGTGCACTATATTTGAATAAAAGCCTTTAATAGCTTTAGCAGCTTTTATCATGCATGCTGCTGCATCAGTGGCAAATGCTGTTATCATGCCAAATTTCCTTGGGCCACAGTAGATGCATAGAATGGTGAAACAGTCCACAGATTGTTGAATGGTGAGCTGCTTCCAAGTTCAGTGTTCAGTAGAAATACTTGACCTGCGCTGTTAATTTCCATAGTCCCCAGAATGACATGGACTATGGAGCAGCCTTTAGTCATGCTAGTTTTATCAAGAGAGACAAAGATCTTGTTAGGTTTTATTGTCCTTCTAATTTTTATAGCACTGTTAATAACTGTTATTTAATTCTTCATTACTACAATTCAATCTTATTATATGCAAATTAAGAAAATAATTGCGGATTAAATAATTATTATGCACACATACCCAATCAAAAGAATTTCCACATCTCCTTTACCATCCTTTTGTTCATTTTCTGTTGATTGCCAAGATTGATGGTCATCTGTTGAGCAGTGATATAATAATCATGACTTAATGTATGGTATGGAAATCCACCTAGAATTGGTGGTACAATAAGTTTTATGAACATTACAGATGAAAAAATTGCTCATCAATAGCTTCCTTGACCTCCCCAGTGGTCCTTTTATGAATATGACTGCCTGTAAATCTGGAGGTCCTGGGAGAACTTTTTCCATTCCTTGAAAAGGTAAATTTTGAGCCTGGCAGGCTCTGGACTCATTTACATCAAATATTAATCCATTGTCTCTTTAACCCTTTGTTGTTATGAGAGATGTTAAAATGGGGAAAAAATAAAAGAAAGTTTTGTTCTAAACTCATTGAAAACTATATTCATAGCATTAAAACCACATTTACACTCAACAGTGCCATGGATTTAACTGCATTTGTTGAGGGGATCAAGGTGTTAGGAAGTTTCTTGCCACCTTTGTTAAATAGTCACTGAAACTATTTAGTATTGTAACTACACTAGCAAGTTGAAATTGTGTGCAGATTTTTTATTATACTTTCTTCTCCTTATCACAAATGATTTTTTTCTATTGCCAGATTTTGAAGTGCTTAATTCCAATACGTGGTCTGAAGATGTATAACAGATTAATGTACATTTGCAGAAAAAGTACCAAAGCAGCAACCTGGCACAAGAACCCTCTGATCACAGGCACACTGATGATAGATGAAAGGAAATGATAAATTAGGAAAGGAAGTGTTCCAGGAGTAACTTTAGGGTAACTCCTAGGCATCTGTCATTGATAAGAAAACTGAGGAAAATCTGAAAAAAATTTCAGTTGGACAGCATGGTCCTAGCAGGAATTGAACTCCAGATCATTATATTAGATACCCTTTAATGCACATAAACCTAACATCAGTTTATTGTATTTACTCATAAGTTACATTCTCCTTTTTTTATTTTTATAGCCAGAAATAGTATATAGAGAGTTCAATGTGCAGCAATTAACATTGCAAACATGGTAGGAAAATTCTACTCAACAATGGGAATAATTTAGAGTTTTATTTGAAACACATATGAACTATCCAGAGAGTATGTATCAATATAAAAATTGTTTAACATCAAAATTACTATAATCCATTATACTAAATTAAGATTCATGGTACCGATACCATTGATGCTAAATACTACACTTTACATATGGAGAAAAAATAAAAAGAACATATTTTCATTACTAATTTATAAGAACTTTTAATTCAAACATACCTATTTTGCCTAGTTTTTATTTGGGAGTAATTTGCTCTAATAACTTATGGACTTTGTTGAACAGCTGCACAATGTCACTCAATATATAATCTTAGGTATGAAATGCCTGTAAATATTAATATACTTTGATATAGCAGCAATATTTTACATAAGTTACATTTCAAAATTAAAATTTCTGATTCTATTGTATGATTTAGTTGAACTACATGCTCTTAATGCTTCATTTACTTGTCATAATATGTAGAACGAGTTTCCAGAACATTTCATTCTCATCAGCCAAGCTAAAATTCAACTCTGAGTGTGTAGTTCAACTGAATCATACAATAATATCAATTATATGATTGGCTTTACTGTGCAAGTTACAATTTACATTTTAATTTCTGATTCTATTAATTTACCTAATTCCTGCTTCCAATCAACTTGTGGCTACTATCAGCATCATCTGATATCCTTTCCAGTGCTTTTGTTGTTCAGCATGATAGTACTTACTGATAACACTGCTATCAAACACTAACCACTAGGGAGGCAATAATTGTTTTGCACTGTCATAAAATGGTGATATTGTGAAATAATAATATACACGATTTTCACAGAATTACTGTGCAGTATAATGTGTATTTGTTTTAATTTTAATTTTCTTCACTCTTTGTTTAGTATGTGAGGGAATCTAATATGCAAATAAATAAAATAGTTGATACATATGCAGTGTTAGAGCTCACCTGAAGATTATCATTTTGAGTGAATCGTTTCTGACAAACTGTGCAGGCATATGGTTTCTCCCCACTATGCACACGCTGATGTTTGCGCAACTTTCCAGTATCTCGAAATATTTTCCCACAATCGGCACAGCACACACATTTTGGCCCTTTCATATGATTATGCTCATTTTTCCAATGTCTACTGAAGGACTGTACTTCAATGAATTCCAGGCTGCAAATCCCACATTTATAAGTGGATTCATTTGAGTTCCTCAGTTTAGGCAATGTTAATCCAAATATACCATTCAACCTTTCATCCCTGGAATACAAAAAATATGTCTCATATATTTTGTAATGTTGTACATAAATTAAAACATTAGCATTGCACACTTTTAGAGATCATTTAACTGCAAAGCTCCAAGATCTACATGTTTAGATGCTACAAAGCTTTATGATAAAGGGTTTTTGTTTGAGAGATGAAAGTTTTATTATATGAAATGAAACATAAACAAAGTTGGCAACATTACAAATAAGTTGATAGGGTGGCCAAGTTTTGGAGGCACTGCATAGCTTGATGTAAGGGAAAGCTGAACTAAATGTGACCAGTCTGGGTGATGCATCCATGAATATAAAAGTAACTTTGCACAATATTGGCATGTAATGGATAAGTCCAAGCATAAAATGCAGTATGATCCAATTCCTGTGAAAAGATCCTTCTGCAAGCGAAACCTTTTGTTGAATGCAAACAAACAGTTTGGCAAACTGTTGCAAGTTATCTATAGGCTCCATAACTTACTGCACATGCTCCTCTTTTCCATTAATATACTTAAATATACTTTACATCTTGGCGATAGGTGCAATTAAGCTGGAAGAATTCTACTTCAACTTTGCTTCCAACTCTCTTGGTCATGTACTTGAATGTTGCTTTCTATTTTCTGAAACTGTTCCCTACCAGTAATACACTCATTTGTAAATTTGATTAGACAGTTGATTCTACGGTAACACATTATTTTAAACATGAATCAGTTCGTGTGCTTACAAATTTTTCAGAACTTTTCTGACCAATTGCCTCCTTTAGCTTAGTTTAGTTCCTGGAGCATGAGTTTGTGAAGTAGTCATAGAGACCTACAAACACAGGACTTGTCATATACAATTACCACATTAGCACTTAATCTACATTTACAAAATGTATTGTGTACAGCTACATAAATAGTTACAATAAAAATGAAAAAACAACACCTATTAACAATTCAACAAACAACAAAAACAGAGAAGCAGAAACAGACAATTCACTTAATCACACAAATTTTACTATATACATGTTTACATATGCATTGATGTAAAATTATTGCAATATTTTTAACACAGTATAAAATAATGTCACTCTATATTCCTTTACAGAATAATAGGTTTTGTACATAGGTATTTAATGACAGTAGATTTAAAGGAATTATCGTTATTTATTACGGCTTTTAAGCTAGTGGAAAGAGTATTTGTACTAAAATGCATTGATAATACACTCCTTTTTGATGGCAGGAAAGTATAACTGCAAAAATTTCAGAAATTCAATTCATGATATTGTACACAAATCTATCTAAAGGTTCAGTGCACAACAATATACATGCACAAAAACATATATTTTTAACTGAGGAAATGCACAAAACTGCAAATCTTAAGCATTTGTCAACAGAAGTACTCCCAAAATTAGTACAAGCAAGGTTTTTGAGCTACTAAGAAAAAATTAATGAAATCTGAAACATTACTAGAGCAGAACTTAATTATTTCAATCAGACTGTGTTTAGCTGAGTGGGAATGACAATCCTGGCATCTTATTTATCTTAGAAAGAGGAGGTGATGTAGGGTAATGCTGGCTGCAGCTTGCTCATTATCCAAGACATAAAATACTATATCAGCAGAATGAATATGGTATTTTGAGGACATTAAGTTAAAATTAAGCGTGTCTTTCTATTACAGAAAAAAGCCATACGAATAATTGCTGGTACACATAGTAGGCTTTCATGCAGAAACCTCTTAAGGCAATTTGAAATTTATATCTTCCATGTGAATAAATATTATCTTTCCTAGAGTTTTATATAAGAAATAAAGAAAAAGTTATACAAAATCAAAATATACATGATAAGAATACTAGACAAAAAGTAAGTCTACATAAACCAGTTTCAACACTTTGCCATTAAAAAGGAGTTTATTAAGAATGCATTTTAGTACAAAACATTCTTCCTTTTAATCTAAAAACCTTAAAAATGGTAAATCCTTCAAATCTGCTCTTAGAAAATACATGTGTAAAAACAGAGCTATTATCCTGTAAATGATTGACAGTATATTATACTGATTTATAAATATTGTAATGATTTTATATCAATGTATATTTAAATATGTATACAATAAAATTTGTATGAATGAGTGACCTGTCTATTTCTGCTCCTCTGGTTTTTGTCTTGGTTGAGTTGTTCTAGATGTTGCTTTTTCATTTTTATTGTAACCATTTATGCAGAAGCACAGAACATTATTTGTAAATGTAGAATGTGCGCTAATGTGATAATTGTAAATGACAAATTCTATATTTGTAAATCCTGTGACTGCTTCGCAAACTCACTGAATGCTCCAGGAACTGAACTAAACAGACAAAGCTTAGAATTAAAGCTTGACATTGGTTCTATGATCTTATGATTCTGCACATGATAGTATTGCAATGTTACTAATCAGGTGCCTTTGCAGAAAAAGAAAGAAAGGTAATGGAGGAAAGCAGATAATTACCTTATAAGATTCAAAGCCCCATATTTAAAAGAGGAGATTTATAGTCATTACTATTTTATTTTTAGTTAGTAATGTAATATACTTTATTTTTGGCTGAACTTTTAACACCTGTGTCAGACAATGAAATTGCTTCCTATTTATGAAAATATTATATATGCTTATAATAAATATATATGTGGGCAGGTTAGATTAGGTAAGCTTAACTTAATGATTTAAAAGTTACACAAACTGCTTTATTTCCCTGTTCAGTGCTGAGCACATTAGCTAACTTTCGTATTCCCTTGCTGTTTACCATATACTTACCTTTTCTCTAGCACTCCATTTTCTGGAGCATTATCTTCTTTAAGAATCACTTCTTCATGCTTCACCCTGATTTCATCACTATGTAAATCAGACCATTCATAGATTGTATCTTCAGGTTCCTCTTTTATATCGACCTGCTGTAAAGTGAATATCTACATTACATTTATAAAAATAGTGTCTAATTAGAACTTTTTCATAGTACTATTTTTTCATTGGAAATAAATATTTTTCAATTTCATCCTTCATCCTCATAGAACTGTTTACATGCATTAAATTTCTCAATCTGTAAATTAGTAATCGGCTAAATTACATTAGCTGTTGCTCTCTGAGATATGACAACTGTCTTCCAGGTCCAACTCCCAATTTGTAAAAGTGATTCAAATTATATAAAATTCCAATGAAATGTTTTACGAAGTTTAGGCATTATGCTGCTGAAACAACATGTACTTACGTCAAGTTCTTGCTTTATAGTTGTAAGCAGTACCGTTTCAGGAGTTGGAAGTGTTTCTTCCTCTTTGGTTGAACTTGCCATGACCATTGAAAGCCTTAACCAAATCTAAAATAAAACAGAAAGCTGAAGCATTGTTTGCAGATAAAGTATGTACCTAACGAAACTCTCCTTTTAAACTTGCTGTGTGACTTTGGCAGAGTTTTGAACACTGAATGCTTTCCTTAATGCCCATCATAATAAAAATAAATTTGGCTGTGCCACGGAATATATTCTATTTTAAGTACAAATAGCATGAAAGTACGTTCATTTGGATATTTTGTATTATGCTAACATCAATAATACTTTAAATTTATTATGAGTTAGCGTAAAAGACGTAATGAAATTTCCCAGGTGTTAGGTTAAGTTTGCTCATAACGACGGCTGATATTATGCAATATACATGCTCTCATGGAAAATATCGATAAGGAGGCATGTACTGTGATATAAAATTATGAAAATATACGTTTACAAACCATTTTTTCCATTAATAAAAGAAAAAATTATAAAAACTACAGTTTGTTTTAACTGTATTGTTATTTCTCGTGCATTTTCAAAGTGAAGCAACAAAAAAATAATTTAAGCAGTTTAAGTTAACATTTGCATTTACCTGAGTTTTTTTACCATTTCCACGCTTTTAATTTGCTATCATGTTACAAAAATCTTCCACACTGGAAATTCGAAACTGTTGGCAGCAGTCAGCTGTTGTTGGCCATTCTGTTTTGCGATTTATAACAATTCACAAAATTTCTAAGAGATGGCAGTTAAGTAGTAAAAAATATGTCGGAGTTGGAGGAAAATGTCTTGAGTTACAGAACATAGGAATAGAAAAGAATTAACATTAATGATTTATGACAATGTTAAAACAACTTTCTTCATTGGGCATGAATTGTTGCATTTAATGAACTAAAACAGGTGAATTAGACATGAAAAGAAGGTTAGTGCCATATGGGACAGAACACTATGAAAAACACTGTGTGGTAATTAACTTACAAACGTCATGAAATTGTTTTCATTAATATTTATTAATAATGCTCTATCATTAATGATATCAACATCACGCTTCAGTACTAAAAATATGTCAACAGTGTATTGTGAAATGTATTAAGATCAACCAAAATTTCCAGCAAAATAAAGGTTAGACATAATAGTACGTTTCTGCTTTAATGATAAATGCCAATAACGTTATTGACATTAAAATTTTATTTTGATTGATTGAATTTCCTTTAAAGAATTAAAATAAACTAAAAATCAGAGAATTTTAAACATTAGGGATTCTGATTAAGAACCTAATATAATGTAACTTGAATTTTATAAATAACGTTGAAAACATATGTATGGTAACATTCTGTATTCTGCAAACCTAGTCATTTAATAATACTACAAGCTATGACTGCTGCTGTGATTTTCCTTTGCTCATGTGACTTAGCTGTTAGGCTGTTTTTCAGTACACCTTGTAAGGTATTGCCATTAGAGGCCCCAAAACCATCTTTATTACAGTATGAATTAACAAGATATTTCTAAAAGAAGGGGATTTGCTGCTGTTCTGAATATTTTGTTCATACAAATTATTCTTAAGGTTGAGTAAGAAGAATTTAGAAAATTAAAATTTTGCTTTATTTACCTAAATCTGTTTTGGGGAAGGTGATGTATTTCATAATTTCAGAGTATGCATTAGATTTTTGCATCATAGTTAACTTCATTATTCAATTCTAAGTTTATGCATATTTGAGACATTATGTTTCAGATATTTTGCAAAGTGCTATTAGATTCTGAGATATTTAGCCAACAGCTAATTGCTTTTTACAGATGACACAGAGCATAGAGCTGTATTTATCAATTGCAAACTGTAATATACATATTTTGATAAAATATTTGGATATACTTCTCAAAATCTTGTAAATAAATGTTAAAACATTTATAAATTAGAGAATTTAAAAAATTTGCTTTCTCGATAATAAACAAAATTCCTAACTCTAGTCTCTGTTAAACTTGTACAGTTTGCAAATTGATTTGCTGATAATGCTCCATATATCCAGTATGTAACTATTGATACTTCCTTGGATTTCCGGTAAAGAAGCCCCCCTGACCTCAGTAAGACAATCAACTTATCACAGCATACAGTTTTATATTTATTAGTAACAAATCCTTGTAATATTTTATCTAAATTTAGTACTCAATTTTGTTATTATTCCAATTTTTCATAATACAAGTTAAATGGAGAAAGTTTTTCATATAAACTGTTCTGTGTATTAATACTGCCTGGCTGTCTCAAAGGCTTTTATGCATTAAACTTTAAAATTGCTTTGATAGAATTGTCTCGTGAAAATTCATCTTATAGTATATATATATGGATACTACGAAAAATGTAAGTCCTTTTGGTGATAAAGTTAAACATTTTTCATTTATTTACATTTTGGTTACTATGTACATTTAAGTGTTGTATAAATGTTAAATTATATTAACCTTTGCAAATATAATAATTCTGTTCTAATTGTTCTATTGTTGAAATTTATGTCCAGTTGATTATATTTGAAAATAATGATGGTGTTATAATTAATTATTATTAATGATTAATTTTATTTTTTTGGACATACTCTATATCCTGAAGCTCTTGCTTAACTCAGGATTTACAAAACAAAATATATACAGACACTGTAAAATGCAAAATTTATTTTCATTTACTTCAGCGTGGGTGGTGTGAGTGTGGTGGGTTTTTTTTCACCCTGCCATATAGATAATATGGCACAATAAAATCATAGCATCTGAGTCCCTCATGATATCTCATAGAATGCAGTAATAATAGTACAGTGTTTTGAATGAGAATGTTGATAGGTATTGTTTTCCTATTGTTTAGATAGGTGTTTCTGATATTCAGTTAAAGGATTTCATGAGTGACCTGTTATGGTGGTTTTGATGTATCCTCTGATGTAAGTACTGTTTGTCCCCCCCCCCTTTTTTTTCCCCCAACTTAACCTTCTAGGGTATTCAAGTATGGGATAGATGTAATAGCTTTATTACATCTTTATATCATTTTGTTTCTTATTTCTCTGTAGATGTTCATCAGCAGTTGATGGTGTATCAGTGAATGTATGTAATAAAATGTAAGCCTCAATTTTATAAAAGCAATTTGTATTTAGACAATTGTGTCTTACTGTAGCAACTTTTGTAATTAGTATAATTTCTGATTTGTTACCATATTCAAAGGTAGCTTTCTTTTTTTATATTCACTTGTTAAAAATTACCTTCTGGAGCATTTTGGGTGCATCCTTGAAAATATTTGTAAAAACTCTTGTCATTTCACTAATAAATAAAAGAATAGATGTGGAATATATACATTAAAAATCTTTTCTACCATTTCTCATTTGAAATCTCAAAAAATCTCTGTGACAGTTTCATTTTGCAAATTGTTTTTAATTTAATTTACATAGACTTGTGCTATTTTTAGCACCAATAAATTTAATAGTAGTTACTTATGATTGTATTTTCTTTAGCATTTCTGTTTTTTGCCAAATCCTAATTGTTTATATCTATGAATAACTGTTGTGAGGTCAGTGAGTAGCCGTACATTTTTGTACTCCTTCCTTAATGTGAAGTCCATACAATCAATCAGTTCATTGGATCAAAGGGCATATAGTAGTAAATAGCTACAGTATATTACCAGGGTATAAAATGCTTAAATCATATTAAGGCCTATAGACCTGGAATGGTGCTGTGTGTTCAGTCTGAAAGAATTCAGTCCATTTACACTTTTTGCTGGTATTTATTGGCAAACCTGTAGCAGTTCATTAGTTCATCATACATACTGGAGGCCTCATTGTTGCTACTGTTGTTTTTATTAATATTTTAAGGTTTGTTATACACCGTGTGATGTTTGTTTCCCTTCAGTTAATTAGTAGATTGAAGAACTTGAAACTGTTAGAAATCACATAAAATCAATACAGATTTCTAGTAAAACATTTCTTTCTTCTTATTTAATTCTTTAAATTATCTATGATCCTTATTGTGAAAAGTTGCAGAACCCTGAGTCAAGAGAAAATTATTAGAAAGATTTCCAATATATAAATGTAACTTAAAAAACCAAAAGTTGATACTTGGGGTGCATGTGATATGGTTAACATGGACTGAAAGTAGTAAGAGAACCTTTAAATGCCTTGGGTCCTGTGTCGTACATTTATGGTATGAAAAAGAACCTCAAGCCCGAATGAACAGACCTCTCAGCAAAATTTGTTGGCCATTTCACGCCCTGAATAGAATGATGACCCGAGATGTTAAAGAGTGTCCGTAAATAAATCAAAATTCAAAATTAACCTTTAAATGCAGCAGGACAATTTAAAATGCATAAAGAAACTTCTTATTTGAAAAGAATAGGTAAAGATACACCTAAAAATGACCTAAAATACTTCATGTATGGCGTGCAACTATGTGTCCGCCAACACCATTTGTCAGTTCTTCATTGCATTTTAAAAATACCAACTGTAAATATACGATTTGATATGATATAGCAACACAAAACTTTACAAATTTTATGTGCCGAAGCTGTAGCAGGCAGAGGTGTTAATGAAATCGATTCATGTTTGTATCACCTTTCAAGTATTTTGCTAGAAACTGCTAAAGAGATGACACTTCATTCAGGCACATGTGGTGGCCTAAACAAGAATACTCACATTTTGGCAATGTTTCTAAAGGTCATGGTTGATTTCCCTCATTTCTCTGTAATAAATCATAAATGTTTGACTCCAGGACACACATGGAGTGTGATACAGATCGTGTCCAGGTTTAGAAAAAGAAAGAGAACTCTTCCATTTTCCATCATGAGTGGTATCAGCTAGTTAGATCAACAGGAAAGAAACAGTAAATGGGAGTGAAAGAAGACAGTTAATGATATCTTTCAGTTTGCCTATCTGTGGGAAAAAAAACTTAAGTTGCTAGAAAAGTAGTCTTGGAAGGCAAATCATTTAGTGACACTGTTCAATGGTTATGTCTCAAATATTAGGGCACTCTCTACTGCAGGTATCCTCTTGAAAAAGATCCATTTAAGGAGGTTTTCTTTAAAAAGGTAAGTGCAGTCTTCAAACTACCTATCTTATAAGGAGTTACGACCAGCAAATGACGTTAGGATCAATGGACTCCCGAAACTAGCCTTCCATTTTATTGAATTTTAGTGGTGTGTATGTTATAATCTCGTCTCAATTTTTTTTTTAAATGTTAATGTTTGACACCACTGTTACAAAAGTTCACTATATTTTAGACACAACTCAAATTTCAGTATCATGATTTAAGAGAACTAAGAATATTAATTAGATGTTCTTATGTCCATATCTTATGGTCAAGTGTTGTAACTTTGTATCTTCGGGTATATCTAGTGCAAAAATAAATGTCACAAATTATATTTTTCTCCTGCACAGAAAGGCATTTTCAATGGAAACTTTGTTCTTTACTGAGGCTAATGAACCAAACAAAGCCAAAGAATGAAAGAGGAAAATTCATGGAATACGTTATAGGAGAAGGGGATGTAGTGGATGCACCTCTTATTTTAATGACCTCATATACACACATAACCTTATTTAATCCATTCAATATGAGTATTTTATATCAAACCTGTAAATAAATGACAAGATACAATAAAAAAAATGTACATATTATTAAGTTTCCAGAGGTTTATAGTTGTCTCAAAGTATACCAGAAAATATGAGAGATAGAATTCCTGTATATTTGTGAGTTAATTATTATAACAACATGTATGCAATTAATATTGATCACAACTTGTTTACATACATTATATTTTTAAACATAAGAAATTTTGACATTTACTTTGCTTTATTAGAAGTATTCATCCTTTTCCTAAATAATGGTATAGCATCTGAGTTTAAAAGAGGTATTCTAAAAATTCTCTGACTGACCAAGAAAACAAGATTTAAGAGCCCCCCCCCCCAACATAGTCACTTTGTAAATCAGTACATTTGGTCCATTTTTAACTTTTTAATGCTCTCAGTAAAATAAGATTTGTCTAACTGTGAAAAATAAGCATCTGACTAAGTTTCAACCACATTTGATGTGAAACTTCATCCATCCAGCCATTTCTTCAGGTTTGGGAACAAAAAGTAATCGCTGGAAGCCAAATCTGGTGAATAGGGCAGAGTGGAAGCAAAGGTCATGCATTTGCAGTAACATTCCTAGACATGTGTGAAGGTGCATTATTGTGATGAAAGAGAACTTCCTTTTCTGCAAGGTATGGATGTTTAGCCCGAATAGCATTCTTAAGTTGGTCCAGAAATGAAGCATACATAATACTCCCTGGTGATGGTTCTACACTTCTGGAGGTAGTCTATAAGTACCACAGCATGAGAATTCCAGAAAACTGTAGCCTAGACTTTTCCTGCAGATGGAACCATTTTTGCTTTCTTTGGTGCATTTTCATGTTATAATACCCATTGTTTGTACTGCTCCTTTGTCTATGGCATGTAGTGATAAATATGTTTCATCTGATGTTATTAAAGTTAGGAGAATAGTAGCCAAAACCGTACAATTTAATTCAAATTCAAGAGAAAATTTCTTGCTAACATCAGAGAGAAGGTCTAAATAACCTTACAAGTTTAAATTTTTCCAATGGACACCAGGGATTTGGAAAGTGAAAATGAGTTTAGAAGGAAAATCAAGGGTATCGTGTAGTTTTTTTATACAAAAAAGGTAGGTTCTTTGCTCCTTAAATAGGGTGGTGATGTCAGTTGTCTACACATGGTGCCCTTTCACTTAACTACTGAAAACAGTCTAGTTTATCAGACAAGTGAATTATGAATAGTTGTTTAAATAAAGGAAAAAAGTCTGTCTCCAGACTAGGACTAAGCCTGTTTTTTGCATGTCCTTTTGGAATGCCAGTGGTTTTACCTTTAACAAATTCTATGAGTTAAAGGTTTTTATTTTTAATCATGGTATAGATATTATGGGCATTTTTGAGTGTGGTGCTTCAACTAATAACCTTGACTTTTATAGAATTCCCAGTTATCTTCTGAAATCTGAATCACATCATCAGATACCTGTAGCCATGCACTGCTACAGTTCCAACCCTAGGTCTTTATTGTTGATCAATAGCAGGGCAAGGTTGATGGCAGTTGATCTGTTGAATCTAGAATACAAATTAAGTTCCCCTCCACACGCACAATAAAACTACACCTCTTATCCAATTACTCCACCTAATTATGATGGGAAATTGTGGAAAGTTGATTGCAGTAATTTCTGAGAGCACAAAAGTTGATAATTTGAGACCTTTATACGAGCAGAAATAAAGTGATTTACCCTAGCATTTCTCCCGGAATCTTTCACAAATATGGTATAGTTCATGTACAGTATATGTCACATGGTTGAAGTTGGAGTGCATTATCTTCAGTTGGAAAACTGAAAACATGTAGCATGTGTAGTCACCATAAGCCAGATTTTTTAATATTCTATGCCCTCCAGCCACAGCTTCATGTACGAATCATTTACTGTGCGGGCATTTGTCTTCTCGAATTGCTATATATCAAAGAGTATGGGTTCCCTTTCACCAGAGTAATAATAGAAACACTAGCACATTCAGTCAGTCCTGCTAGTTTTTGCCTCGTAGACCCAAGGTCATGGGTTCAGATTTGGCCAACATTGTTTTAGGCTGTAAAAATCTTAAGTATGACTTTCCTTGGAAGGGAAGTAAAGCAAAGCCAATGGTCCCAAGTTGTAGATTTACGACACATTCACAAGCCTCAATTCTGAAAGAAGAGAACTCTCGAGCAAAATTTACTGTCCATGTCTTGCTCTGAATTGAATGGGATGCTTCTAACCAAAGATATTAAAGAGCATTCTTAAAATAAAAAACAAACCGGCATATTCAATAGGCATCTCTGCAGTGCTCATATTTGTCAACCATCTCTTGTATTTTCTTGAAAACATTGACTTTATATAATTTTTTCTGAGGATTCTCTCATTGAGTATTGATCTTTGTGTGTACTTCTCAAGAAATAATTTGAATTCAGGGTTATTGGCCTTATGGATTGGAGTTCTTGACTGAACTAATGCCATGGTAAGATTTACTGAGAACTATCTGACTCAATGGCTACTACTTTTGTTGTGACTTGCAGAGTTCAACATTCTTTGCATCTTACTATATTGAATAACTGGTTTGTTTTGGCTCTTTGATGCTTCTTATTGATTGCATTATTTACATTGCAGATAACGCATCAAAAATTAGATCATCAGTTTGTATGAATTGTCTCTTGAATTCTTCTGAAAGTGCCTTCTGAACTTTTGGCATGGTGGAGTACTCACTCTGCAACGAAACAAACTCAATCAAGTAGAGTAACTAGAGATGTGAGTCTTCTTTATATAAAATTTGTACATACTGCGCAGAGAATTGTGGTTCTGGCAAATAGCTTTAATTAAAATTTGTATTTTCTCTTGCAGATTTTACTATATTAACTTGGAAAATAATGGGGTTCCAAATGTATAAATATACCATTTTATAGCTTTCATTCTGCTCTACAAATATAGGATTTTATGTAACTGTTCTAAAAGAGTAAAAATAGTTTATTTTCCTGCTCAATTATTAAAACATGAAAGAAAAGGTTCAAAAAGCTGTTAAAGCATCAAAGAAGGGGTAAAAAGAGTATAAATATGCTAATTTCATGGAAAGGTGCAAAAAAATGCAACAAAATTTATCAGTTTTGCTTTATTTCATGTTTTAAAATACAAATCTCAAGTAATTGATATGAAAACAGCTGTATTTTTGTGGTGGTGTTACACCTTAAAATTTGTTTCATGATAGTCTCTTTTATTACTACATTTCTTGAATAGCAAGCATACAAGCAGCATATGTGCTCTTTTATACTGTGGAACAGTGATATTCAATCTTTTTTCTCCATGTACCCCTAGAGACGTATGTATCTTCAAGGTTATACTTAATTCAAATTATATAACTACTTAGGTCTAAAATAAATATAAATAATTTATCTCCTATTATATTTTCAATTATCTCTAATCATTCATTCAACATAAATGCTATTTTTAAACTTTATGAACCCCCTATCGCATACTCCAGGTTGAATACCACTCTCTGGAATGCTTTATATTTTGTTTGGTAACATTATATTGAATGAATGGATTTATTCATTATTCAATATTCAATATAATAAATTTAATATTCAGAATAATATGCCAACCTATTATCTTTTGTTAGTTTTAAATCTCTTTAATAATATTTTGTCTAAATTTAGTTACTCATTTTGTTATCCAGTATCCACAACACTGTGGTTATCAGAATATTGAATTCATCTACATAATTAAAACTGTCATCTAATAATTTTCCTCATATGTAATTTCTTTAACTTTTTTATTAATCCATCTGAACCACTTCTTCCTCACCTTCCCTAAATTCTTATTTCTTCACATTTTTTTTTCTGAACTTAAATGTACTATCTTATTCCCAACTATTTCTGTTGGAAGATTATTCTCTTAATAATCTTAGTTTCTTTACATCTTAATAATCATGTCAGACATTATTCTTCTCTCTTGACAATTCCTAGTCTGGCCTGTCCAAATACTTCTGTGTCATCATTATTACAACTTCAGCATTTTTCCCTTTCCATATATTTTCATGTATCTTAAGGATTTTTTATTATTAAAGCCACCAAATATTTCTTGCACTTTAATATTTTCAATCCTTAGCTTAATTTATTTCCAAAAACATTTCCATTTTAATTCCCATCTTTCTACATTTCTTCTGTACCAATACTGTCTAAAATCTCCTTAATTGTTCTGAACCAGTTTCTCTTTGTTTTATCCTTTCTTGTGGAATTAAATATTACCTAAATGTATTTTCTTCCACTAGCCTGTTGATTCTGACTTTAATATCCTTTTCATTATTCTAGCTCAGCTTGAGATACCCCTTGGGTGAAGCTCTTGGTGGACACAAAATTAGTTTACAGAAACTTCTGTGAATCAAATCAACAGTTAGTAACATTGTATATTAATGATATCCACTGCTTATAAGCCAAGAATATACAGAGCATAAGCACTTAATCTTATTAGATTATTGTATTGTTTTTTATAAATGTAGCTTTTCATAATTTTGGTTCTGTTCTTTCTGCAGTGCTGGTGATCACTAAAAAGGAAAAATAAAAAGTAATTATGTCTCGAGATGGTCGTGATTCAGAAAAGCAAGGTAAGTTTTAACAGCCATTATACTTTCAAAATGTCTCGGTCTCTTTCTTCCTCTTTCTTCCATATTTTCCATCTCTTTCTTCGTATGATTTTCCCCACCTCCAAATTTGCTGGTAATGGCATTAATACAACGGCTACTATCATGGACCATGTAGAGAAGATATAACACTACCACTTAATCTAAATATATACTAATTTTACATTTATGAATTGTTCTATATTTAATAAAATGTTAATTAGTAATTAGCTCTGTTTAAGTCAAAGAATCTAGCATATAAAGCATTTATAACTACTTGGAACAGAACAGGAGCTTTAGCTGAGCAAAATATTTTTACATAATTAACATTAATGTTTGTAATAAAAAGGCAGTCACATTATAAGATGGTGCAGGTAAATCTTAGTGTATTAGTGTAGAAATATGGCTACATTTCAACATTTTCCTTAACTGATACGGAACCGTAGACTTTGGCACATCAACAGTAGTCTACTGGAATTCCAAGAGGCTAGAGCCCAGCTATCAGAATTAAGCACTCTCTTTACTGGTTTACAATTTAAACTCAGATGCAACAAAATATATCATTCTGTAACTTTTAACCCCTTTTTCAAATGGCATTTAAAAATATTCTAAATATCCCCAACAAATATAATTCTTTCTAGAAGTCTATATAATGAATTTATTTGGGTTACAAGTCTTCTGAGCACTTTTCCATGCCAACCAATGACTGAAATAACTCCCTGTAATTATCCAGAATAAGAAATAGAAAGAATACTCATGTGTGCGATAATTATTTTTCATTTTAATTATACTTTAAAATTTTGTAAAATAACCTAATTATTCTCAAAAAAAAATCATCTCTGCTCAATTTCAGTACACACTTATAAGGATTTAGATAATGGTATTTCATAGGTTCTAGATATGTGGCCAAAGTTCTACATTGTAATAGCTAGCAATTTTCAGATAACAGTTATGCTATATATAATTTTGTTGCAGTTATTGGTAATTAGCATTTTTTAAAAACATATAATACTAAATATCATAAAAATATTTGCTTATGGTTTTGAATCTGCTTTGCATATTATGTTTCAGTCTTTTCATTTATGGATGGCATTCCAGTCAAAATTAGTGAGCAGTATAAACCACCAAGGAAGGTAGTACTTCCAGTAGGATATCAACATAGGTTACCAGTTGAAACTATTGCAGAAGAGGTAAGGATTTTACAAGTATTGATCACTTTTGTCCTTAATGCACTGTGCAAACTCTAAAATGGCTGCACTACCTTTAGGTTAATGAATAAAATGTACTAATAATAGCACAAATAGAAAAAAAAATCCTCATTGATGGTTCATTTTATTTCAGAGACTATTGGCAATTAAAACTAGTCAGCATTCTCTTTGTCAAATTAAGGAATGCTACAGAAATATTTCAATGAGGAAATAATTCAGTTTACAGAGTTCCCTTTCCATCTTATTATAGTCAATAAAAGTGATTAATGTGGGACATTTGACAAGAGCATTATAATTTAATTTTTTTTGTTCATGCATTTTTTCCTCTCTCTCCCCTTATCTTATTGTAAAGGAAGTTTTTGTTGAATGCCCATCTTTGCTAACTGTTCTATTATAATTTCTTTTTACAGTAAGTTAAATAATTAGTGATTAAATAAATTGTACTTATGAAGCTGAAGACATCAGAGTGGTAATATATCCAACACTTATGTATTCAACTTGTTTACACTAAACTCCATGTACTTACATAAAACTAAGACATGTTTTGGGAGCACTCACTCCCTCACTTTTTCACCTCACTACTGTTATTCAAAAAGGTGGCTGGATACCCGGATGTTCCTGTGGCAATGTCTGGTGGTTGTAGTAGGAACTTGCTGAGTTCATCCATAGGAGGAAAATCAAAGTTAGTTAAGTTTTCTTTATTTTTTTAAGATGAACATTTTTTCCCAATTTGATAGTTTTGTTGGTGAAGTTGTTTCAGCAGTTTAACCTCTGGTTTAATTTCATGATTTTTGGTCCAAAAGTGAGCTGTTATCGCTGATTTATCAACCTGCTTAAACTGAATATTCCTAAAATATTCTTTTCTCTGAATTTCCACATTTCTCTTCATTTTTTCAATGTATCTCTGATCACAATCTGGACATTTGATTTCATATCTATCCACTTGGGAAAAAAATGTTCATCTTAGAAATTAAAGAAAACTTAATGAATTTTGATTTTCCTCATATGGATAAATTCAATAACTTCCTACTCCAACCATCAGACACCTCCACAGGAGCATCTGGATATCCAGCCACCTTTTCTAGTAATAGTAGTCTGTCAACAACTGAATATGGGATTGAATGCTCCAGAAACATGTCTTAGTTTTATGTAATTAAGTGGAGTTTGGTGTAAAGTTGAATACATGAGTGTAAATTAGTTATTATATGAGTCCAAGAGTGCATCAGCACTAAAAGTTAAATAGCATTTTTCTTTACAGGATAAGGGAAAAATCTGGGGAAAAAACTTCACTCAGGCAATTTATCTCAAGTAGGAATTAAACCAGGATTCCTTAGCTAATAAACAGTGACTATGAACTAATTAATCAACATAATACTGAGGTATTGGCAGTTCACTTCCCTGGAAATATTTGTTTTCTATTTCTTTCGCTACTCTGCTTCTAAATTTTTTACTCAAGTCATAGCCTATTAAAACTATATGTTTAGAATCCAGGAAATATCCACAAAAATTAACACCCAATTCAATTCAGTTTATTTATTTGATTCCAAAGACTCAGGTCAAGTCTTTGTAAAGTGCATGAGATAAAAACAATGCAGAAGCATATTTGCATTAAATGTATATCTACATGTGATGCTTGTACCTGTATATCTTTGATTGGGGGATGATAATTCATGCCATAATACAGAAATTATGATGCTCATTTAGCAAGCTGTGGGAACCTGATTAGTTTTTCTGCATTCTTTCCAGCAGAAGATGCTAACAGTCATATCATTGAAAATTAAAAGTTATTTTTTTTAAATAATGTCTAATGTCCACTTTAGCTGCAATGGCATCTCAGGTCATTGGCACTGATGGTATATTAGATGAAATGGGAAACAAAAAAGAATTTTGCAGGCCTAAGTTTAGGATTCTTCCCTGGCATAGTCATTAATGAGGACTGAGGAAAGGTTAGGGAAAAACTTCAGTCAGGATGGTGGTCTTAGCATATCTCTGTTCATGAGCCCTTGCTTTAATCATCTCAGCCACTGACTTGTTTAAATGTTAGGTGATAATTGTTATCATTGCCCTTGCTTATCAAATTTGGCACATTTGGGCAGAACATGAATGTAAAAATCAGTGGTACATGTGAAGGGCATATGTGAATTCTGTATTAGTCAAACTGAATGGTTTGGTTAAATATGGTGGACTTTTGTAACAGTTCTGTTTTGTACTAAGAATTTAAAATGATTCAGTCGAATTTGTAACACACTTACATCACTAATATTTAAAAAAGGAAGACTATAGTTTCTGGAGCTAATTGCTCCCACCATCAGTTCCAGATCGACTGCCGGCCTTGTTCTTCGTGGTGGTTGGGTGAACTTCTATATTAAGATGTCACTTGGCAGGATTTCAAAGTTAAAAATGTGATTTTTGTTCTTCCAGATATGTTTTCCCAGACTGTAAATTCTGTTTTTCCTGTAATATTTTGAAGTAATTTGGAATTCCTATAAACACTATATTGTTCCTTCCAAAAATGCCAAGCTACCACTGATGTTTCTTCCTGTCTTTGATTTATGTTCCTGATGTGTTCCTTTGCTCGTGTTTTTATGTTTCTTTTAGTCTTTCCAATTTAAATTTTTTCACATTCATTACAATTAATCTGAATATTCCTGATTTGTTCTCTTGTGGAATATCCTCTTTTAGTTTAGAATTTTATATATTTTTTATGGAATAACTGTTTTTGGAGCTAAAATAATGTTATGTTTTTTGAAAATCTTTTGGAATTTATAGAAGGCTGATGGTTGGCATGTAAATTTTTTGTACATTCTATTTTCTTCCTTGTTAGGAATAAACATACTTATGTCTTTGATTCTCTTTTTGTTCCTTGCTCTGTTTACTTTCTTATATACCACTTATTGTTTGAAACCATTTTCTATAGCTATATGTATTATATTGCTCAGTTCTTGATCATACTCTTCTTTGTTCATGGGGACATTTACCAACCTGTGCGCAAGATTATTTAGTACTGCATGTTTATGGGGAACTGGATTATAACTATTATAATAGCTACATTAAATATTTTTTGAAGGAACAATATAATATTAACAGGAATCCCAAACTACTGAAAAATATTACAGGAAAAAACAGAACTTACAGTCTAGGAAAACTTTAAATCTGGAAGAACAAAAATCACGTTTCCAACTTTGAAATCCCACCATGTGACGTCTTAATATAAAGTTCTCCAACCACCATGAAGAACAAGGTTGGCAGTCAATCTGAAACTGATGATGGGAGTGATTAGCTCCAGAAATTCAGTCTTCCTTTTTTTAAATATTAGTAATGTAAGTGTTGCAAATTCGACTCAATCATTTTAAATTCTTTGAATGGTTTGGGTTTACATCTGGATTTTTTCTAGTTAGAGCTTTCTTCCCCCGACCCTCTTCTTTCATTGTCCCCCTTTCTTTTTTTCTCTCTCTCTCTCTAACAGCTAAATGATGGGTTGCTTTGATATTTGGAGGGCTTACACAGTACAAAAATAATCATCAAATTCACCATACTAAAAATATGCAATGGACCTGAAATGTTAGCAGTAGTTGAATTAACAATATGTTTTCCTTGTTGTTATTATTATTTCATCTAAAGAGGATATTTTAACCAACAGTCCAATAAATTAATTAAAAAGAGGGGCTATGATGAACGATGAATGCTTGAGAAGGGTTAAAGGATTTCGTGTCAGAAATTTTTTTGCATTGAATATATAATATTATACACTAAATTATAATGAAAAATAAAGTAATTCTTATAGAAAAATATAGTAATAAATAATACTAGAGGTTCAGAAATGAATAAAGCACTAAAAGAGTTATGCTAGTACCACCAATTCATTTTATTTTTAGCTATATTGTTCTTTGCACGCACATGCACACACACACATACAAGCGCTCATTACTTCTCTTCCCAAGTCATCCAGCAGCATGACATTTGTATTAAATCTATCATGTGAGTGTTTAAACCTAGATGACCATTATTTCGCTTATCTGTAACGGATAAGCAGCTGAAATATTGCATGTTTTGTACAACAACTGTCTGTGCTTCATTTTACAGGCAGTATTATTTTCTTCACATGAGAGGGCTGTTCAATAAAGAATTATACTTTTTTATTTATATTTTTGCCAACATTCTTATAGTTCTTATGATCTTTCTCAAAGTAGTCCCAATTAGATGCAATGCACTTTTCCCAGTATTTTTCCATTCTTCAAAGACATGCTGGAAAACACTTTTTGGACAGTCCCTCAGAATCGCCTCTGTAACCTTCATCACTGCTGCTGATGATGTAAAATACCTCCCGGAAGGTGTTTCTTCAATTTGGAGAAAAGGAAAGTCGCAAGGGGCTAAATCTGGACTAGAGGGAGGGTGAGAGACATACTTCAAACTGATTTTGTGAGATATTCAGGAACAATATTTGTGATGTGCAGCATCTAGCTTGTATGGCAATGTAGCCTTGCAGAATTTCAAGATATCTGTACAGTATTGCTCTGTTATAGTTGTATGTGCAGATATGAAATACTGGTAAATTATTCCTTGAATATAAAAAATGAGATGACCATTAACTTTTGCAGCAGAAGTGACCATTTTTATTTTATATAAATATATTTTTTTTTTTTTTTTTGGAGGGGGTGATGATGGAGATTTCCACTCAGAGTTTTGCTTTTAGCTCTCAAGATCGACATGATATCAAGTTTCATCACCATAATTAACTTAGAAAGAAAATCATCTTCCTTGAACATAATTTTCAGCTGCATGCAAACCTACATGTGAACATCCTTTTATTTGGGAATCAGCAGTCTTGGAACCCTGTACACAAACACATCTCATGTGCAACTTTTCACTGTCCACAATCACAGTACTAAAAGTAAAGATGACCTTGCACTACCCAGACATAAATTACAGCTGTATGAAAAGATGCCTAGCTATACTGAATAAAGTTATATAATAAATTGGCTGAAAATATTAAAAATTGCAATGGATACAATAAATTCAAGAATCACTTGTTTCATTTCCTTATAGACAAGGTTTATTATGATATTGAAGAATATGTAAATTATAATTAATTATTATGTAACACATTTATGAATTGAATTTGCTTTTGCATTTCTCATGCATCAACATACAAAATTTTATAACAAATGAACACAAAAAAAACATTAAATTTAAATATAACACACAGAATCAGTACCTTTGACAGTTTCAGAAGGCACTAATTCCAATCAAAATTTAATCCAATTTGATTAGATTAGCCCCCAGTCGCTGGTCTATCAGCAGCTGCTTATTGGAATATCAAAGGGACCAGCCTCCGATCCAACCAAAAAAATACACTACCATAAATAATATATACATCAATACAATATTAAGTTACATTTCATACAATAATAAACCTTACTTTTTTTTTTCAGTTAAACCCATTTGGCTAAATTGCCTATTCCTATGGACCTTATACACACTAACAACCTAGTTATTGGTGCATAAAAACCCTGTTTAACTAATGTTAAATAACTAATCCCATTCTCTCCCCTACTCATTTCATCCTCCTTTCACTGTCTGACAATTCTAAACCTTTCTCATGCACCTTTCCTAAATATTTTCTGCAAGCTATAATAAATTCTCTTCTATTATTATTAAACATTCCATTTGTTAATTGCTCTTTCCCTAAATTATCCCATTTATCCAGTATTAATTCATCCCTCCATATCTCTGTTTTCTTGCACTTAAAAACACAATGCAAAGCATCCTCATTTTCCCCACACAGTGGGCATACATTCGTGTCATAACACCTCTTAGCCCCCTTAATTTAAACATCTGTTCTTGCCCAAGAATATCTTTCCATCCCTGTTTTATCACATAAATCCAGATATCTCTCTCTACCCCAGTCTCTTTTTAAATATGGGTATAGTTCCAACAAATGTTTGGCTCTTAAGCTACTAAAAATCTTGTTTCTTAATATCCTCAATACATGTCTTCACTTGTCTCTAGTACTGTATAATATATGTGGGGAAATTGGGTAATTTATAAGTTGTTACTTTTATTATAAAATTTGTTAATTTATACATTGACATGGCTAAATTGTGTACATCATATTTAGCTGAAATAAATGAAATGAAATAGGGATGAACAAACTCTCCATAGATCTCCTGCAACATTTCATAGTCCGCAGCAGAAGATTTTTGAGTCAAAAGCAGAGCAATGTATTGTTTGTTGCCTATCGCCTCCAATTTGCTGTTGATGGCACTGAAATGTCTCAACTTTTACACCTCTTACAAGCAGGAACCAGAAGTAAAAACAATAAAACAAGTACCACACATAAATTACATATTAATCTAAAAAATATTATAAGGTTAAATTTTAGTGTAAGAAATTATGCCTGTAAAAAGTGTAAACTTGTAAACTTAATGGAAGTTAGAAACAGTGAAGCTGATTGATTATACACATGAAGTTGGTATCAGGTGACACTATATTTCACTAACAGTTAGTCCACCTGTGGTGCCTCAGCAGTAAAAACAGGCTTTAAACACTATTTAAAAAAAACTAAAAACTAACAGTTAGTGGAGTTTAGTGTCACCCAATACCAACTTCTTTATGTTGTTAATGATTATTCTTTATTGAACAGCCCTTATGTGTGCATCATTGTTACTTTAGATAAGTAAATATTTAGTATTGGCAATAATCAACATTGTTAATTCATGTTAGGGGTCACACCTAAAATGATCTGGGTCAGATAGGTGGAGGCCCTGATGTATTTTGTGTGTATAATTCTCTTAGCACTTAATAAACATATATCATATCAATTCAAGTTTTCAAAAGAGGAAAAAGAAATCTATAAGTGCCACTCAAAGCCAAAGAGGAAAAACTGGTGTAACTGTTGTTATGTCCTAAAGCTATAGTTGATTATCTGCAGAATTTATAGTTTCATTAATCACTTCTGTATTTTCAGCATGATTTCAAATTGGAAGAAAGTGTGCTACAGAAGATGGGTGAATGGCGAAAGCTGCGAAAAACAGCCATAGCATGCAGAAAGGAACGGATCCAGGCTCAAGAGCGAATTTGGCAACAGCAGGGAGCTAAGGATCTTGCTTCAAAGTCACTGGAACCTATTGCTACCACATCTACTACAAGAACTGATGAAACTTTTGCCAACCCTACCGTGAGTCCTGCTCCTACATCCTTTTCTACTTCTAGCTCCACTACTCAGACCTTAAATGGGGCTTACAGCAGTCCTTCAGCTATGGCTTTCTGTCAACCTTCCTGCAGCAATCCATATTCACGTTCCTTATCTCAGGGTCCAGCTATTTATTCTGTTTGTTCACAGTCATCTCAAAATATGCCATACACTACCCCCAGCACATCAAATCAAATGCCTTACATGGCTACAACTACGAACCCACAGCAATACTCACTCCCTACTTCCAATATTCTTACACCAGTTCCTATTATGCCATCTTCTGTGGAAACTTCAACCACCAAATCATCCAACAGTCATTTTAACTTCTCTGACTTTGAAGCAGATACATCGAGTCCATTTGATAACATGGAACTGAAGACAATAAATGAAATGGAAGAGCTTGCTCATGTGCTGCAACCCTTATCAACCTCTAGCAGTGAACCAAAGCAGCAAAAACAGATGGATGCACCATCTGATAACTCCTATGTCTCTTCTGTTGCTGTTTATAATGTTGATCAAATGACACTTTGCAATGCCTTTGATTCTAAACTCAAGAAAGATCCTGGATTACTCACTCACATGAATGGACTGACAGCAGGATATGGATTTTGTAATACGGTGCCACGGCTGAAGGATCAAGACAATAGAACTGATGGTTATGTGAACATGTTAGGTGGTCAGCCATACAATTTCCCTTTAGGTGATACATCCACTCTTAAAAATGAAAGTCCATATGCTTATTATTCAAACCAATTATGGGCACCAATTTCAAATATCAGTGGTCACCAACAATCAAGGTATAGTTTACATTCACTAAAAAGAAATACAAATGCTAGTTCTGCAGTAGGGAAAGAGACTTCAGCTGTACATCAATCTATAGGCAGACCAGAATATTCAGAAATGAACTTTGGGTCAAGCTTTCCGTCCACTAATAACATGCAATCCTCCTCTAACCAGGATCAACATTCCAATTCCGGGCGATCCTTATCCAGAAGTGTTCCAGATATTGTTCAAGAGCTGGAGAAGGAGTTAACAAATAAAAGGATAGAAGATAAATGTGCCACAATAAGTAGAGCAACAAGCCATACTCCACCTCCTAGACCTAATAGCTTTGGTTCAACCGGATTAGAGGTTTGTAGCCATTAGTTTAAGAGTAATTTACTGATATGCTAATCATAATATGTTTTTGTAACATTTTTAGACTTATATAAAATATACAGCACCCTTACAACACACATTAGATAATTGTTAGGCAACGAGGGGTACCTATATGGTTTGCCTAAGATGTAATTGTATTTTCTTCACTGCATGGGCAAGCATTCTTAGTAGTGCTATAGGACATGGCTAAGCTATTCCTTCAGAAGACCATGACTGTTCATTAGTGTATATACTTTCCTGTGGTCAAGTCAGTATCCAGTATCCAAACAGTATCCAAACTGTTGTGGTATAATTAGTATGTTATAAATGATGTGAGATATTTAGTTCACACAAAGAGTTTTTATATACAATCCAGGTCTTTTTGGAAGTGCAAAAACAGTTTTAAAGAAAAGTTTCCATGACATTAGAATTCCAAAGTATTTTAATATGCATAGATTCATAAATTAATTTTAATAAATGTTAGTAAGAAAAATTATATAATTAAAAACTGCTGAAAATAATTTGAATAACATTCCCTTCTGGTTTGCTAATTTTATTAAACATCTCTTGCAATAAACAGATGTTCCAAAGGTTCATTGCAATGAACAATGAAGTTATTGTGCAAGAATACTGTGGGTTTTAAAGAATGCGCTGAATGGGGAAATGACCACAATTCCATTCTTTTCGTAGACAATCTTGCTTTCATCTTCCATTAGATGTAAATTTATAAAATAACTGACAGAGCTCAGAAAATCTCATCAAGAAGTGTCAAAATGTAGTAAAAGCAGTAGGTATTCCTTTTACTTTTTTTTTATTTTATTTTCTCTTTCTATTATAATTGTTTAACTGAAGAAATTGTTAATGCTAATAAGTATATGACACAATTTTGTAATCCTGTATTTGTGAACTAGTAGAATAGGCATAAATCTTACCATTTTTCAACAAGATTCAGCCTTAGCACACAGCTGCTCTCACTTTATTAGAAGAAATGTATGAAATGTTGGTTAATTAGTAAATGCATCTTTCAAATTCCCAGACACAATCTAATATATCTAACTTAAGGGAATAGGATATATAGAACAAAAGTTTAAACCCTAATGAAATTCAAAATTAATATCCATTGTACAATAGCACTTGTTTCTCAGCAGGAACTGCAGCAACATTCAGTCTATCAGCAGATGCCAGAAATCCTCAGAGCAATGTCCTATTTTCATAGAAAGTACATAGAAACTTTATTACTAGTAATACCACTACTAAGAAATATTTCTTAAACTCCTTATAATCTTTTTTATTGAAATTAATGGATATTCTGTTTATATACAAGTGAGAGTTTTCATTGCCAGAAACTACTAGCACTCCTGTCAAGAGCAGCAAATGGAATAATGGTTGGATCACTCAGTGTAAAATACATAAAGGATGAAAGTAAATGAGTTTGATATCCTACTTGCTGTGAAATTTATTTATCACATCAAACAATAATTTTAAGAAATCTTTGGTTATATAAGTGCATAAAATAATGGCAGTATTAAATACAGCTTTTATTATATGTTATTCCATTTTATTCGAAGGTAAACCTTTCTTCTAAGTTAGATAAAAATAGTATGCTTCATAATTACTGTTTTTAAATAACAGAATTGGAAACCATGGCCCGATCTTGATAGTCCTGAGCCACCACAGCGATCAAGGAAACCTGTAGCAGAGCATTCATCAAAGAAAATGCCAGTGATGACTTCAGGGTTGCCAAATCCTTTTCCAGACTTGAGTCCAGCATCCCAACAGCTTGCCAAACACATCAGTGAGATGGGCTTTGCCTTACCTCGAGTTGCCCGTGCTTGCCAACTTCTTGGCCAAGATGACAAGAAGGTATGTAAACCTGTATATAATCAACTACTTGTCGTCTAAACATTGGGGTCATCAAGTTGGTCGAGAATGGAGTGAATGTCGCTCCGAAACCGGTCCCGTCATTTTCAAAAATAGTGTGAAGCATAAGAGTGTTTAGATGACAAGTAGTTGATTATATATACATTTCAAAAGCTTCAATGTGTTTAGTTCCAATTAGAATTGTCGAATGTGTGTAATTTCGATAGTTCTTAAAATTTTAAATGTAAACCTGTATTATCCTTACAACTTTATAAAGCATCTTTTTAAAATACTCTTTTCTTGAAATTCTAAGCATTTCCTTAACAAATTTCCTTCATTTAAGTTTAGAATTCTGAACCAATATTTGAGAGCTCTTTCCATAATCGCACCTTTCCTTTCAACTCTTGCCATTTCAATTTGTGCAATTTGTTCCTTTGCTGTTGTGCTTGGTACACCTAAAGTTTCCCAGCAAAACATTCTATGCACTACTGAAATACTAGCTGTGATAAAGTACTTTGGTTTGAAGGGTTTAACCCCAACAGAAACACAAAAGGAGTTAGATTCCACATTAAGGAATTCTTCCCCTCTGTTTTTGTTGGTTAAAAAGCAGACTGTTGAATATAAGCATGGCCATACATCATTCAAATAATAATGCTCAAAGCATCCCAAAACTGCTACAATCAATGATACTGTGACAAAAATTCACATTGCTCACTGATAGCTGATTAAAGGTATGTGAGTTGGCCGACATCGTAAAGACCTCGATAGGCCATGCTCACTACATTTTACACAAAGTTTTGGGTATGAGAAAGCTTTCTGCTTAATGGATGCCACTTTTGTTAACAATGAATCAAAAACTCATTTGAATGAAGGTTTTGCAAGAGCATTTAGATTGTTCAAATGCAATTCCAATGCATTTCTCCAACATTTCATAACATGGAATCATCACTACATGCCAGAAACGAAGAAGCAGTCCAAACAGTAGGTGGCAACAGATGAAAGTGCATCAAAGAAAGCAAAAACTATTCCATCTAGAGAAAAAGTCATGGCTATGGTTTTTTGGGATTCTCATGGTGATGTACTCTTAGAATGCCTCCAGAAGGGCAGAACCATCAGCAGGGAGTACTGCGCTTCAATACTGGACCAATTGAAGGATGCTATTCAGAATAAACATTCTCACCTTGCCAAAAAGAAAGTTCTCTTTCATCATGATAATGTACCTTAGCATACATTTGGTGCAAAACTGCATGATCTTTACTTCCAAATGCTTCCACATCCACCATATTTGCTAGATTTGGCTCCAAGCAATTATTTTTCTGTTCCCAAACCTGAAGAAATAGCTGGGTGGACAAAGATTCACATCCAATGATGAGGTCGATTTTGAGACAGACGCTTACTTTTCACAGCTGGACAAATCTTATTTTACTGAGGATATTCAAAACACATCAAAGACTAGATGTATTGATTTACAAAGTGAATATGTTGAAAAAATAAATAAATAAATAAATAAATAGAAACCTCTTAAATCTTTTGTTTTCTTGGTCAGATTAAGAACTTTTAGAATACCCCTTACACTACACTTTAATTAAATCGCACTCTCATTCTCAATTGCACAATGTAATTACACAACTCTGTTGAAATGCTGCTTGCAACTTACTGCAAGAGAGATTGGCACTGCTTATGCCACATGGGAAATCTTTGTGATTCGAGAAGGGTAAGTTTGTTGGTCAGCTGATCTAATTGAGACTTTTAAACTGCTCTCACAATAGTAGTCACCAGTGACATTGCAAAAATGTGCAATGTTGGAGCTAAAACAGATTAACTTTCATCACAATTTGTTTCTTTTGGTATTGAATCTAGACTCGGGAGCAAAAAATATGTTTTGCTACATAAGCCATAGTAATAGAGGATAATGTGGACCCTTTTTCTCTATACAAAAGAAAATCTATCGAATCATGCAGCTTAACTTCTGTTTAACCTGCTTTTGCATAATTTTTGGTACTTTTCCACTATGATGGAGATCAAGACGTCTTGCACTAATCTGTCACAGCTTGTAACGTAATTATTATGACCATTAATGATCTTATAATTTGCATGAAGATTTTAATTTCTAATAAAACATAAAATTATTAAAGAGCTTTCATAATCAAGTGCGTATAATTGTGCTCACTGGTTTCCTAAGGGTAAACTAATTACTTATTCATTGTTACAAAGATGATCATCTAAATTAAATCTGACTTGAGAGGCAAGCATTTAGATGGCTCAAGCTAATAAGAAAGCAAAGAGCCTTGATATATGAAGTCGCCTACTGATGATATCACAATGCCAGACAAGTAACCTATAGAATTACAACAGAAGCTTGTGGCTGATTCGTTATATCTTCTATATGGCACTGTAAGAGAAAAGAATTAATTGTTCTTCTTCCTTATTGGGGAAGAAGAGAACTTATGGAGAGGGGCATCTTACAATCCCTTGGAAAAAGCAAAAACTTATAAAGATGAAAAAAGTGGCAATCAGTTATCCTATATAATAAGATCATTCAAAGTTTAGTTTTAAATGAGTATTTTATGTGAATATTATGATAAAATCAAAGTGGTGGTTGTAATTGTCAAAAAATTGAAATTAATTTCCTCTCCAGGAGCTATTTCTAATTTATGTGTATAGATTACTGCACTATTAATATTTCTATTAATATGTTTTGTAATTATTTTTCAGGTGGTGGAGTATTTACTACAACTTCAGAGTGTGGAAGAAAAAAATTACCCTGGTGATAGAGTTGAAACAGCAATGATTTTAAATAAATTTAATGTCTCACAGGCCATCAAATATTTGGATGCCATGACTCAGCTTTTAGATCTTGGTTTTCCTGAAGACAAAGTGTCAGAATCCCTCGTTAGATCTGAAAATGATAGGGACAAGGCTCTTGACCTACTCATATCTTAATTTTCTAGTCTCCCACTTCTGGACTTCTACAAGTGTGTATAAGTATAATTCATAATAACAGTGAAGTATGAACCAGGACTAGAGTCTTTTGTATGTGTTGATTGTTAAAAATTTAATATTCATGATCTTTGGGAGCCTTAATTTTTTTTAACTATATAAATGTAAGAAAATTTGTGTTTTTGCATTAGGAACTTAGTGAAGAAGATAATAAATTTTAGCTGGATTTGGAGACTAATTTGAAAAATAAGAAGTAAAAGGTTCAGGATATTGTTTTTGTATATATATACATATATGATTATTATAGCAGTCTTAATGGCTAGTTACAGAAAAAACTTCTATTAATTGCAAAAGAAAGACATTTATTATCTCACATAGGCCAGGTCTTTAGCCAGAGGTAGATTGGCCTTTCTTTAGATAATTCAAATAAAGAGCATTCAATATCACATTGTAACTACAGGGTGTTCGGTAAGTCACTGTGCACTTAGGCTATGGATGTAGATTACGTTGGAAGTTCGAACCAAAGTTAGGTTTTTTCTGCATAGAATCTTAACACAAATTGGCATAATTAATTTTTCATAGATGCATGATTGTTTTTTAATTTGTTCCATTGTTGCTTAACATTTAACTGTTTAGTTCGATTATCAGTTGATAAAAACTATTGAAAGTGTAGTGTTTAGATGTTCAATTTAGTTTTAAATTATGGTGCTTTCAATTGAGAAACCTATTTTTCTTGTTGAACATGCCTTTCAACAAAATGATAAATACAGAGATTTAGTGCTGGAAGTGTTTTCTGAAAAATTTCCAAAAACAGCCATGCATCATTGTAATGGAGTTCATTAACTAATCGAGAGACAGGCTCAGTGTTAGTAACTATCTGCAGAAAGTGTTTTCTTATAAAATTATGCAGGTTCAGGTTTTTATATCCACCCATGAACAACATTTTCAACATATGTTATAACTGTACAGTAACTTTCTGAACACTCTGTATAACTGCCTTCATATCCATGATCGATATTAGTTGAATGATTATGTTTTTTATTAACAAAATGAGATTATCATACACTTCAGGCATTTGAGAGGCATTTTTATTGAGGGGGCTTATAACATTCCCTGTTTGAGTCTGCTTGGCTTACCATCCAACGATCTATTTTGTCGAACTCTGAATTTTAGTGCATGGTCTTTGCAGGTCTTCCTTAGAATATATACATTTTGGCATTTTTTTTTTAGTATTGATATAGCAACATGTCAGCAAAATGTAAGATGGTCAAGTTTCTCGTTACCTATGTAATTGATATTGTTTAAATATTGATGCATCAATACAGTGGGTTATTAGATTGAAGTATTAATTCTTGATTGTCAGGGATGTTCTGTTTTGATTAGTCTGATTACTCCATTGCAGTTCAGATTATGTCAGGCTAGTTGTGGCAGCTTTACTGGTCTACAGTTGAAACCTGTGACAATACTGTTGTTCCATTCAGTAATTACTACAAGATTTGTGATTTTGTCACTTCTGAAATCAAGCATGCCAGTAAAATTCATCTTATACAGAACAATGTATGTTGTGAATCAATCTCCCTTTAGAACTGATAGGCCAAATGCAGTATGACACACTTAACATTAAATAATTTCAATTACTGTGAATAATATATAATTTTATAATAAAATATAATATTTTAGAGTCATTGACATAAAATTAGAACTTTCACTTCAATTTATATGTGATCTTTTATGCAGTTATTTGCCATTTCATTGAACATAGGATATAACTTGTTGTCACAGTTATAATTAAAAATAAAAATAGAACAAAAATTACTGAAAAATAATCAAACCTGTAACAGTGCATTACAGTAAATCCCAGCTGTTGAAATAATTATACATTCTCAGAAATGTTTAAAAGTCATCGATGTGATATATTCTACAGCATATCAGTTCTATCTGAGTTAATAAACAGAAATATGCCACAAAAAACAGGATGAGAGGAAGTCAAAGCATGTAGTTGATGACTAAATATATATCTGTGTATACTCTGCTATTATTGCTCATTTCATTCATATGGACAGCTTTGTCCTCTCTCTATACTGAGTAATAATATTTATTTGGATTTTACTGCGAGTCATTTGAAATGGTGATGCCTCTATTGCGGAGCAAGTTTTTCTCAGTGTAATCATCCTCCAGTTAATCTAGTTCTAAGAATTCCATGTGGAGGGCAGGAATGTGCCTCAGTGAGGGACAGAGATAGGCTGTTGCCACATCATACTTAAAACCTGTGGCATGGGTCAAAAATTTAAGCAAGCTGGCAAATCAGGATCTATTGGCTCATCTGATATCCTGTAGCTTGTAGGAATACAGCTTCATGAGTTTGCTGTAAAACAAACCAGTCTCTCCTGGCCTGGCATAGTAATTTCTTGTATTCTGTCCACATTAACATCTGCAAGTTTATAGCATATAGCCTCCTTCTTCCACATTGAACCAGTCACATGAAAGAGAACAATGTTCCCTTATCAGAAAAAAAGTGGAATAGTAAAGAAATTATAAAGAAAGAGCTTATTATAACATTTCAACAAATGAGATAGCAAATTGAACTAACCTGTTAACCATTTTAGAATGTTTTGTCTAGGAATCTGCAGAAATTGTGGGTAAAAGAGGAGAAATTCATTTACACAGCACCCAACATCATAACTCTTATCCTTCTAGATCAGAAATTATGCTCCATAGTGAATTTCTATTTCACTGGCAATGAACAATTTGACTTTATAGTATGCAACATTCAATCTCATTGTAGTTGAGTCAATTTTTTACAAAATGTGTGAAGTTAGTTCTTTAACCACTCACCAGGTTGCACAGTTTTGTGCTCTAGAAGTGGGTACATTTTCACTACTCCTTCAAGGCAAAGTGCAACTCAATCGCATCATTCATTCAAACTGAACAGAGGTAAAAATCTGAATAAATTTGATCATCCAGTGTGTATATTTATTAATATTAATTTTAATATATATTGATTAAGGAAGCTAAAATGCAGTACAAAATTTTGCAAAGATGAAGCAAAAAGGGGATTTTGAAAATCAGTCCGATAGGTTTGTGCTTTTTCAAATGCAATGAATCCTATGCTCTTTTGATCATTCCAGTCATTCCATACTCATACTTCAAACTGCAAATAACATTCTAAAAATATAATACACTTATAACTATAATAGTGAAGCAAATAACTTAATTATTAACATGTTGTGTGAGTTGAACTAAACACACAGCTTCTTCACTAACTTTTCACCAGAATACGTTTTGACAAGAATAGACAAATAGTTGATGATGAAGACAAAGGTCTGCGAAACATAATCTAATCAAAAGTAAGTTAATGAAGCTGTAAGAGTGTTAGTCTGGCTCATCACAACATATTAATAATTATCTAAATAACAAATTTGTATTATTTTTGGAAGTTGTTTTTCTTTGTACTGAACTGATAAGTACCTAAATTATTAAATATTGTACTTACAAAGCTGTTGACAATGGAGTGGCAATATAACCGAAATAGGTATTCATTTTTACACTAAAATCCACTCACACAAAAGTAAGATGCGTTTCTGGAGAATCTCTCCCATCTTCAGTTGCTCACTGAACTGCTGTTACTCAAAATGACTGGACAACCAGATGTTCCTGTGGTGGCCTCTATTGGTTGAAGAAGGAAGTTGCTGAGTTCATCCATAAGAGGAAACTCAAAATTCATTAGGTTTTTTCCATTTTTTAATATGAAAATTTTTCCCAAGTGGATAACTCCAATGGGTTGTGAAGATGTTTCAGCAGTTCAATTTCTGGTTTTATTTCATGGTCCTTGGTCCAAAAGTGAGCTGCTACTGCTTATTTATCCACCTACTTAAACTGAATATTCCTAAAATGTTCTTTCCTCCGAATTGAACTGCTGAAACATCTTCACAACCCATTGGAGTTATCCACTTGGGAAAAAAATTTTCATATTAAAAATTAGAGAAAACCTAATGAATTTAGAGTTTCCTCTAATGGATGAACTCAGCAACTTCCTTCTTCAACCAATAGAGGCCACCACAGGAACATCCGGTTGTCCAGTCATTTCAAGTAACAGCAGTTCAGTGAGCAACTGAAGATGGGAGAGATTCTCCAGAAATGCATCTTACTTTTGTGTGAGTGGAGTTTAGTGTAAAAATGAATTCCTGTTTAGGTTATAATAAAAATTATTGTTCATGTGGTAAATTAATATATTTCAAATAAATCATGTATATTTTGAAAAAAGTTTGAAATTTTGAAATGCAAAAAGAATACAAGATCTAATTTCAATTTTCTATAATCATAATTTGCATTGTGCAGAATGCTACAGATACAATGGGCAATACGATGTGTGCAAAGGTGGCATATTCTGCATATCACAGAGGCTCCCAGATAAATTACAATCATATGCTGAGAGGAAAAAAAATTTAATTCCCTACTTCATGGAACAATTTGGTTTGCAGTATCAATGAAATATCATTGCAAGTTATTGATTAAAGTTCATTAAGAATCCTGCAGTCTGTAGACTTAAAATATGGGACAAATTTAAATAACAGAAAAATTTTAACAAATTTAACCATAGTCCAATCTGCCTCTGTAAATAGTATTAAATTAAGTATGTATTGAGTTTTGGAAACAGGGGACTTAAATATATTATATAGCCATCAACAGAGTTCACTTTAATTGGCTATATTTGGTATTTTTTACTGCTTGAGGTAGTGATAAACTGTATTTGTGCTAAACAGTTAAATTTCAAGCAAAGGTTTGTAGTATGTTACTACATATTGCTATCTGTGATCTTATCTGATTGTATATCTGTGTTTATAAGGATGATCATTGTATCTGATGTATCTGTCACTGATCACAGGAAAAGCATGCCAAAAGTTGGCATACTGAATATATAGAATTTGACAAACTTTGAAAGCCTGCAGTTTGTTGCACCTAATGATACCACAATTTATATACAGTGACAGACAATTTTTTCACCCTGCTACAATAGTGCTGTTTAGAAATGCTTAGAATAGCACTGCTGTAGCAACTTTGATACTTGTGCAAAGTTAGTTTGTTTATAATTACTTATACATTTTCATAATTTTGTATTCCATTAAATGTCAACAAACATGTTGCTTTTTGGGCAGAAGAAAAAAATTAAGCATTACTTGTATGTATAATCTGGTTTATTATTTTCTGTAAGTACTCTGATGGTTAAAACATGTGAAGTTAGCGCAGGGAGAAGGAGGAGCAGTGGAACTGCCAATGAAACTTAACAGTGATCTCCCTTAAGAAACCAACTGCATTTCTGTACAACAGAAATGTTGGTTTCCCAGACTAAACAGAGTGCTGTACCTCCTCTTGGCCAGCTTACTGCAATTTCCAGTATGTATTCTGTTCAACGCCCTTTCAAAGCTTCAAATCTCCAGCATATTCCCATGCCCCTCTATACTCCACTGAGGTTTCTCAGCCTCCTTGGGGTGTAATTCATGATGCTAAAAAGAATATTTTTTGTGGGGCTTAAATACTGTGTCTTCTCAAGTTCGAAATCTCCATTACCATTTAAATTTTGAATTTTTTAGAAATAAATAAAAGTTATAAATATATCATAAAGGTTGGTGACTTATTTTATTAAATACTGATCGTTCTTTTGAACATGGATAAGGAAATGAACTAATAAGTGAGAATTCCATTAAGATAAATTATTTATTTAAAGTCCACATACTTTTTGTTAATATCAGAGCTGGTATGTTGACTACATGAAGCTTCATATAAAAGGGTGCATGTAAAGTAAGTTTCTAGAAACAGTTTGGACATGTTATTGTCCACAGAGCAATTGTGATAATAATTTACTCCTAGGCTACGTTTTATGTGCTTGCTTTGTTTAATGAATAAAATGGTAACGAGTCTTACTTTCTGTCTTCTCATATGCACCCATACCTTATTTCAGCTAATATAAATTTAAAATGTTGGTTCCTTTAATGCATTGTAACTTCCAGAACTGAGCAAACATGTTTGAAGTAACTTGCATTGAACTCTTAGATATAGCATATGTATAACACATAAGACATGTATGTGTAGGGTAGTCAGAAAAAAAGAATGAAAGGAAATGTTAATTAGACTGAATGCAGATTGATGGCAATCTGCAGCAGATACAGAGTATTATACACCAAAATAATATTGCTATTAACATTTATAATATATAATTTGTTATATATTGCTATGTACAACAAAGGCAGGTTGATTCCCCCATCGCAAAAGTCATTACAGATGTTGGTGCAAAATCCATATTGAAATAAAAAATTGTCCCTTATATAATGTTTCTTTGCTCATCTATTTGTTTACAGCATTCCAATGTTCAAGCAGCAGTCGTGTCATGTATGATAAGCATTTACTTTTATTAAACATGATTAGATTGACAATGAAAAATTAATGAAACACATACACTTCACCAGAAAGAAAATAGGGGGGGAACAGGAGCTGCATATCTACTGGCCTGAGAACAAAAATAACTGGGGGAAGTAATAATAGCATTATTAATCTCTTCTGAGTTGGAATATTAGAACATCTTTATGGTTTCACTTAAATGGGATTTATTCAGAACATATGTTTCGTGTATCTTTTATGCACATATCAGCTGTTCACGACTAATGGATCATTCGTAGAAGTTGGGTAGGTAGGAATCCGTATGGACTCTGGTGGTCTTGTGATGAACTTGAATAAAGTGTTGTCTGCTTTTGGGATATCAAAATTTATAAGGTTATATTCATGTTTTTTTATATAAATCCTTTCCCATATATTTAGTTCGAACAGTTTTTAATAACTTAATGCCTTTTTCTATTTCATGGTTTTCATTCAAAAATGTGCTGCCACAACTGATTTATCTATTTGTTTGTAACGTATGTTTCTTCAATTTTCCTTCGGCCCAATACCTATATTTTTCTTTGTCTTTCCTACATATATCTTTTCACAATGTGTACAATTAATTATACAATATACATAGGAAAGAAAAAGAGAAGTATAGGTATTAGGCTGAAGGAACATTGGAGAAACATACATTACAAACAAATAAGCTGTGGCAGCACATATTTGGAATGAAAACCATGAAATAGAAAAAGGCATCAAGTTATTAAAAATTATTAAACAACCAAAAGAACTAAATATATGGGAAAGAATTTATATAAAAAACATTAACATAACCTTGTGAATTTTGATATCCCAGAAGCAGACAACACTTTATTTAAGTTCATCACAAAACCCCCAGAGTCCACCCAGATTCCTACCTACCCAACTTCTATGAATGATCCATTAGTCGTGAACAGCTGATATGTGCATAAAAGATACACGAAACATATGTTCTGAATAAATCTCATTTAAGTGAAACCAAAAAGAGCATTCTAATATTCCAACTCAGAAGAACGTGTTTCACTGTGTTCGATTCCAAATTGAATTAATATTGAAAATACCAATATAGCTTATTGAACAGAGACACATTATATTTGGTGAACTTCAGCCTTGTCCTCACAAACGTTTACTACATTTAATCTGTTCAATACCTGAACTACATTTTGAACCAGTATTGCAGCAAAGAGCACAAACAGTCCTTTAAGAGATTCTGCTATGCTACTTGACAACCTGTAGAATGTAATTGCTTGAAATGTACAATATTCTAAACTAGTGGCCCAATGAATCAGGCTGTTGTAGAGATGGTGAAATGTGCTTCAGAAAGCTTGAATACTAGAACAACTAGAGCTGGCACCACATGTCCCTCAGCCTCCATAATACCTTCATCAAATATTGCAGTATTAACACAATCTGCATGAACCGCAATGCTTCAGTGAAAAATGTAAGTTCTGGTATAAGTTGCATCAGTTCTGAAGATTCCAGTGATGAAAAGTTATCTGCTAAAGTAAACAGCAATGGTCCAAGAGCAGAATATTGCTGTTCTAAAGCCTACCATAGCAACGACCAACTGATTCTGCTTGCAATACTGTGGCCAATTTTTGACGAACAATTTTTAATTTGTATAGAATAGCAGTCACTTTTGTGTTAACTGAAGGAGATTGCCATTTCACTGATTGAATAGAAATCTCATATAGGAGCTTATCTAAATATGGACTGAAGAAGTTTGGCAAGCACTCCACCACTTTCTATATTGCTATAGTAACACTCAAACACTCAGAAACAGCAAATCAGGGTTCTTCATTCTGCCTGCTCCATTTTTTTTAAAAAAAAATATAAATAAAATACTGTATTTTGTCTAAAAGCAGCATTTGTTACATTGTATCATATGGCAATTTGTAAATTTTTATAATGCTGAAGTATAAAAGAAGCACAGCTTCCCTTTCATCAACAGATGAAAGAACTTTCCTTCTACACGCAAATGGTAACAGCATAATATACCATCTTTGCAACAAAAATCAGACTTATTTTGTTTTTGATAGAAGATTATACAAACAGAAAATGGGTTTAGTGGTGGGTAGCTTCTTATCTATTTTTAGCAAGTTATTTTTCAGCTATTCATCTCTCTAAAGCTTTTCTCCATATTTTTAAGATGGTACAGATATGTAAACAATGTTTGCCATCTTCCAGAAAACCCAAGTTATTTGGATGGTTTCTGATGGCTGATGCTGAAGATCTGCTTCATTTATCTTCTGGCATTTCAATCCAGTTTAACCATAAGGTTTTTATTGTTATTGTTAAGCCATTTATCACATTCCAGTATGTGATACTTGTTCTTTATTTATTAATTTTTCAGATAGAAATTTTAGTTTTACTATATGAATTTCAAATAAAAAATTTTGCTGAATGATGTGAAAATGGAATACTTATTAAAGTAATTTATGCACGGCTACATTCAATCAAGTGACAAATATAGTTTATCTAAAACTGAATAAGATACAGATATTCTAGGTCATGTGGTTTCCTCAAAATTATTGTAGCTATTTTGAAACCTTTATAGATTTAAAAAAAAAAAAAATCATGTGTGTAGTTACAATCAGTTGCCAAAGAATTGGAGAAAGCTAAATAATGTGACCTTGGAATTGAGGGGTTGAAATAAAATTGTAAAAAAATTCAATTAAAGATGGATAGCTAGTAATGCTAGACATATCTGCTGTATATAAATATCACCCAGACTTAACACAACATTTTAAGGAAGCTATAAACATGCAAACAGCACTAAAACCGAATAATATGCATATGGTGGTTTGCTCAGCAGTTTAAATCTAGTGAATTTCTTGAAAATTTAGCTTTGTTTAGTGATATTTTGCAAACTGGCAAATCTTTTGTTGAAACTGCAAGGTAAACAGTGCAGTATAGTTGGAGCAGACAGACTTATTCCTGGGATCATATTGCCTAGATTCTGTGAGAAATGCCAAACTAGCAGACCACACAAAGACGTCACAGCAAGGAAGTCAAGAATGTTGGATTTTTCAATAAAAATAACCGAGATCTGTACACAACTTTTAACAGACATGAATATTTTAAACTCTGATTAGTGGCCATATGATTTAAATATTTTGTGTGGAACCAATAAGAGTGTATAGTTTGACTCAATCATACAGATCTGAATTTCCTTACTCAGCGAGGGTATTTTTTGTTATGAGACTTTTAACATTTTATTAAATTTTGAAATTAATTTTATTTGGAAACTAATACTGAAGCAATTAATATATTCTTAAATAGTTAGTGAGTAGATTTAATACTATTATGCTCATCTTACCATTGAATACCAGATCGCTGACAGCTGATGACGCGGGCAAAATCCTTGAAACATGTACTGTATAATTCAATGGTAAGATGAGCATAAGAGTTTTAAATCAGCTCACTGGCTATTTAAGAATATATTTAACACATTTATAAATATATTAATGAACCCTTAGAATAAATATATTGATGTATTAATTAATTTAAATGGCAAATGATGCAGTTATTACTTAGTTCCAAACTTCACTTGGTGTAGATGTCATCGGCAAAGGGGATTATTCTATATCTAGAGACAAGGGAACAAATATTATCTGAAAAAGATATATTATGAAACACTCCATCCTCTGTCACTTCAAAATAACAACTGGATAGTAATATTAAAATCCACTTTCATGCAAGATGCTGAAATATATTCTTACAATAAATACTTTTACATAATTTAACAAATCTCATGATATGTTTACCAAAATTATTTGTTCAACTCAGATTTTAGCTTATTATATAGGCGAATATTCAATACCCAACTGAAACCCCCAACACATACACAATATATATAGGCATATGTAAAACAATAGATAGGAAAAAAAAAGATAAAACACCTAGAAAGTCACAGACTATTATTGCAATATTTCTAACAGCTCGGGTCCTTAGGCAAGAAGACAAGTGAATGTAGTGAAAATAAACTGAATTTTAGCATAAAGCACATATACCACTGGGTATAAATCTTATGTATTAATATATTTTTATATTCTCTCTCAGTCTTGTTACTTGTTTAATCTGTTTTCATGCATTACGTTACCTTTGATATTCAGCATTTATTTCCACTATGTTCACTGGTCTCCTTGCACAAAAAGGACACTAGCTGTTCAAAATATTGCAATAGTAAATTTGCGACTTTCCAAATGTTTTATCCTTTTTATTTCTTATCTGTTATTGTCAGTTTAGTTACATTTCATTGGGTTATTTTATTTTTCATTTATATATATACACACATGTATACATATATAATATTAATGGAGTAATAAAATATTCTAAAAAGCATAAAAATTCATAAAAAAAACACTTAGAGTGCAATATAAAAAAGTTCACATAAAATTTCACACTCATGAACTCATGAGTTCATTCTCATCACGTGACCAAGAGCCAAGCTCGAAATATCCGTGTGGTTTTAGTGTTCAATTTTACAGTTTTTAGTGTGAAATTTTTATGTAAACTTTTTTATATTGCACTCTGAGTGTTTTTTTATGAATATATATATTTATTTATTTATTTTTTTAATGGTGTTTAACACCTGATTTTACTCCTGAGGCACTACAGGCAGTGGACACTGATGATACACGAGATGAAATGATATATGCAAATTATTTTTTTTTTTTAAGGAAGGAAACGTTCAGGCCTAAGTTTAGGTACATTCCCAGCATTTGACTTTTATAGGATTAAGAAAAACCTGGAGGACAGTTCTGACAGGATTCAAACACCAAACCACCTCCTCACGGTGCGCCTAAATGACCTCAACCATCCATAGTGGGGTGTGTATATATATATGTTATTTTTAGATATTTTGATTGTCCTCAATAAATTTAGCATATTTTCTTTAAAATATTTTTTCTAAAATGAAGTTTTGAGAAAAATGTTTTGAAGGTTATGAAAGCAGTACTATAGAGCTTAACAACACTTTGTGAATCAGGAATAAAAATGTAGGAAAGAAAGGACAAAAATAACATTTGGCAACTATAAATTTTAAAGCCACCTAAAATCTTAAAATAATTTAGGAATTTGAATGTTCTTTCACAGACCAGAATTATAAATGTGAAATAGAGGTAGAATGCAGGAGAAATTATTATTGAAAGTGCTCAGTGAGTGACATGAATGCAAATGCCATATATGAAATTCAAATGGGTATGTTAAGTACTGAAATGTGAAGAACAGGAATTGCATGAGTATGAAGTCAAAAGTGAATAATGAGAGTACTATTAATGTCCATACCACTATAGGTCTAAATTCATATATAATTCCATGTGAATTGTGTACAGACAGCAGAATCAGTGCTTAGCATATGTGCTTAGTTATGTCAGTAACTCTCACAAAGAGATTACAAGATCCATCTACTATTTTGTGAATATCTTATGCAGTTATTCACAAAAGAAAAGGATCAAAAAAGACCATTTCATAGGGTAATCAGATTCCTAAAAGGAAAAGGGTAATTTACAGCAGGGCTGATAAAGGCAACAAAATTGTGATAATGAATGAGATAGATTATGAAAACATGTATAATTTACTAGACAGCCAAGAATATAAAAATTAAAAAAATAGTTAAATTTGAGTTACTTCCTGATAAAAAATTTGTTTTATGAACTGCATAAGTAATCATAGAGAAAGGTTTGCTGTTGAACAGCATCAATTATTTTCTGATGAGATACTTTTCCAACACTGGGCATATTAATGAACATAATATGCATCATTGAGCATCTGGAAACTCAAATTGATTATAACGTTACCTTATCAACATCACTGGTCATTAAATGGCATTCCTGGTCATATAATAAGCCATTTCTTTTTTGAAGGCATAATTACAAAAGAGGCATAAAAGACTTATGCAAATGTTTAGGTATTAAGTGTTAATTAAGGTTATTTTAAGCATTTAATAAATTATAAAAAGTACTGACTTGCATTATTATTATTATTATTATTATTATTATTATTATTATTATTATTATTATTATTATTATTATTATTATTAGAGTATATTTTTATCTAGTACATTTTGTTTCAAACACACTAAAACTTCTCAAAACTTTAAGACAAATGTTTGAAACAAATTTCTTTATTTGTTGAGGACAATCAGAATATCCAAAAAGTACACTATTATTCCAAGGGATACCAAAGAGAAAAATGGAGTTTTGGTCAAAAATATACCTTTTTCGTTTTTGCTCTTAAAATCTACTTTAAACCCTAGAGAAAATTCCAGTTTCATAAGCTTATACCCTTGGGAAAATTTGTTTTAGCAGTCATTTTTAAATGTCTGTACTCTTTAAATCCCCATCTTTCAAATCTTATGCATCCAAAACTTCAACACATTTTTCTCGGTTTTAATTTTTTGTATGTTTGCCTAAACTCAAAACCTATCTTCTACCACAATTTTTTAAGCACATGCATGAACTTTTTTGTAATATTCTGTAAACCTTGCTTCATAAAAGCATAATTTTCTTGTAAAAATAAAAATAGGTTAAAAATTATCAACAGCCATAGTCACGCTGACTTTTATGTAAGAAAATATTTAGAACATATTTACAAAATTTTGCAGAAAAATCTCAACCTTTATAGGAGGATATAGGTTTTTGTTAACAATTTTGAGTCACCAAAAAAATTTAATAAAGTTTATCACAATGGTAAAAAAAAATTACCAATTAAGCCAAAAGTTAGTACAAAAAACCTGAACAATATGTGTACAAAATCTAAAATTTCTAGATTGAACCATTCAAACTTTCCAAATTTCACTTCGTTATCCCTTAAACATTTTAAGTCCCCCTGTTGCACCCGGCCCCACAGTCTCATGATGTTACCATGCAGGCTCCTTTCGCCAGAAAGTCAGCATTTTGTTTAATTGGCCCTTTTAACAAATGTTAGCCTGAAACACGTAATGTGGCTCACTTGTGTATATTTTTTTTCTGTACATATTTATAAAGTCTACAAAATACGCTTGGTTTGTCTTCTACAATCGAATATAAGAGTGAAACTTGACAACCTTGGAACAGTTCTCAATATGTCGTAAAAACAGGGATGCTGACCTTCGCAGAAGTCATTAGTCAAATAACATTTATGAAATGAGTGATAAATAGATATTGCACACATATTGCAGGTATGCGGCATATTTTCGTGGAAACTATGTCGAATTTCTCATTTTATATCATGAAAATACCACTAAATAATATATTTGATTTGTTTATTTACAGCGTTAAGAACCTCTACTATTTATTATATTAGCCCATTCTTTAACGTGACGTCAGGACTGTTTGGGCGATTCTTTTGGCATTAATCTAAGTTTGCAGTAGATGTTCCTTTTGCAATCGAAATGTTACTACGTCGTAAAGTGGAGTAAATTTATTGCGAAATTTTAAAAGTTTCAGACAGCGAATGACAGTGAAAGTGTCTGAAGATGAAACAACCTGAATCACTATAAGGAGAGGGAAAAGAGACGTAAATGATGAAGATTATCAGCTTTGAAACTTGGTTGTGAGCGCTTTTGTTTGTTACGTTTCTTCATCAGTTTTGCAAAACATAACCTTAGACGTTTGGACTTCATGTAAGTTAACACTCTGAATGCATTTTTAAATTCCGCTATTCACGTTAATGCAAGTTTACTTTAAGCCCTTCCTTACACCGACGACGAGAACTCGGCTATTTTTCTGTTGAAACAATCACATGATGTATTTTATTTGTTGAATGTGTTAGAAAGTCATTGCTAGTTTCAAAATAGTTTTTAATTAAAGTACCATTACAGTTTTGCACCTCTCATCGTTTATATCAAGCGTAATCATTGGACGATAACTAGCATTTTTGGGACATTAGATCCCAGAAAATAAACAGCTGTATAGTAGGCATATGAGTGGTGCTGCCCTGCATTTTTAAATTAGGGCAAAAGTCTATAATAACCAGTATTTGACATCACTATCTTACCATTAGGATATAATAAAAATATAATATTAATGACTTATTATTTATGTATGTTCTTTAACATCTCAGGTCATTAGTACTCTAATCAATTTGGAATGTAAAATGGCCATTAAATTTTGCTCAAAGGCCTCTTTTGCAGGCTTGAGGTTCTTTTGCATGCTGTAAATCTACAACACTGTTCCAAAGGAAGTCATACTTAATATTTTTGGTTACCATTAGATCACCAGGACCAATAGCATTAATGAAGATATTCTATAAATCACCTACAACTCTTGATATCAATATCAATAACATAAACGGTGGTACAATTAAACTTTAAATATTTCCATTAGTTGACAACCAAATACTATCATTAATTTTTAATTCTGAATATTTTAATGCAATAATTAATTTTTTAATCAGTTGATTGACTCAGACTCTAGTCTCCAGTTCATCAGTAGTTGTGTACTGGAATAATGGAGATGTTTACTCTTCTATTTTTCTTTTAGAGCTGAGAAGGAATTTTTGTACTGTAGAGCACAAGAGGCTGGAATAGTTATCAATGATTAACCTTATATACATTTGAGAAAATTTTAGTTAAGCATATGGAGACACATAGTGCTACAGTTGTGTCATATTTTAATTATGGATTTCCAGATTTCTTGGAAATTATAGAAACTTTCTTTTAAAAATTTTAAAATCAAAATGTTTTCTTGGTTCACTTCATACAGAAGAATCTGATTCAAGATAATTATTTTGAAATTTGAAACATAAAATGCAGAAGGTTATGAACTGAAGTTTGTCGGTTCGTTAAATAATTTAGTATCTGATGTGATTAGATCATATCATATCAGTATTTCCATAGAACAGTTTTTTGTATGAAGACATTTTATCTTCTGAGATACATCAGATCTGCTTTTATTTTGAAAGTATGCACAGAAGATGTAGAAAGGAATCTTATTTAGCAGCGACAAAAATCATTGGTGGTGTACATTTTTTGTATATTTTTGTATTTTTTGTACATTTTTTTCCCATGCAGAATCTGAAAGGATATATATATATATATAAATTAACACTAATAATAAAAGTAGATAAAGATAAAACACAGAGAAAGAGTCACACTTGAAATTGCAATTCACTAACACTATTCACAATGTAACAAATTAACACTAATAATAAAAGTAGATAAAGATAAAACACAGAGAAAGAGTCACACTTGAAATTGCAATTTCAAATGTGACTCTTTCTCTGTGTTTTATCTTTATCTACTTTTATTATTAGTGTTAATTTGTTACATTGTGAATAGTGTTTCTTTATTTTTATTTTTCATTAATATATATATATATATATATAATTTTTTGGTAATATTTGTGAAAAGAGGGTAAGAGGGCGAGAAAAAGGAAATAAAAATTAACCTGAATTGAATGAGGCCATGAAGCATTGTACATGATTTTATTGCCTGTCACTTCTCAGTAACAGAATTCAACAATTTTACAGTATTGTTGCAATTACCAGTATTTACATTCCTTCATGTTGGCACAATTGATGGAAGTCTTGTTTATGTCATCATCAAGTGTTCTTTTGATTAAAATTGAAAAAATAAATCCAGAACTTAAGAGGTAGTCAAACATTTTGTGTAGTTTTGAATGAAATCCAGTTGAAAGGACTTATTTAGTTTAAGTCAGTGAACATAGCATTAAGTAAATGTCTGTTGATCCATAACTACCATATATGTTCAAGAGGGCAGTTGCAGATATGCCATAAGAGTAGTTAAAGCTCTGGTTAAACTACTTTTAATATTTGACTTAATAATATATTTACTGTTTAACTCTTTTAAAATGCATCCAGCATGATAAATCAGCCATTAAAGTATATGAAAGTATAAAATGAAAAAATTTATAGCAATTCTGGGATATTCAGTACAGCTAGTTCAAACTTTTCTTTTACTTGTAGATATATGATGGTGTATTTGTGAAGTCAAGTGAACATAATGTGCTACAAGCTTGAGAATATTTTGTTTTGTATGCTATAAGTAGATTTTTATGTAATGGCATATTTTTTCCGTGGAATTTTATTATATCTGAAAACTTAAACTTGAATTCGGCTACTAGAACCATTATATTTCATTTTAATGCAACATATTTTTACTTGAAATACTAATTGAAATTTGTACAGTGAAGCTAATCAATAAGTATGATTGAGTCGAACTACACACTCTTATTGGCTGCACTTGTTCAAATGCAATACATGTGAAACTTGTAAGTAAGAGTAACAGTAACAGTAAGAGTGTGTAGTTCGATTCAATCAGGCAATGATCTTAATTGCATTTTTACTTATTTTGCACAACACTACATATTTTTACATAAAATTAATATCCATGCCAAATGCCATTTAATTCACTGCTTGTGTCATACAAAATTGTAAAGTATCATTTTAAGTTACACAAGTTTATACATATGCTTTTATAAGTCATCAATATGCATGGACACATACACACACACACACATTTTAAATGAAGATTCAACCAGCCAGGTATAATTTGGCATTTTTCCGCTTAACCTGTCATTATCACTTCCTTCTTAATTCTGAAAAATACTAGCTGGTTGACAGATCTCACTGCATAGTAAGAATGTCACTCAGCAGCTTGAAGGCAGCTTAACTTTTATCATCATCTTTCGTTAGGTGGAGTTTTTAAGAAGTGGAAATAAGAGCATATCTGGCATATTTCCTGAAGATGAAGCAAATGTTTTGTTATAGTGTACAATATGTAACTTTAGCTATTATTCCAATTTTTGCATGAATATCTCATTTCTACAGTGTGTGTGTGTATGTATATGTATATATATGTGTGTGTGTATAAAATAAAAATAAAGTAACACTATTAACAATGTAACAAATTAACAGTTATTATAACAGTAGAAAGGATAAAGCACTAAGAAAAAGTCACACTTGAAATAGCATATTAGAAGTACTTTCTGATCACTGATGGAACTTAACTCCTGAAAATGATATTTTTAATAGTGTTTTAACTACTGAGGCAGCACAGGTGATGGATACTGATTATAAATGAGATGAAATGATAAACTGGGAAAGGATTTTTTTTAAAAGAAAAGAAGCATTCCAGTCAAAGTTTACCATTTCGGCATTTACCATTTATGAGGAATGAGGAATACCTGGAAAAAAAAAATTCAGTCTGGAAGGACAAATCTTGTGGGAATCGAACCCCAAATCTCCCACTCATGTGTCCATGCTTAAACAACCTCAGCCACCCATGGCAGTCTGAAAATATAATAAAATATTTTGTGACATTTTTGGTTTCATACTTTGATTGACTTCAGGATTGCATAAAAATCTAACCTGGCAAATTAAAATGTACAATTTTGGAAAAGTAATTGATAAATGAGGAAGAACTTGTGTCAGCTGCATGAATATTATATCTGCTATGCCAGCATTTACTGCTCTGACTGCCAACTTGTCAGCTGCTGTGAAACAAGCGACAAAACCATGAAAGATCCAGTATACGTATGTGAAAAATACTAAAAATATTTATGAGAAGACATATTTTAAAATGCGTAGTTTGTTCTCATTTTGAAGCAAAACATCCAGTGTGCTATTAACTTTGCTGAAAGAGAACCAAAATCTTTTAAATCATATGAGATATGCACAGAACAAAGCGTTGCAGACTGGAGAATTATAGTGCTTGCTTATATTATAAATAGGAAATGTAAATAGGGATGTATGTTTATGTTCATATATATTTGTTTAATTTAAGTATATATTTTGAATGTTATAAAGCTATGTGATTAGAAGTATAAAATAAATTTAAAAAAATCTTGCAATTCTTATGTCAATTTAAAATATGTCTATCTTTTAATGAACATTGTATCAGCATTAATGCTGTGAATTTTGTTCTGCAGTGTTGCAAAGTATCCAGAAACAACCAAAACTGTATTTCTACAGAAATGGGTAGTGTAAGGTATGCTGTTGTTTCAGCAGGAAAAATTGTCTTCACAAGAAGTTGTATTCATAATGGTAAGTTCTCTTCACATTTGCATAATTAATATGAAAATAATTTTTTTTTATTTAAATGAATATCTTACAAAATTTGAATTCATAATTGATATAATCTTAAAACAGGGTGGGGCCAAAATAATTAGAAAATTTAAATTTGTTTCTGCATCCTCATGTTAATAGATGATATACTGAATCTGAGTTGTTATATCGGCCAGCATGCATCCTTTAGTTATCATGGAGTGTTGGTGATAATAACACTGCGTGTATATTGTGGAAGTGTTTTTTTAAAAACTGACCCTGTTACGGTAATGCAGCAGCTTTTTTGACATACACCCTTGTGCAAATTAATGTGAACAAAGACATTATTTGATTTTATTAGAATATTTCACAAAATTTCAGTACTACGTTTTAATAAACAGTGTTTTTAATTGAATCTGTCGTCTTAACACTCTTCATGCTTCACTAACCTTAAAAATATACGGAACCGGTTTCAAAGATATGTTATCTCCATCTTTGGCCGTGGACGACTAGTGTGAAAGGTTGTTGTTGCGTAGTATCAGAAGTAATATTCCGCTCTGGTCAAACTTTTATGAACTATCTCCTTTTCTGGCAAATCTTTACATGAGTAATTTTGAAACGCATATTACTTCAGCCTTTCCACACTTCTTTAAGTGTTGGTACAGATATGTTGATGATGTTTTTGCCATAGTTAATAAAAAGTTAATTGAAGATGCAATAAAGATTTTGAATATTCAAGATAAAGATATAAAATTCACACATGAAATAGAAACAGACAATATGCTGCCTTTTTTAGATTTAAAATTATAAAAAGTAAAGAAAACTTGAAATTTGGCATGTATAGAAAGGACACACATGCAGATAATTATATCAAAGAAAATGGTTTTAATCCTATGGCTCACAAACATGCAATTTTTAATAGTCTGATATGCAGATTGATCAATTTGCCAATCAGTAAAGAAGAATATAACATGGAATATAAAAAAATTAAAGAAATAGCAATTCTAAATGGTTTTAATTAAAACTTAATACATAATAAGATTAAAAAATTCCAGAAGAAGAAAAGAATTGAAAATTGCAATACATTATCAACAGTTAAAGAAAAAATGTCCTTTAAAAATTCACATATAACCCAACAATGAGGTATAAATTTCAAAAAATATTTAAAGATCTTAATATAAAATTGGCTCCCACTAATAGATTTAGTCTAAACAACATTTTGAAAGACAATACTACAGATAATACCCCAAAGGAGGAAAAAGCATGAATTTACAAGATTTCATGTGCTGAATGTGATAAGATCTACATAGGAAAAACTAAGAGGAATGTGGGGATATGTCAAAAAGAACATATGAGGAATTTAAAATACAAACAAATAGAAAAATCAGCGGTGGCATATCACTTTTGGACCGAAAATCATGATATTAAGAAAAAAGTTAAATTATTGAGAGCTGTCCAAGGACCAGTAGAATTGGATATTTGGGAAAAGATTTACATCTACAAACATAAGGATCATTTGATGAATTTTGACATTCCGAAAGAAGAAAATATAAATTTTAAGTTCATAAAAGTTTCACCAGAGCGGAACATTACTTCTGATACTATGTCCAAGGCCGAAGATGGAGATAACATATCTTTGAAACCGGTTCCGTATATTTTTAAGGTTAGTGAAGCATGAAGAGTGTTAAGGCGACAGATTCAATTCGCATGAGCTTCACTGTGGTAGTTCCATAGAAAACTTTTTTAAAGATTTACAATTTTTAAAAAAAATTAATAAGTGTTTTTAATATTTAATGTGTCCATCCATGACCTTAATTAGCATTTTCACTCATCTAGACATAAAGTCAATGAGTTTCTTACATATTTCACGGTCATGAAACCACAATTTTATAACAGCAAAAATCATTTTCTTTGGTTATGCAGTCCATTTTACTCACCCTTTTCTTGACATTTGCACAAAGGTTCTGTATAGGGTTGAAATTCGGTGAATTTCCAAGCCGGCCCAAACACTGAAAACCATTTTTTGCCATGCAGTCTTTAACATTCTTCAATATATGACATAGGGCAAGGTCTTGCTGGAAAATGACCTTTTTAGTGTTCAATTCCTCTGTCAATCTCTTCATTTCTGGGGTGGCTCTTTTCTCTAAAATTGGGATGTACTTGTCGCTGTTCATCATTTTGTCAATAGAATAAAACCTTTTGTGCCTGTATGCAAAACAGCCCCAAAACATCTTCTTTTGTGGAAACTTTACCATCTGTTTGAGTGCTTCTACGAGATTTCCTCTCCATCTCTTCTTCTTACATATGAGACATTCAATCCCTGCACTTCAAAATGACTTTCGTCAAAAATAGGACCTTTCTCAAATCTTCCTATGTTCTTTTCTGATATTTTCTTATCCACGCCAATCTTTTTTTCTTAATTAGACACTTCAATAGCTGTTTTCTGATCCATCTTCGAGCTTAAATTCAAGCTTCTAGAAGCCACCTATGCGCTGTGAAGCATTGATTTTTACCCTGCAGCATGTAAATCAAAACTGTTTTTTTTTCGGAATTAATTTTGGTGGTTCTGATTCGATGGGCATGTTCTTTCTTGGACATTTTTTGTTTTCGGCCATATCATCTTCCTTTGAGGTGAAAGTGACTCAATTTCATTTTTCCATCAAATGTTATTAACAGCACCCAAACTTACATTACATTCAGCTGTTATCTGCATTTTTTTAATAGTGTTTAATGCCCATTTTTACTACTGAGTCACCACAGGTGGGTCATCTGCATCTGAGTTATATTATTAAATACATGTAGGGTTATGATGTTACTTCTCTTCTTAGGTTGTGATATTTATTATGAATTAAAATATGCTTGCTAAATAAAATGTTAAAACAGCTAGAAACAAAAGAAAATTGTTTAACTTCTAGTACAACTAATAAAAGCAATAACAGCAATTAACTATCTCAACAATGGGTGTCAATAATGCAGTGTAGAATTGGAGGGAAACAATTATTAGCATTGAATAAGTTATAAAATTAAATTTGCCTGCTTTCACTTTAATTCGCACAAGACTGTATTTTGCCATTGAGTACCTATGGCATCAAACATCTCTACACAGTGAAAAAGTTATTTATGGTGTGCATTTAATGCATTCAGAGTTCTCAGACCATATTTCTTTGAAAATGCTACTATGGTAGTTATGGTAACATCGAAGCAATTTCTCTGTGAAGAACTTTACATGATTGGCTTGGTTCCAACAGGATGGGCTACCATGCTTAAAATTCAGTTAGGGGCATCGGAGAAATGTGCCCATGTGTCATGTCTTGTTTCAGAGATACTGTCTGGCCTACAGACTCATCTGATTTATTGGTATATGATTCTTATTTTGGGGCTATTTAATGGAGAAAGTGTGTGCTCATTGACCTCACAATATCCAGGAGATGGTTCAGATAGAAAATTTACCATATTACAGAGGAGTTGAGAGTGATACAATGTCAGATCACATGCTAAGTTTTGCCTGACTCCCAATGTAGTTTAAGTGATGGTCTTCAGAAAGTGACATGTGGCATAATGCTTTGTTATTTAGGTTGTATTATGTAGCTAATGAATACTTACTCTTCATTGAAAGTGTTTCATTTTCAAATTACTAACTGTTTTATTTTTTTCAGCCCCACCTTGTATTTGTAGTAGTTGTAAAATTTACATCAATTGACTCCCTTTTCTACCCACCTAGATTTTAAAAAAATATACTTTTGCATAGAAAATTCAAATAATTTGAAAATAATTAGAAAAATCATCAATTTTTACTTTAAAGCCAATACCGTAAGTTCATCATGATGTAGAATTGTAATACAGCATGTATTGTCACAAAGGTGAATTTGGCACATTCTAGTAAGTGGTATATTTTGGCAGAGAATACTATTGGAAAGGAGAGAAAAATAGATTGGAGATATGAAAAACAGCATTTAAAAGCATATCACCTCTCTCCCTCTTCTCTTTCTCCCTCTCCCTCTTCCTCATCCTCTTTTGTCTTCAATACTATCATACCTTTTCTCATCCCACAGCTCAGCTATATATATACTACTTTCTTCCTATGAACATAAATTATTACTTTTAATTTCTACACAGTCATTTACATACTATTAAATTTGCTTATATATTAAAATTATCAATGATAAATACTTATAATTACAATATAGAAAGATGAAGTTCATTAAACAATGGTTAAATGTTTTAAAAAATGAACTTGTTTGCAGGCATTCCTTGCTACAAAATTTATACTAGCTCGGCTTCAGCATTACTAAGACGTGGCTTTAGGTTATCAGCATTTTCGCTCAGAACTGTGACAGGTTCTCCAGGTGGAGAAACTGGAGGAGGCAGTAATGTTGATGGTGGAAATGATAACAAAAAAGGACCAACAGTCAAAGGAACAGGCAAAGATGGTGGCACACATCTTACTTGTCCAAAATGTGGCGACCCATGCACACATGTAGAAACTTTTGTTTGTAAGTTGAAATAATTATGCATTTAAACTATATTAATTCTGTATAATTTTAATTATTAAAAATTTTTCTTTATTTAGAATGTTCATAATCAATTTTTTGTCTCTTTGAATTATGTGTGTTTTTAGTTAGAATTTATGGATAGTTTATTTGTGTATTTTGTTTTTTCAGCTTCAAATTAAACAGTTACTGCTGGGTAATATGAGTTTTTGAGCACCTATGTTGCTCTTGTCATCATATCCGAAGTACCACTATTCATTGGTTCTTTGTTATGCATTCCTGATGGGTATATTTGGTTTTGTAAATTGGATTACGACTGGTCTATCATTAGCCATTTGAAATTCTGAAATTTTAATTTGAGAAAGGCATATGGCAAGAAGATCTGTAGGCAGAGAAGTCTTGTGGTTGCAATCCAACTTTCATTTACTTTTAAGCTGCTGTTCTAATTGAAATTTTTTATTAAATTTTTATGGTGGTTTCTTTAACTTCTTTATAATTGCTGAGGTTTCATTAATTATATATTTATAATAGCTTGAATTTAATAAAGAATTTATAAGGTATTTTAGTTGAATATAGGATTTGTTTATTCTAATGATGCTCCATAGGTCTACCGGTTTACTGTCCATGCCACAGCAACAGAGCAGTTGGGGCAACTCTGGAATCTTAATATGCATTGGGCATTTACAGATCTATAGTATTAAGGCAACAGTGAAGTTTGGGCAAAAAATGACTAAAAATGTCAAAATAGGCTATATGCATTTTTATTACCCTCATGGCTTAATTTATAACATGGTATACCAAAGTATTATCACTTTGGCATTTAAAAACCATCATGTGACCATTTAAAATCCTTTGCATGGATGAGATAGCAGGGAAATTCATCAGCTTTAGAACTGGAAATTGCACTGTCCATTTGGAATTGGTGAAGGCATAATTATACACATCCAGGAAGAAGTTGAAAATGTCTAGGTCTATTGTCAGAAGACTAAACAGAAAGCAGAGGGTCCAACATTTTTAGACCATTGCAAGATAACTAAAAATCATTGCAAATCTTTAACATTACTTTTTTTTGTGTTTTATTTATTTATTTTTTTAATGCTTTTGACTTTATAAAGTATTCCCTGCAGAAAAATTCTAACTTATATAACAAATTATGAGGAAGTCGCTCAAATTTCACTAGTTTTATTCCACTTACTTGGACATGGAACTATGCCTTTGAAACATGTCCAAGTAAGTGGAATAAAACTAGTGAAGTTTGAGTGACTTCCTCGTAAATAATTTTTTATATGATGCTATATTTCACCGTGAAAATCCCAAACTATTCAAATTTATATTCTAGTTTATCTTAAATTTTTACTGTATATTCAGAACACACATGTACTGACACATGTTTAGATCCACAAGCTCTTAACTTTTTATGCAAACAAAGTTATATAATTAAAACTAAGCAAAAATAAATATATTATGAAGTAACATAAAACATTTCTGCAAGGAGCAATATTGCCATTTCAATCAGAAAATATATGTTAGAACAACAATTATTTTTTCCTTGATAACTGTTACAGATAATTGGCTGAAATTTTGCACAGAGGCTTTTAATAATCTTTACTAAATACAGAATAAATGTAAAATTAGTATCTTAAAAATTGTAGAAATTTGATATTTTACTGCACTGTTGACCTAAAGAGTTTTTTTTTTTTTTTTTTTTTGCAGCCTGTGAACAATTTAATCTCATACTTCACCAAAGGTACCAAGATGAGAGCTACAGAATATTGTTCTTCTTGTTAATGTTGTTTCTTTGGAATTCCTCATTAAGGTCTTTGCACACTAGAAGGTGATTGGTTTTTATCACGCTGTCTTTTTCTTTGCAGATGATGCAATCCTTGGATGTATAAATTATTATTTTTTGCAGATGTGCTGCTAAACAGTTTTTTGATCTGAAGTTAACTGTTTGGTCTGGTTTTGTATTTTCCCCTTTTCTGCCACATGTAGATACCTATACTACTTTGAAAATTTATTGAATCATCTATTGAATCTTTAATCTTCTTCATAGAATCATATGTTTTCAGAGGAAGTAATGTGAGTTATCTCCACATGATGTTTCCTGTATAATGCATAATGGCTACAAAACAGACCACATTCTATAATATACGTGTAGAAAATAGTTTTAACAGGAAATATATAAGTCCAGAGATAGCTGTGTTAATGAGAAAGTAGCTCTTGTAAGACATGGTATAAGTCATAAAAGTTATTTATACTTCATCTCTTTTTGTAAGGTTAAATGAAATAATGGCACATATAAGTCAGAGACCATTGGGACCTAAAATTGCTTGGCATTCACCATTTCTGGATGAGGGAAAACTTTAAAAAAATTTAGTCAGTTAATCTCAGTTAGTAATTAATATTTTTACATTGATAAGCAAATGCTTATTACTTGGTCAAGGCCAGATATTTAGCTTTGAGCTATGTGATTGAAGTTTTCATAAAGAGTTTTCCTCAATCTAGAGACCATATGATTAGTGCTAGGCCAAGCTCAAACATAAGTTTTAGTGAAACTTCTAAAGATTGCAGCAGTATCTGTTATTCTAATTTCTAAAAATTAAACAAAACGCACAGGATGCTCATTCCTTATGAGATTATTTTTAAAAAAAACTTTTAATGACTCTTCAGAAATTTCTTTAGAAAGTGCTCTGATATTTATTCATCACCCCTAAATTTTTGCATAATAATCCTGTAACATTAGTTTGAATTGTTACCTCTCCCCGCAATTGTGTACAGTAGTGCCTTATTAGTTATCAAGAATTTTCATGCACTTTTCACCCGAGTATCACCAATAGATTGGGATATAGTTATTTTTATTTTACTAGTTATGAAAAGAGAGTAGATTTCACGATAACCTCATAATTATGAAGTGTCATTCAATATCTTTTAATAGACATCAAATGAAACTGAAAATGTGAAAAAAATAAAATAATTATTTTTTTATTTGTGTACTTTGCAAAATGCTTCCATATTTTTCTCTATAGATTATGGATTATAATCATAATTTTGTTGCTTTGAGCTATAGTGTCAGAAATAGGAAGATGACAGCATAAACATCATGCTGTTTCATTTAAGAAACATAAGGCATTTTCAAAAAATTCTGTAGGAACTGACACAGTGAAGCTTGTTTAAATACGGTGGGACCGGTTTCGAAGAGACATCCTCTCCATCTTCAACCAACTTGACAACTGCCCCCCCCCCCCCCCAGTCATCATGATGTTTGTATTTGTTGTCAATTGTTGATCACATAAAATGAAAATTTAAATTGGCAACTGTCCTAAATTCAGTTATTTATATAATGTATATTTCAAGACATTTAAAGCCAGGAAAGTTACCAGAACTTTTTTGTACTGTTCTGGCTGAAAAAAAGTGTTGCCTGTTCAATTATAAGCTATAAATCTCTTTTGTTCATTCTCTGTTAAAAATATATTTTTATATAGATACAGAGAACTATATAAATATTATACTTGTGTTGCAGCATCAACAAGATTTGTGAAGTGTGAGAAATGTCACCACTTCTTTGTTGTTTTATCAGAAGTTGATACAAAAAAGAGTCTGAAAGAAAACAGAGAAGAACAGAAAAATGGATTTTACAGGAAGCCTCCTCCTCCACCCAAAAAGGTATATAAAGCCAGTTTTTTTTCTCTGGAAATTATATCAGTTATGCAGATTATAGTTCAATCTCATTATAATTAGCTCTCATAAAATAGTAAAATGCACTCCTTATAATGAATGCTTGTTATAGCCAATTTATAACCAGTGGACATTTGAATGAAACTGCTGGGAAGAAAAGAAATTTCTCTATCCTTTTCATGCCAGAGCCAATATTAATTTACATGCAATGTGTTTCTTTCATTGATTTTAGAAGTAAAATCAGCTGTATACTTATAAGAAATTTTCTATAATTGCTATAAGTTTAAGTACTGAAATGGAGAGCGGTATTATACTGTCCAATATATTATCAAATATTATGCTGTGCCACTGTATGCACTCTTTATCTCACGTTATTAAACATTTTTTGACAATGTAAACATTGTATTATTAGGATTTTATAATTGCATTTCATTTAAGAATTTCTGAGTCACAGATATTTCAAGTCCATCTATATAAGACTGGTTGAGTGGAAGAAAATGTCAAAGGCATAAATAAATAAATTGAACTTCAACCTGTGTGCATTTGTGCAACTTTTGTCTTTTCTATTAATATGCTGGTTGATCAAATTTATTCAGACTTATATTGCAAGTCTTTTGAATTAAATGATGTCAATATTGCTTAATGAGTTTCTATCAATATAATCAAGAATTTATCATGGAGGGTTGTAATGGGCCTCCAAGAGGGTAAGAGATATTACATCGTAGTTATGTCAGCTTGTTTGCAAAATGTGTTGGTTAATTCTTTAACTACTCACTAGGTTGCACAGTTTGTACTGTCACAGCTGCTGGCAATTGCACATCCATTCAAATTTACTTGTGGTAAAGTTCGGATAAATTTCATCAGCCAATATGTTTTAAATTAGGATGGATACTCATATCAATAGTAACTTAATTTTTCTATAACACACAAGAATCGGTGATATTCATCCTTTCTATTACAGGAATGTAAAAAATATTGGATATCACTTTTTTTTAGTCGTATCACTATTTTTTGGACAAAAATAGAGAGTATGAAATATATTACTTCATACAATTTTCCTTTTTTGGGTCGTTGGACCCACTGGAGGAACAAACCATATGCTTGTTATTCTTTGCTGATGACAAGTTATAATTGTTCAAAATAAACATGATATCAGGTACATTCTATCTCAACAAAACAAAATACTGGGCTATAGAAGGAGATTTAGAATTGGATATTCCAGAAATTGGATTAATAAAATTGGTACAATTTATATCTGAGATAAATCAGAAACCTGTAAAAAAATGTGAATAAATGAGGCTAAAGGCGCTAGTGGTCTCCCTCCTTGTAGAAGAACGCTGGCAAAACATAGAAATAAAGAAATGAAAAAAAATTCAAGTATTGGATTGTATTCAAATCTGATGTCATATATGGTTATGCATAGATTTCACTGTTTAAAATTTTCAGATCTATGAATATTTGAACAAGCATGTAGTTGGTCAAGATTATGCTAAGAAGGTTCTATCAGTAGCAGTGTACAACCATTATAAGAGAATATACAACAATATACCACCACAGTCACAGGCACCTAATCACAGGCCAGACATGGCTGTAATGGAGCATGGTCCTCAGCAGTCATTCACTCACAGAGGTATGTGGTTAACATTAATCACCATGATCATTGATTCACCTGAATGCTAGTGAAAGTAAGAAGATAGTATCCATGATGTAAGTGATCATTAGAAACTTCACATAATGGTTAAGTTCAGTATTACAATTTGTAATTTAATTTCAATAAAATGCATTTTAAGTAATAATACGAAGAATAAATGATTAATTTTTTGGAAATAACCATATATACTTTTTATGAGACTGTTAAGCTTAAATCTAAATAGATTTAGTGCCTAAACAGCCTATTTTGAGGATTTTGTCCATTTTACTATCCTGTACGTTTTTACTGTCCCAAACTGTTGTCAGCTAGTTATATATGTAACATTGTTTAAAATGTTAACTACCAAGATTTATATTGCTATAAAATTGACCATTAACATACACACTAGGAAAATGTACAGTCGAGTCCCAATTATCCAGTATTTCATATTATTGCTCAGTGAGTGGGAGGCTAAATTTTAACTTTTTATGGGGATTGGAGATACTGCAAAACTGAATTCAAATTTGCTGTATCAAGTTCTTGTGTAATATTGTCAATTGTCAACAACAATGCAATCATAAAGCCTTCCAGCAACTGGCAGGTGTGGCACAAGTTGTTTCTATGTACTTTTGAATTCACTAAATGTTGTATATAAAATTTTTCCTACAACATTATGGAATTAAGATCATTTTATGATTGAGTTGAGCTACACACTCTTATTGCTTCACTTGTTTATAATATGTAGTACTAGTTTTACAAACCCATTGTTTGCATTCTCAGCTACTCATCGACTGCTGGATAATTCGTTATGCTGTGGGCATGTATATACTGCTCTGGTGGAAGTGTGATGAATTCTCCAAATCAGCAGTAGCATCTCATTTCTGGACAGAAAATCATGACAGTGAATAAAGCAAAAATTAGGGAGAAAATCTATATTTATAAATACAGAGACAGTTTAGATAACTTTGACACTTCTGGGGATGAAAACATAAACTTTAAGCTCATCACACCTCCACCAGAGCAGAATACACATTCCCACAGCATAATGAATTATCCAGCAGCTGAGGATGCAAACATTGGGTTCATGAAACTAGTACTACATACTATAAACAAGGAGGTGGAGCATTACCTTCATTGCATTTTAATGCATTTGGCAGCATCTGCTGAATCAATATACTGGATAGAAGCTAGTAAATTTTATGGTAAAATTTCTTTTCCAATCATTGGTAGTGAACATGAGTGATATATTTAATATCATTATATTGGTGAAATGCATATCATGATTAGAGTAAATTTTTACTGTTGACCTCTTAAGTGCTATGAATATAAAAAAGGCTATGCAGTAATGTGCTAGTTCCCGTCTATAAGACCATTGATGTCAGCCAAAGGTTACTTAATGTATCATCATTCCCTATCCATCCCTCACTATTCTAATCAATAATTTTTTTTTACAGAAAAGTGGCACTAAATTTCTAGGTATCCAAAAAGGTAACCATAATTGTCAATAATTGATCTGCAATTATCATTGTAATTTGTTATAATGCATATTTATTTATATATATATATATATATATATATGACATATAAACTACACTAAGTGATCAAATTTCTTACAACTTTACTATGAGTCATTTGAAATGAATGACATAATATTGCTGAGTGAATTTTTATGAGTGCAGTAAGTTGATCTAATTATGAAAATTTACTGTGAAGGACAGGAGTGTGCCTCATAAAGACATAGTATTGGTTACAACATGTGGTTGTGTTAGTTCTTTAACCACTTACTAAGTTGCACAATATTGTACTCTCAAAGCTGATTGAGCCAATCTCTTCAAGGAAAGTGTGCTGACTAGCAATTATGTCATCCATTCAAACTGACTTGCAGTAAAGCCCAAATAAATTTGATCACCCATTTTTAATAATTCCTTGTTTGTTCCAGACCTTCTTCATATAACTGGTATGAGTCATGCTGCAGGGCTGGGAGTAGGTTTTCAACATACTCCACCCCCACCTGAACCTGAACCTCGACGACCATCTTCTGCAGGGGGAAATAATACCATGGGCAGTGATATTCTAGATTCTAATAGCCATGAACTAAAACTGGAGAAAAGTAACATTCTGTTATTAGGACCCACAGGATCAGGTAATTCATTGCATTATCCAGAATGTTTGTAATGTTTGCTAATTTGGTACTAAATAAGTTCAATGTAAAACGTAATTCTTCTATTAGCTCCATTTCTAAAACGATGATCATATAAACTTTCAGATATGTTTGTAGCATTTTGAGGAAAAGTTTTCTCATAATTTTGATAAGGACTACTATTGATTTTTTAAAATTGTTAAAATTAATCAATTAGCTTTTTTTGATATTATTGTAAGATTAGTTGAACTACACACTCTTAATGCTTCACTTACTTGTCATAATATAGTGAACCGGTTTCGAGAACATTTGGTTCTATACATTATGACAATAAAAGAAGCATTAAGTGTTTTTTTTTTTTTTTTTTTAAGAACGCCTTTTAACATCTCAGATCATCAGCATCCCATTCTATTTAGGGCGTGAAACGGCCCACTAATTTTACTCAGAGGCCTCTTCTTTCAGGCTTCAGGTTCTTTTTTGTGCCGTAAATGTATGACATGGCTTTACTTCCCTTCCGAAGGAAGCCATACTTACGATTTTTACGCCCGAAAAAATCCATCGATCCTGGCCAGGTTCGAACCCGCGACCTTGGGTTTAGAAGGCAAATATGGTTACCACTACACCACCAGGACCGACACATTAAGAGTGTGTAATTCAACTATATCATACAATAATACTTTTTTTATTTTAATTATTTTTAGGGCTTTAGTGAATAAATGGATGAATGAATAAATTTACTTAACAGTAAATTGCAAAAACTCTCATTTTCAATACATTAATTTTTAACAATTTAAATCACCCAGCAGAATGTTAGTGGGGGGCATGCAGTTCAGCAAATCCTGAAGGCACTGGGTTCCCTCTCAACAGGTTATGAACATGGATCCGTACTGGAATGATAAAAACTGAATGTAATAATAATAATAATAATAATAATAATAATAATAATAATAATAATAATAATAATGAAGATGATGATGACGACACAATATAATTGAATTTTATTGAGATGCCAGAAGACAAATCAGGCAATTCATCAATGTCAGCCAATAGAAACCAACCAACAATTTCAAAACATGACATCATGTTTCACCCTCTTGATGATGCATAACAGGAAACTATTGGCCTCCTGAAAATACTGAAGAAACTCCATCAGTTTAATAATGCTTTTGTTTAATGGAAATATTACAGGTGACTCAGTGAACACAATTATGATAAACATATGTTTGGTAACTATAAAGTAATAAAATGACATTATATGATGTTCCTGTTTACTTTCTGCATTATGTCCTGGATGATGCTATGCAATCAGTTTTGTTTTGCCTATGGGCAAGCCTACTGCTCATTAGCTGGTCAGCCAGGTCTCGGTGATTAGTGTGAGGGTAAAACAAACCAATCTTATAACAAAACAAAAAGCATTTAAGAAACTCATTACTTATCAAATTATCAAATGAGGTGTTGAAACTGCCTGTCTTCATTCTCCATCCATTTTTGGCATCTCTTTAGGAAATTATTTATCATTAGCTGTAGTTCATTTTGGGAAAACTGGACAATTTTGTAAAAAATATTATCTTTGAATTCTTTCTTGTATGGTTGTACACAGCATTTTTTAATTCACCCCAGAGATAATAATCACAGGCTGTTAAATCAGGAGACTGAGGGGGCCACAAATCCATACTAATGACTCTGTCTTGTGGAAACACATTGAAAATTGCTCTCATGGAATAATTCACAGTGTGAGCAGTGGCAGAGTCCTGTCGAAAAAATGCATGATCACGCTCCTGGTATTAATTTCTCTGGAAAAGGGGTTAGAATGGTATTCACACAAGTAACAGAATCAACTGTATGCTCAAAAATCAGTTCTATAATTATACATGCATGATCAGTTGATTTAACAGTTTTTTCTTACACCTTGCTGGATATGATTGAGTTAACATATATGAATCGTACATAAAGATGTGATGCACCTGTAAGCAACAAGGCATAATACACTTTATGTATACTGTTGAATAAAGAAACAAACAACACAGCACACATTCTGGAACAGCTGCACTATGACTGTGACCATCCGCTGATCAACAAGTAAGCAAGCAGGCTTGCTACCCCCTTTATGATGCAGAAACAAGTGGAGGCTCACTCATAGGAAAAATCTGTACTGTGTAGGAAAGCATCACTGATCGCACCATCTCTCCTGCTGGCACACATTACCTTGATGCTGATGCCATTTGTTGTAGGATATAGGTACTAACTTAATGTGTTATAATGTTATCAGATTTTGGACATTACTTGGATCATAAGCGCATGATTTTATAATTGGTAAAACAATAAGCAAAATATATACAAATGATACAGTACTAGGAAATGCTAATCGTAGCTTTAAGTGCAGATTATAAGTTATTTCCTACAATATTATCTTTGTTGGACTTAAGAAAGTGAGATAAACAAAATTAAGTGTTTTTATGTGTAGGTTTAAATTATAATTTGGGTTATTTTTGGTAATAAGGGAAATATCTGCGCCAGGATTAAAATTACAGAATTTGGTTTAAGAGCTTAGCAATACACAGGAGTACCTGTATAGAATATGAAAGGAGCATTGCTGTTCTTTTTCCTGGTACAAAAGTAGATTTTAAAGATGTATACAGTCCATTATGCTGCTTACTAAGATATGCTTTCCTGCTGAAAATATTTCATTGTTATCTGCAATGTTCTGAAGTGTAGATTTCAAAAATCTAAAATGTATTATAGTCTTGAACTCCCCTGGTTTGCCAATAATGCTAAGTTCTTTTGAACAAGTTTGATGGTGAATTATGTTTATAATTTCAGGGAAGACATTGCTGGCACAAACTATAGCACAGTGTTTAGATGTTCCTTTTGCCATCTGTGATTGCACCACACTTACCCAAGCAGGCTATGTGGGAGAGGATATTGAAAGTGTGATAGCCAAGCTACTGCAGGATGCCAACTACACTGTTGACAGAGCTCAGATGGGTACGTGGAAGCATTGATACTGTAGATTTTTTTTCAGTTAATTTCACAGTCATATTTTTTAAAAAATGGAAACATATTTTGAAATAAAAAATATGGACTACCTTTCAATGAATAATAAGTTAATAATACCTGAATATTGCTATTTTAAAATGTTGCTGCTGTATTAAGATCACAGCATGCTCTAAAAGGCTTAGTAGGCATTTAAACATTTTGCACTATAGTGCATGTTCATCGTTGAATAATTACACGGCTATGTTTGTGAATTTGGTTTGGAGTCACTTTCTACTTACGGAGCTTACTCTTTTGCAAAATCTGTGAAAAGTCTATTAATCATGATAAAAGATACTTTATAATTAAACACTTTGCAACAGCAATACACAAGTCTAGGATATTTAAAATCGCCATGGTTTTTAAGATCACTTCAATATTAACAGTAGTTGAAACATCCAGCAGACGATCTCAGTTTTCTCTGAATCTATGCAAAGCTTTCTTGGACTTGGGAATTCCTTTCTGGAAACTGGAAAACCAATTCCTCAGAATGTTTCTGTAGAATTACGCTAAAGAATAGGTTTCATTAGAATCCACACTAAGAAAGACTTATTTGAGTGTATGTTTTGAAGAGACCCTGCAGAGAATTCAAAATGAAGTTGCAGAAAAGAAAATGTGGATATCCATTGATGAAAATACGGATAAAATTAAATGTTTGTTTATTTATTTATAAGTGTTTACAGATAACAGTATAACCTAGTTCAACCCAAATTCTGCACCAAATGATTGGAATACACTCCAACACAATAATCTTTACAAACACAGTGGTGAATAATTACAATATTTCCAACTACAAATTGCCCTGAGCAAACCCAATCCAAATCAAAAGTCCTCTCTCCTCACAGGCCATATCCATTTGTTCTAAGTTCTATAGAAACATTGCCCCAGATTCCTAAATTGAGTTTGATCACTAACCATTTTCTTGAGCTTATTTAACTTCAACCAATTGGATGTTACATGGCCAACTCATCTTCTGAACAATGGAAGGAATGCAAAATAACCTATCATCAGTATTTCTTTTGGCAATGGAAGAATTGGACAGAGCAAATAGTTCCACAGTGGCTCAATTGTTTAAAATTCCTTAATGCTACTCTTACCATATGAAATATGGCATAATGTCCTGCTTTTTGTCACAGATGGGGCTACTTACACGAAAAAATCAGCTAAAGCCTTGAAAGTTCTCTTCCAGAAAATGCTCTGTCTGCCTGTCTAGTCCACAGGCTGTACAGAAACGTTAAAGAAGTAAGAAGTTTGTATCCTCTCGTGGATAAATCATATTGAGCATCAAGAAAGCTTACCTAAAATCATCCTCCCAAATCCAGGTTTTTAAAGGTGGCACAAGCTCAGTTTATCTCCATAGCCAGCTCCGACCAGATCTCTGCAGCCATATATTACAGCAACAGTTTGGACAAGATAAGTGAGGTACTTGATGCTGTATCAAAAGATGAAGAAAAACTCTACAACTATCTGCCATTTATAACAACACATTATAGTATACTACTGGAAGCAATCTTGAAATTGGAGAAAAAAGGTGATGTGCTAATGTCATCCATGGGTATCTTTGAAGGTACAGTAAATCAACTGCTGCAAGTACCAGGAGAGAAAAGAAAAAATGTTAGCAAGAAGTGTAAATGTATTATGAGTGCTAATGTGGACCTAGAAAAACTTAAGTGCATTTGTGATGTCCTGAAAAGTACATTTTCTGTTGTAACTGGAATGATTCCTTCTGAAATAGTTTGTTTTAAAAGTACTCCAATCACTTCATTGGAAATAGAACATTCTTTATCCATGATGAAAAATGTTCTCTCTGAGAAGCGGCTGACTATTATAGTTGATACCTTGAAAAAACTTGTTGCTTGTAACCAAGAAAAGTAAGCTTAAGTACTGTAATTATACGATAAAGGCACTATTAAGTATTTTAAATACCTATTTTCATTAATAATGAGTCATATTACTCTCTGTTTTCACTTTTAATAAATGTCTGTTATAATTATATCACTGCCTATTTTCAGTATTTTAAGGGCCTCTTTGCCTGCCTATTTTAATCAAAATAAATGCTTGAACTTCTGGACTCTGCTAATTATATCATCATCATCATCATCATCATTATTATTATTATTATTATTATTATTATTATTATTATTAGTAGTAGTAGTAGTAGTAGTAGTTTTTTATTTCCCATAATTTGGAATAAGAATAATTATAACCTAAACAGGTATTCATTTTTTACACTAAACTCCATTCACTTACACAAAATTAAGATGCGTTTCAGGAGAATCTCTCCCATCTTCAGTTGCTCACTGAATCCCCATTACTCAAAACGATGACTGGACAAACGGATGTTCCTGTGGTGGCCTCTGTTGGTTGAAATAGGAAGTTGCTGAGTTCATCCATCGGAGGAAACTTGAAATTCATTAGGTTTTCTCTATTTTTTAATATGACAATTTTTTCCCAAGTGGATAACTCTAATGGGTTGTGAAGATGTTTCAGCAATTTAATTCCCAGTTTTATTTCATGGTTTTGGTCCAAAAGTAAGCTGCTACTGCTGATTTATCCACTGTTTAAACCGAATATTCCTAAAATGTTCTTTCCTATGAATTTCCAAATTTCTTTTTGTTTTGCCTATGTAACTGTGTTCACAATCTGCACATTTTATTTTGTAAATTCCTGATTTCTGTTCTGTTGGTATGGAGTCTCTTACTGTGCAACCTAATAAATTCTTGATGTTGTATCTGTTCTTTGGGGCTAACATTATCCCATGTTCTTTAAAGATTTTCTTGAACTTTTGGTAAATTGGATGGTAGGTGAAACATTTGAATTTGTATTCTTCTTTTGTGTTTTTCAGTGTGGAAACTTCCCTTATCCCTTTTTGTCTTAGATTTATTGATAATTTTTATCACTGTGTCTTTGTTGAAACCATTGATTATAGCTGTCTTTATTATTTGTTTGTATTCTATTTTTTACTCTGCTTCTGTGAGTGGAATATTCATCAATCTGTGTGCCAAACTATGAAATACTGCATATTTATGAGGAATAAGGCTATAACTCTCATTTTTATGTAGTTTTCTGTGTGTGTTTCTTTTCTGTAAATTCCAAAATTCAAACAGTCTCCATTTCTTATAATTTTTAAATCCAGAAATGGTAACCACCCATTTATTTCTTCTTCTATAGTAAGATTCATGTTGCAAATTAAAAGTTTCAGAGCATCTATTGAGTGTTTCTTTGGTATTATTGCAAAAATGTCATCCACATACCCATACCATGACTTGAAAATTAAAAGGGAAGGCTTTTGTGATGTGTATTTCAAATGAGCTCATGAATAACTCTGCTAGAAAAAAGGTGACAAAGGGTTTCCCATAGCTAGGCCTGAAACTTGTAGGTAATATTTTTTGTTGAAGCTGAAGTAATTTTGTTTAATGAAAATATTAGTAAGTTTTAATAAGTCTTCTATTTCTTCTGTTTTTAAATTTATTGTGTTAACCATTCCTTCATTATAAGCATAAGTTTCTGTATAGATATGCTTGGAAATAGGGCTTTTACATCAAATGAAACCATTATATCTCCAGCTGTAATTCTGCTATTTTCAAGTTTTTTGACTATTTAAGAATAATTTAAGAATAATTATGTTTAATTTAAAATTTAGTAAAACTTACTGTAACACACAAATAATGGCCAGGGCCAAATAGATAACTATTATATTCATTTTTGTCTTAGCATCCAATAAATATGTCAATATAATATATATGCTTTTGATGTAGAACATAATTCTTAATAGGATATGTTTACTTTTTCCTTATCAGAAACATAAACTGTAACATGTAATCTGTGCATGCCACTCTTTAGCATTGTGTCATGTTTAGGTGAAATGGAATTAAATGTAATAATTAATACAACTATACTTCAGATATTAAGAATGAACTTTTTGGTGCTAAAAATTCTGTGGATTTTATTTAACAACAAAAAGAAATTAAAATGAATGGATAATAAATACAGTAGAAAATGAACACGAATTTGGTATAAATGAAACATGAATAGATATGTATAAAATGCTTGAACATAAATCGCTGAATGAAAACTCTATGTCATAATGACAATCTGCTGGACAAGCTGCATTGAACATCAGGTGAAACCCATAGCTAAAGTTACCACACTAAACTAAATGTAAACAAATAAGCATGTACAAACAGAGAGAAAGAGGATTATGGCCTTTAAAAGAAAAAAAAAATAATAAAGGTCAAAGAATGTTATCAATAATGAAGTATTGGAATAAGTTGAAAATTTTAACTATTGAGGTTGCAACAGTACATAAAGAAATTATAATTAAAAATAAAGAACAAATTAAGCAAATTTCAGTACATAAATATTGTACTTTTGAAGCTGTTGACAATGGAATGGTAATGTATCCTAAACTTGGGTATTTATTTTTTACACTGAACTCCATTTACTTACATAAAATATGATGTGTTTCGGGAGAATCTCTCCCATCTTCAGTTGCTCACTGAAAAAATGAATACCTAAATTTAGGATAAATTTCAGTATGTTTGTGAAATAATTGCAAACACATGAAAAAGAACAAATCTGAAGTTTTACAAGTTGACTGTGCCAATTGAGTTGCATATCTCCGAAACTTGGACTGTAAGAAAGTAAGTAGTAATATCTAACAGTGGAGATGGAATATCTTAGAACAGTAAAGAGATATACCTGATAAAATATTAACATACAGAAAAAAGTAGAGAGATAATCTACTAAAACGGATAATATCTGAATTCCATTGCAGACTTACAGGTATAAACCCATAGGATATAGAAATGAAGTAAGATATATAGGAAGACCTCAAGCCTGAAGAGGCCTCGGAGCAAAATTTACTGGCTGTTTTATGCCCTTAATTGAATGGGACACTGATGTTCTGAAATGTTCAAGAGCGTCCTAAATAAACAAAAACAAGTGTCAGAAAAGGAGTCATCTAAACAGGTTTTTTTTCCAAATACATTTTTTCTCTATTTATTTTGGAATTGCTCTTGTGACCATATTGTTAATAATGGTATGGGAAAGTGCAAAAACTGTGCTTAATTAAATGCAAGTTAACTTGAATACTACAAGTGTTTTCTAGCAAAAAATAATCTCTTTTGGAAATATTACAAATTTATTCTTCCAGCTTGATGAATAATGTTGAAACTACTAGAAATATTCTAAAAAATGTTCTTTCTTTTCCAAGGTATTGTTTTTCTGGATGAGGTGGACAAGATAGGAGCAGTACCAGGAATTCACCAGTTAAGAGATGTTGGAGGAGAAGGTGTTCAACAAGGAATGCTGAAGGTACGTACTTTTGGTGCTTTTTTGGCTTAAAATGGAGGTAGATTTATAGTACAGAGCCATAAGTTAATGCTGTGTAATGATAAGCACTTGAAATTGATAATAGAGGAAGATTTTGTAGAAGAGTGCAGAGAATTCTTGAATATAAACATTTTTGTTCAATACATTACCTTTCATCATATGGCATTAATATATATGAAATATGCATATTTATCAGAAGAATGAAATAAGTCTGCACTGCAAAAATATTAGTTCTAGTTGTAAGAGTGAGAATCCTAAATGTGAACAAAAGCATTGGAGTTAGTTGAATACTTATCATTTTTGTGTACTATGTCTAATTATATATTGTTAATCTGCATCTTCTTTATTTTATTTATTTATTTTTTCAGGATATTCTGATAAAAACTTGTACTTCTGAAAGAAATTTAATATTATACTTTATTTTTTTCAGATGTTGGAAGGAACAATAGTGAATGTGCCAGAGCGTAACTCACCACGCAAACTTCGGGGTGAAACTGTTCAGGTTGACACTACAAACATCTTATTTGTAGCTTCAGGAGCATACAATGGTTTGGACAGGCTTATCAGTAGAAGAAAAAATGAAAAGGTACTAACCGAACATATGAAACAAATATAAAGTAAAGATAAACTTGCACAAAGCAGGAGAAAGTGTTAATTATATAAAATGAACAAACTTGAGTTTAAGTATTAACTGCTTGGCTTACAGTCACATAATCCATTCCTAAAAAGGAAGCAGAATACAGAAATATTTTCATTTCCTGCTCCTGCTAAGCAGAGCTGGAGTAAAATCAAACAATACTGCCATTGGCTGTAATCATTTATAGAACACTTATTTGGCCTGTATACACCACAACGGGTGACTGAGGTCATTAAGGCATAGACTTTTGAGGTCTGGTGTTTAGATGCCTGCCAGGACTATCCTCCTCGACAGTTTTTTTTTTCTTCCCCCATGTTTTCTCTCCTGAATGCCAAATGTCAAGGAAGTAATCTAAACTTTAACCTAAAATGTCCTTCCTTTAAAAAAAAATCCTTTTCCAATTTATCATTTCATTTTATCCATCATTGTTCAACACCTCAGCATAAAAAGCGAGCACTAAACACTATTAAACAAATGTATCTGTTTAAAATTTATTAATTGATATCATTGTATCATTCAGTTGAACTAAACATGTATCTGTTATTCATTGTGTATGATATTGCTTCTTTTCATTACATTTCTTTCTTATAGCTTCATTTTTATTTGAAGAGAAAAAAATGGTTCACAAACATTAAATCAGTCTTAAGTAAGGCAATTAGTGAACATGAAACAGCATCATACAATTAAATCTAAAAGAAGAATTGAAGATTTAGCATTGAAATTGCTCTGTTCACTGTAATGCAAACAAAAATGCAACTAAATAAACTGCAAATTTTGAGCACCACCATCAAAAAATTAAACTAATTGCAGGTGTTAATTCATGCTTTCCCCTCCTCCATAGACAAACTAAATTAAATTCTAATTAGATATGTTATGTTTACAGTATCTTGGTTTTGGAGTTCCTGCTAGTGAATCTCCTGGTCGTCGTGCCGCTTCCCTAGCAGATCAAGCCAATCAGAGTGGAGCCTCATCTGCAGAGGAGGATAATGCCGAGAAAGATGTTTATCTTAGACAAGTAGAGGCCAGGGATTTAATTGAATTTGGCATGATTCCTGTAAGTGTACAGTGTATAATATCAAGCTTGACAGTTGCAGTTAAGATACTGTTTCTAGAGTGTATCCATTAAGTAAGTTTTCTTTCTTTTTATATCTCTCTCTCTCTCTCTCTCGGGGGGGGGGGGTTTAAGAAATTTCATTAGTATGTTGGCAACCATAAACAATTTTCATAAAATAGTATATAATACTTTAGTGTAGCTAACCAAACATCATGGAGATGTCACAACAAAGCATGTTCTGATTGTATAAATTGTTTGTAGTCGTGGTTTTTTTTTTTTTTTTTTTTTTTTTTGCAGCAAAAAAATTAATCTTCTGGGAATATCCATCATGATTTATGGAGAATGGTGTATGAGCATTCAGATGGCTTGACAAGGATGGGAAAATATGCATGATGAGCATTGCAATACAAGGTCAGTTGCAGTATTGGTATTTTGGAACTGTCAGGTTTTTAGTACCTTACAGAACCACAAGGAATGCTGAAAGATGCTGCGAGATTCTGATGAAACTTAGAGCCATGGTTAAATGGAAATGCCATGAACTTTTGACATGCAAGGTTATACTACTTGCCCACACTCATCTGAAACAACCCGTGACTTGCTTAGGAAAGTGAAATTGGACATTTTCCGTCATTATTCCATTTTTGTGACTTCCATCCTGGCACCTGATTAGAGAAGCACCTTGAAGAAAATTTGAAAATAATAATGAAATGAAAACTGCAGTAAACAGATGACTGCACAAACACGATGTGCCATGGTGCAGACGTGGTATTAAAAAAATTGGTGCTATATATTGAAAATACATGGAAAAAGATTGTGTTTATGTGGAGAAATAGCCTAGAAGTTGTAGAATGGTACTGATTTTATTTTTAAAATAATAAATATATTAATATTTTTCCCACAATAGGGAAACTTACTTGCTGTAATATTCTGAGTTGAATGTTTCCATGACAAACTATCAATGAGTTCTTAACCATCATATATTCCCCGTGGATTAAATATTACTTATGGATTTTCCTTGTAATTATAATTTGTATCTATCCATATAAAGTAATAAGTCACAATCTCTGACATTGGCTAGGAACTTTTCTGATTAAGATTGTTAAGAGGAGCAGATTACCGCTATTTCTTTGATTTAAGAGCATTGGTCCAAAATGCTGTAAGCAGGAGAGCACAATTTTGAATCCTGCTTGGATCAGAATGGCTTGTAGAGGTTTTCTTCAAACCTATAGAACAAATGCTGGATAGCATTTTGTGTCATAGTCCCCCCCACCAATTCTTGTTAGGGCCCAAGAGTTCATCCAGTCAGCAAAGCATCCTGAGGTAAAATAATGTAAATTTCACTAAATTAAATTTATTTAACATTTTATGATTTGCTTCTTATAGATGTGACATTTTTATGCTATATTACAGGTGTTTTTCCAGAGCAATTTTAAGTATTTTAGTGCCTTCTTTTTGAAAAGGGAAGGTGTGGGGAGAAATATAAAAAGTTAAAGCAGAGAAAAGACGTGCTTAAGGGCCTTTATTTAAGCAGCAGTATGTACTTTTTTGCCTTCTTTCCAAAATAAAACTTGGCAAATTATCTTTTGTAGTAGTCTTGCCATAAATACTTTTAGGGCCCGTTGTATAAAAGTTGCTAGAAATTCAACCAACTGCACAGAAGGAAAAGCATTGCTGCTGTACATATGTGAATTGCACACATGCACCGCTCGTACTAAACATGGATTATATGAGTGATATTTTATTAGCTGGAACCAGAAGCAAATACTGTATCATTTAGATTAAGAAGAAAGTTATAAGCAAGCAGAATATATTTATTATAAATTATTTCTTAGTCTCTGTAAGGCAAGAGAAAACAATTAAACTTATATCAACTAAGGTAGATTGGTTGTTGCTAGTGACCATTGGGAATGCTAATGTTTTTTTCCCAATAAAAGAGCTTCCAAATTATTTTTATTTGTTTGATGCTATCATGTTCGCTGCATTTCAGTAGATGTTCTTTGTTTAGGGTAGTATTCATATCTTACACAATGGGCAGTGGCTGTCCTTGACTAATTTCATTCTGAAGAGATGTTCTAACAGGCAATCATGCCCAACAATTAAGCAGAATTCGGTAATTCCAATTTTTCTTGGTTTGAATAAAAGATGTTTGAAAGTCTTTAGATCTTATGACTTTCCTTTAAGTTTTTGTTGGATATTTTGCTGTTCTTGTTGAGTTATTAATCTTTTTATGAGTTTCAATTTAGAAGGAAGTTCTAGATCAAAAGGTGGTTTTAATTTTATGGTGGTTCCCTTTTTTGCTAAAGTATCAGCAACCTCATTCCGCTTTTATCCCACATGGCTCGAGGTCCATTGTAAAAGTATTTCTGTACTTCTGATCTGGATTGTATCATATAATTTTCTTATTTCATTTATAGTGTATGTTGGTGGGTAACTTAATTCATTATACTTTGTAGTCAGCTAATGTATTAGCATTGTTTCTTATTTGGGAGAAACAAGCAACACTGGAAAATCACCCATTGATCATTTGCTTATTTTTTATTGAAAAAAATGCATTTCTTCATATTTAGTTAAAAGTGTGCAATTCATAATTTTGTTACAGGAGTTTGTGGGCAGATTTCCAGTTCTAGTTCCATTCCATTCTCTCAACAGAGATCTACTAGTAAGAATACTCACAGAGCCACGCAATGCCATGGTACCTCAGTATCAAATGCTGTTTGGAATGGACAAGGTGAAGTTGTTTACTAGAAGATATATTATAATATATTTTTAACATTAAACAGGTTATGGAACTATTTACATTTTTAAAATGCTAAGGTTCATCATCGTAGCTCACAATCAGTTGGCAGAATATTTGTTTCTGTTCAGATACTCTCTCCTCTTAGGAACATAGGTTTCTGATTTTTTTCTAGATATTTTTCTCTGCTGAAAAAATGAATAAATGTTAGGTAATAGAAGATATAAAAAATGTATGAGAAAAGTAGAGAAGTTGTTAAACTGCTACCCCTTTTTATTCCTTGTATATATTAGAAATATATCTTTTCATTAACAACAATAAGAGCGTATATTAAAAATAAAGAATGTATACTTGTAAAGGCAGAATGATCACATTCATATTAATAGAAAGAACCCAGCCAGCTCCAAAGAGCAATTGGTGCATTTCAGGATTAAAATATATATTAAACTTTCTAAATTTTTGAAAACATTGTTTAATAATTACAATAATTTAAAAATAAGATTAAAGCATATTATACAGAAAGAAAATTATAATTCATTTAAAGGAGTTTTTTACAGATTTTTGTAAAGAACTTATTCCCATAAATGTATCATGTCTTTATATAATTATGCAATTATACTTGTTAACAGAAATTTTAGGTCATGTCAATATTGTCGGTAGTTCAATACCATATTCATAAGCAATAAAGAAATATTACTTCTCTTCTGAGTCGGATGTTTAGAACACTTAAATGATATTTACTCAGGACATATGTTTCGTGAAACTGTCATCCACATCATCAGCTGTTAAATGACTGTTGGATCATTCATAGGAGCTGGGTAGGTAGGTATCCAGGTTAACTATAGTGGTCTAGTGATAAACTTAAATAAAGTGCTTTCTGCTTCCGGGATGTCAAAATTCATAAGGTTATGCTCACGTTTTTTTTTATATAAATCCTTTCCCAAATGTTAAGTTGATTTGGTTGTTCAACAGTTGTTGATCAATAACTTGATGCCTTTTTCTATTTCATGGTTTTCATTCCAAAAATGTGCTGCCACCGCTGATTTATCTATTAATTTATAACGTATGTTTCTTCAATGTTCCTTCAACCTAATGCCTATGTCTTCCATATGTAGATTTTTTCACATCCTTACAATTAATTTGGTTAATACCAGATTTTTTCTCTTTGGGCATGGAATTTGTTTTGTTTCAATTCAATTAATTTTTTACACTGTATCGGTTTTGAGGTGTAATGATGATATTGTACTGCTCTAATTTTTTTAAATTTCTTATTGGCTGATAGGTGGTAAGTGAACTTTATAAATGTTTTTCTCCTGATAATCACTCAAAGTTGTTATTTGTATAATTTTTTTTTTCTGGAATATTTTTATTTTTTGGTTAATCATCTCTTTGTTGGACCCATTGGATTTAGCTGCTTCTATTATGTGTAGATATTCATTCTTGTATTCTTCTTTGCACTTTGGTACATTTATTAGTCTGTTTATCATGCTGTTGAATGCTGCTTCCCTCTGTGATCTTGGATTGAAACCATGGGCTTTGATACTGATGTTATTAACTCTTATAGCAACTTCATATTGTTATGGGTTATAATAGGTCTTTTCTGTTCTAGTGAAAAAATTAGGAATAGAATATTGAAGTTTTGTACATTTAGCAGTAACTGCAGCATAAAACATAAGCTTGGAATATAAGAACAAAATTAAGCAAAGAGCTCAGATAAAAAGAATACAAAAAGGCAGAACAGTACTGTTAATGTTGTATGATGTAAACATTAAAGCACGGCAAAATATATGTACTTTGATACAGTATGATGGCCAGTAAAATATATTCATTAAATGTATTATTTTGCAGGTTGACTTGACATTTTCACCTGAAGCATTGTTAGCTATAGCAAAGTTAGCAATGGAACGAAAGACTGGTGCTCGAGGGCTACGTGCAATCATGGTTTGTATTTTTAATAACTATTTGAAAGCAAAATAACTCTCTTCTCATTTTAAGGGCAACTAATGAAATCTTCAGTTTCTTGCAACTATCTTTGTTATCAATTTTAGACTCAGTTTCAAGTATTACGTTTTTTATAGGAAATGCTGCTTCTTGATCCAATGTTTGAAATTCCTGGCTCAGATGTAATGAGTGTGCATATTACCGAAGATGTTGTTTATGGCAAAAGTCAGCCTGTGTACATTCGAGGAAAACCAGTGTCACAAGAGGAAGAGGATCAGTCTATTGAAGTGCAAGCTCGAGCTGAAGCCAAATAAAAATGTTTATAATTATCTCTCCAGTTAAGCATTTCTAAATCCATCTGTTGAGATTATTTCACATTTATTTAAAAGACACAGGAAAAAAGTATATAATATAAGTTCTTAAAGCTATCAGTACAAAAATCATAATGAGCAGGAATGTGAACAAACATTTTGTTACTATAAATTACCAGTAAAAAAGGGAATTTGCAAAACAGCTGACTACACTGTGTAGTGTGGCTTATAAATGAAATATAATTTCATTAAGTTTTATTGTCTTCTTTCATTTAGAAAAGTGATTTAACCAGGGTTGCTATGGTGGTGTAATGTCCTGTGTTTAATTTGTGTAATTGGTTAAACTGTTTTTGATTGTTATCAAATGGCTAATGACTTTTCTTTTTATTGTGATTATTCCAGGACCATTGTATTATAGTTGTACATACCATTTAACATTTTGAATATAATTGGTTCCCTGACTGATGTAAGTTTCTCTTTGATTTACCACCTGTTATCTAGAAAAATCAGCTGAACAGGACCCATTTTCATGTCTTTTAGAAATTTTAGTAAACAGCGTGGTTTGCCATATATGTTTGACAGTAACCAAGAACTGTCTTGAGCCTTTATCACAAAATGCTTAAACTGCAATTTTATCCTACAGAAGATAATATTTTTGCATTATTAATTAATTCATTCAATGGAGCATTTGTTTATTAATTGACTGCTAAGTAATATGCCTTGGTTTTGGCCCATACTCTTTTGAACTACAAAATAACAAAACAATATAAATACAAAAATAATCAAAGAAGATTTACAGAATTTTTTTTTTCTTTCTATCTGTGCCTGGCTATATTTTTCTTCCATTCCATAATTTCTTCATTAGTGAATAAAATAGAGATAGCACTATCTTCCCCTCCACATATTTTGACCCCTTTAGACTTCATTTTCCAGACTCCTAATTTAAACCAAGCTATTCCATCCCTTTCATTTTTATTATACTTTACCTTATCTTCATACATTTTTGTATTTTATAAACTGTAAGCAAACTTCTCTTCCAGTAACAACCATAATATAAGCCTATCTATATCCTGATATATGATTCTAAATTCTCTGCAAAATTTCCTTATCAGGTATTCCTTCTTTAATCAAACCTCTCCCATCCGATTCTGTACAATTTTACAAACTTATTTACTCTTACCCATTGAACTCATAATATGAAAATACTTTTTTTGGTAATTCAAACAAATATTTTTGGTCTTTACTTTTTTTTGCTGCACCATTTCCAGTATACCAGAGGATTTCCCTTTTACAGAATGAACAGGACATGTGCCCATCTGTTTAGGAAACTAGAACAGATATTTAAGTAAAATTGTACTTATGAAGCTGTAGAATGGAGTGGTAATATATCCTACATTAATGTATTCAAGTTGTTAACACTAACTCCACTTATTTTTTAAAACTTTGGACTAGTTTTGGGAGAGGTCTCTCCCATCATCGGCTGCTGTTGACTGAATGCAGTAGTTCGAAATGGTGGATGGATACCCGTTCGTTCCTTTGGTGGTTCTAGTAGAAACTTGCTGAGTTCATACAGTGGTGGAAAATCAAAATTCATTAAGTTCTTCTTATTTTTTAAAATGAAAATTCTCTCCCAAGTGGATAGTTCTGTTGGGTTATGAAGTTGTTTCAGTAATTTAATTTCTGGTTTTATTTCATGATTTTTGTTCCAAAAATGAGCTGCTATTGCTGATTTGTCTATCTGTTTCAATCTAATGTTCCTAAAGTGTTCTTTTCTTCGAATTTCTAAATTTCTTTTCGTTTTCCTAATTAGCTCTGCTCACAATCTGCACATTTGATCTCGTATATTCCTGTTTTTTTTTCTATATAGGGATATTGTCTTTCATTGTGCAATGTACTAAATTTTTTATATTATAATTGTTCTTTGAATATTTTCCTAAATTTATTGTGGTAAGTTGGGTGGTATGTGAAACTTTTGAATTTATACCACCATACCACCCAACTTACCACAACAAATTTAGGAAGATATTCAAAGAACATGGAATAATAGCCACGCATCCAAGATGCTTCTTTTCTTTTGGTTGTTTGACAGGGCTATTGGAATCCTTTGTGTCTGTGTATTTGTTTTGCTGTGGATGCATTATTTCTAACATGAGGATCAAATTTTTTCAAGGACATCTAGCACTTTTGGTATGCTACAATTCTCCATGATCAAATTCAGAAATTTGCTGGTATTGCTGTCATATTCTACGATGAGGTGTACTTATTCCTTCTGAGTTAATGTGGGTTTTTTTAATAGTGTTTTAATGCCAGATTTTAATACTGAGGTACCATAGGCAGTGGACACTGATGATATAACATGAGATGAAATGATAAATTGGGAAAGTCTTTATTTTTAAAGGAAGAGAACGTTCCAGGCCTAAGTTTAGGGTACACCCCCAGCATTTGCCATGAATGAGGATTGAGGAAAACCTATAAAAAACCTCAGTCAGGAAGGTTCTGGCAGGAATCAAACCCCAGACCTCACAAGTCTGTGCCATAATGACCTTGGCCACCCGTGGTGGTAAATGTGGAGTTAGTTGATGGTCTTTTTGGATGGTGCAATTTTTAATGACCAGCAGTTTATTTGTCCTTCTGAATAATAAAAATCAAGGCAAGTGACATTAGAAAATTTTAAGCCTGTTCATCCAAATTGTAATTTGTCTTTTATAATGTTTGCCACACGTATATATGAACCCATAAACCTAAGCAATGATATATTTTTGCAATAATTGTATTAGTGGATTTGTTGCAAAGATTATGCCTAAATTGCATGGAAAATATTATCAAAATGCATAGATATATATATATATATATATATATATGAAAAGTAATGTAACTAAAACAATAACTATAGAAGCAGAAAAAGGATAAAACACTTAAAAAAGTCACAGATTTTGTATTGCTGTACTTTGAACTACGAGTGCTTTTAAGGCCTTAGAAGAACCATGTGTTTCTGTTATTTTCAATATTAGTACAAGCAGTTTCTCTGGTCAAGCAAAGGTATCTATGCAACAGCACAGCAATCTGACTCATCTTATCGTGTGATTTAAAGACCTGAAAATACTCTGCTACTACAGTTCTTCATATTATTCATATGTGTTAAAAAGCTCTGTCTAATTTTCAATCATTTGTAGAAGCAGGTTAATTTAAAAATTAATAAATATTTGAATTGTTAAGCACTGAACAAGAGAACTGCTGTGAAATTTAACATCCCTCTTGGGGACAGAAAGCAATGGAATAAAGTGGGTACTCAGGTCATATTTTCACCCCATTGATTGCTTTTCTATTTTTAATACATGAGCAAACATTGATCTGCAGCTGTGATGCAAATAGGGTTCTGCAAAGAAATAAATAAGCATCCTAATACAAACAACAGTAGACTACAAACATAATTACACTTAGGCATTGAATTTGAAATATAGTTTGGTATAGTGCTCCTTGCTGAAATCTACCATAATTTGAACTATTACATGTTTGCAAATGTATTAGAAAACAAATGTTTCTAAGGAAGTGATATTTTAGCAGGTTTCACTGGCCTCATTCCACTGTTGCTCCAACTTTATTGTAATGTAGTCTGCCAATTCTTGGTATACACATTTCAAATGAACTATGCTATTAGAACACACATGACTTAAGATCATGATTATTAAGTGAATATTTGTTTTATGATGATAATTATTTTATATTTCAATCACATGAATGGCAATAATGATAAAATTAAACATCTGCAAAAAAATATAATTTCCATTTGCAATTTTTATTAGACTTTTTAATAATTTTTTTATATGAATGCAGGAAATCGCATTGCTTGTTCTTTCTCTTTTAAGCATTAAAAATCTAGCATATAAAGCTATATACAAACAAATTACTTTTCAAATGGCTATTAGGTAATATTTGTAGCTTGTTTTCCATATATTAATGGCAAAAAGTTGCTGTCCTGGGGGATATGTGGCATCAATACATATTTATTATTTTTGGAGAATGTCTGCACAAGTAGAACAAATAAGATTGCTAGACATATGAACAGAAATTAGCTGTCATAGCTATTCTTGAACTATTGTATATCACATCAATTAAGATTGTTATGAAAACACTGCTTAAAAGTATCGTGAAAAATTGGAAATCCAAACTAAGAAATTCAGCTTAAATGAATTTTGTAAAGCCACCATAATTTAGATACTGAAAATCATGATAATTTAATTGTGAAAAATGAGATATGATGATGATTCACTTGATATATCCACAAATCAAGTTAACTGAACACTCTCATATTTGTAAGGAAAGCTAAGTCAATAATCCATAAAAATACATATTTTTATTGCAGTACTTAGCAAGAATGAATGTTATTTTTACTATTAAAAAAATAGAATATGTAAATAAAAGTTTTAGTCATTATTGATTTAAATCAATATTCTGTGTGCATATTAGAATGTTTAAACTAGTTATAGTTTTGCCATTCAGTATATCTGCAGCATTTAGTAGGTGAGCACTGCAGTGCTCAGTTGCCCTGCTTTATGTAATTTATCAAGTCTCGAATTAAGAACTGTCTCACTTCCATAGCTCTTGCTTGCAGTTCACTCGACATAAACCAATTGCAACTTGCTGCAATAACTCTCAATTCGACCACAACACTTTTTTCACATTTAGTGATCACTAAGGATGATATTCTATGGCAAGATGTGGAAAACCTACTTGCACAGTGATGAGAGTGAAAATGAAGAGCAATTTGAAATTAGGATTGATAATGAAATACAGTAATATAGCTTAACCACATAATTTTTCATGTTAAATGAGTTGTTAGACCTGTTCACATTAACATTGTAAAAGCATTCCTATACACAGATCTTCAAAATAGATTGTAATGTTAGTAAATGTTCCAAAATGGATAAATAGAATACTTTGTATGATTTTATCAACATAAATACCTCAAAATATAAAATCTTGCAGATGGAATTGAAAAATAAGGATATTTTCAGGCAAATGGTACGTTCTTATGTAGACAAATAGCAGAGTGTGAAAAATAAATATTTTATTTTTAATAATAATTGACTCATTGTTTAACTCCAAATTATATTATATCATAATTTGTCAGGAAAGGCATTATCAGTTTAATATGTTTTGACAAAATATGGGTGAAATGTGATATAAGGGCATTCAATTACATGATAATTAGCATCTTTTATATTAAATGAAAAAAGGTCATGAAATCAGATATTTTTTTTTGTTACCTGTTGCTAAAAGTTTTTTTTTTTTCCTTTCTTTTTTTCCCCCATGCATTGAAAAATAAAAACTGGTTAATAATTATGATTTTCCAAAATATATTTTAATATATAGACATCCACACTTTCTAAGGCTTATTTCCTAGGACTCCATTATTTGATTTTTTCTTCTTCATAACATAGCACTCAGCTGATAACTACCAATAAACCTAGTACAAAACAATTTTTTAAACAGACTAACAGTTATAGTGTACATTTAAAAAATTGTACTCTAATTAGCAATCATGAGTAAAACCTGCATTAATGACTCAAAACTACTGCTTTAAAATATTATATGCACCTTAGTTTTGGTAGCTTATAAATTATGCTTGAAGTTTACTATAGCCAATGTTTACTTCCACTCCCAACATATTTAAAAAGCAGTATGTGCAGAACATATGCACTGTTTATCTGTAGAGGGGTCTTATGCAAGTAAATTGAGATTGAGAATTCAGGGTTACAGATGTAAATTGTTGAAGGTATAAGGCATTGAAGTTATTGAAACCAGACACCAAGAAATTAAAGTCAAATAGAATTCAGCTTTGCATTATAAGTTATAATTTCCCAACTTTCTAGTGATCAAAAGAAACTAATTGTTAATAACCCATTAACAATGTAACATAATTTAGCATTATAACTAGCTGTATGATTAAAAATCTGTGCAACATGGCATGCAGAGAGACATAAGATGTAATATAGGCAGTAAAATAAAGTTTACACATCATAGGTAACTAAAAATCAATTTAAATGCAATGATAAATTTGGTCTGACATCTTATCAGATAATATAGTTTTCAAGGACTTTCCCAATATTTTTGTATTAACAATGTAATGTGCAGGAACCTTCTAATGAGTATAACAAAGGATGCTGCCAGTAATTCCAAGGCAATAATGAAGTTATCTTGGTAAAAATCTACAGTGGTAAATCAGATGTAGCAGTCATCTCCATTACAGATTAGCAGCATTTAAAAGATTTTCCTCATGTCACTATTGCTATTTAAGTCTTTGTAATCAAAACTGTGGTATGCTGTAACTGCAGTGATTATCTTCACAAGTCAATAATGCAAACTGAGATTGGCAACTCAAAAACAAATACATTAGCCCACAATGAAAGCAAGACTACTATATATGACTTCAAAACTTTCATAAAAGCCTTCCTAGGAGAGGACACATTGTTAGTCATAGAGCATTTACATAATAAAATGTCAATTCTGGTGGTGAAGTAGTAACCATATTTCTTGTAAACCCAAGATCACGAGTTCAATCCCAGCCAGGGTGAATGACATAAAAATCCTAAGTATGCCTTCTTTTGGAAGGGAAATAAAGCTGTGGGTCCCGTGTTGTAGATTTACAGCACAAAAAAGAAACAAGCCTGAAAGAAGAGGCCTATGAGCAAAATTTACCAGCCATTTCACGCCCTGTAGTGAACAGGATGCTGATGACCTGATATGTTAAAGAGTATCCATAAATCAAAAAATCAACTTTATAAAATGAAATCCACAACAACAGATAATGAATGGCTTTTTATTCCTGCCAATAATACACTACAATAATATAAAAATTACAAAATGATTACAAAAAACAGAAATAGGCAGAATAGTACATAATAAAATACAAAAAAGGTAAAAATGAAACATGATAATGTTTGATAGTTTATGAATGTAATTTCTGTAAATTTAAATCTTTTCTGAAGGTCACAAATAAAACAGGCATTTTACCATAAATTTGGGCTGTAGTTATAACACTGCATATTTACAATCAAATGATGTATGTCACTGTATTTGTGTAGTAATAGGAACTTGCAATGTTAATAAAAATGTTGCGTTAAATTTTTTTCCCACAGTATTGCAAGATATAATTTTTTTTTTGTAACAGTTGCTTGTTTCATGACAAGACACTTAAAAAGCTGTAATTATAAATTTTTACAGTATTTAGCTAATGAGAATTAGGAAACAATTACTTCTAAGGCTTGCAATTAGAATTATATTTAAAAAAATAATAAACGTCACTTTTAATATGTAATTTTTTTTACCATCATTTCAAATGAAACTTGAGAGAAGTCAGTAATATGCATGTTCTTTGAAGTTTATACGTCTTAACATGGAAATATAAAACCATAAACCCTAGGTTTCCTATCTGAAATTACTTGGCTAAGACCCTTATATATAAAAATATTTCAATGTTTATAATGCTCTGTTTACAACTTTTACCCACTTGAAGAAAGAGAAAAAAGACAATCACTTTCTAATTATCTGCAGGGTGAATGCCACCTGGTCCCTCCCATCTTGTGTTGGCTTCTATGCCTATGCATTGCATTACTATCTCCAACCCATGGTCCCAATATGACCTTATCATAGAAGTAAATGCATGTGTATGCTGCTTGCCCTATATTTAGGAACAAAAATGCTCTGGTTGGATTAGCCCACATGCTAGTCTTGATAGCATGTTTTAAAAATACTCTTCTTGTTCTTTCCTTTTGATTTGTTAAATCCTGGAGATTAATTTATATATTAACGAGATCTATTAAGTGTACAAAATACGATATGGAGTGGCTAAATTGTTCAAGACACTGAACATGGAATGCACTTTTCTTTGATGTAATCAAAAAGTAGGAAAAAGGCAAATGCAATGTGACATTTGGTTTCAATATCCAGATATGATAGTCGATTAATTATTTATTCAATGTCCATTTGGTAGAGTCACTAGGAAACCTAGGGTAAGCTGTAATTATCCTTCTGTAGGTGGCATGTTTTGGAACTTATAACCAGATAATCAGTTTTACATATATGGTAATGACTATATTATTAAGAAAGGCATTACTCCAATAAAAATGACTACAGCACCAATAAGTGGTTATATCCATTACAGTACACTATAATTATCTGCTGACCAATCAAACAAATCTTGGCATTATCAATTCACTGTGACAGAAGGATGAATGGAATGAGCAGCATTTTCTAGACTCATTAGAGTTTAGCCTTAGCCCCAAGGACCCTAGAACAAGAAAGGCATTAACATGAGTATTACTGCTTGAAACAAAGCCATTCACCAACATTTCTGACTTGATAAACTGGATCAGTTTTTACTTGATTATGAGGAAGGGCGCTGTTGTATACAATGCAAATAATATCAGTTTACATTTTACAAGTTAAATTCTAGCTGTATCAGCTGGACAATCTGAACGAGTCAAAGTTACAGCTCTATCTCCATATGAAAGGAAAGAATAAATAATATAGTGTTAAACTATTTTAAAATGTTACGTAAACAGATTTACTTCGTTCTGGGCTCATTTGCATCAATTAATTATGTTCATCACGTAAAGTATAGTCTGGCAATTGCATGAAAACCTCCAACTCAGATTTTGCATGCCAGCTGGACTTCTAACCATAGGCATCTGACAACAGTTTACTTTTATTGGCACTAGCATGCATGAACAAGGATAGAAAACGTTACATAGCAGTTCCTTCCACATTTCTTCTTCTGATCGCTTAACATTACTTAAGCTATTACCATGGGATGTAGCATACTTCAAAAAGTAAATTAATACTCGAAAAAATATAAAAGACATAACCCCACCCTAGAAAATAACAAAATAAGATTTTAAAACCTTTTAAGTAGGCTAACATGCAAAAAAAAAGTTAGTTTTGAGTATGAATATTAATATTTATTAAAGTGCAATGTGAACTTGCAAATCACAAAAAAGAAACAAATATGTACTTTAAATATGTGAAAAGTTTACATCATGCAAAAATACACTTTAAAATTTTCTGGCACCATTACTATGTCATAATTCACAAGTTCACTTCTCCATATATTGTTTCACCCATTTAAGGCATTATAGCCTACACAGCAATTAACTTCACTTGACACATATGTAAGCAGATGAATGGCATTATGTTCTGTTTTTCAAAGATCAGTTTAGGTACGCTCTGCTTCATCGGTTTGTGTTTCCATGTTATCTTCTTCCGCATTTGCCGAAATAGCGTCTTCAGAAGATGCTTCAGCCGAAACAGAAGTCGCTGGTTTAGAAGAAGGTTTAAAGAATTTTGTAATTTCCTTCTGCCATGGTGGTGTTTCACGAGGACAGTATGGATTGCCTGTGTCTCCACTTGACGATTTGGATTTAAATAAATCTGCAATACTTTTTCCCTTCAGATCCAATGACGGAGTACTTATTGCCTTTCTTGGAGCTTTGTTTCCAATTCTTACAGCAGTATTCTTTGTACGCACCATTATTCTTAACTAGCTTTTCTGATTTCGTTACCTATTATTTATTACCCAGAGCACCGAGTCCCCGAGTCCGATACTGATATTTAAAGCCCACAGAAGATGATATTACAACTAAATGACCTGTGATATACGGAAGGTAACCGTATTACCGCCAATGAATGTGGAGGTAATTATGTTGCCAAAAAGCAAAAATAAAATATACCGCACGAAATAAATAATGACACCTAAATATACCTTTGTTCACTAATATACCACATTCAAATTTATATAATCACCGTATGCTTATAATACCAATTCAAATTCCAACTACTTAAGAGCTAGATAAGACAGAGATTACCTCTGAATCTGCAATCAAAAGAATTTTTTTCTCTCGGTCTTCAATTTTCTTTTTGATAGTAAATTGGTTGTGATTAAAACAATTCAGAAATTGAAAATAAAATTCCGATTTTATATTGTACAGATAGGTAGGTAGGCGAGCAGCCGGGTGCATGGATAGAGTGGAAAAAGCCTCTGCTAATATAAATAAAATTAACTAATTAATTAACTAATATTTATTAAATCTCATTCTTTTTCAAGGACGTCCGCAGATTATTTTTTTATTTTTAAGGAAGGGGCAACGTATTTTTTAAAGTTGAGGCGATTACAATGTTCCAGGTTCGAAAAATCAATGACAGAATCTAACTTTTAAAGCTAATATAACAAGAAAATATTAGTTAATCAGTTATGTTCACCTTAAATGCTTTATTTTAAAACATCAGTGTTTTTGGCCATTAAGTGAAAATTTATTAATTTCCAAAACCTTGAGAGGGGACAACTGAACCACTGTTCCCCTCTTGCGGATGCCCTTGTAATTTATAGATATTTTATAGATATTTCAGAAAGTTTTATATATTCTTAGAACTAGTTTTTCACTATAAAACTCCTCTCTAGATCTTTCTAATTAACCTGAAAGTCGAACAAATTTACGTAACACAGTAAAAAGAAATCACCAGTTTCTTTGTGTTTCTGAGCCTTACTTCATGTTTTATTGCAAAGTTTTGCTATTTTTATTGAGAACAATACCTGAAGATGTCCATGAACCATGGCAAGGCATTCAGTACAGAAATGACCTCACTTTAATTGAATTTTTCTTCCGTACTTGAAAATTTTCTCTTTTCCTCTCCAACTTTTTTGACAGAGGGTGTTTCCGCCAGATTGACTTCCAAAGGTTGATTGGCTGGCATTAAATCTTCACCACAAACTAATATACTGGTGGTTTGGGTTTACGAGACATAGGATTACTGAGACTTAGGGTATCGACTCTTTAATACAACATTTACATAATTAAAAGCACTTAAAAAAACGATAATTTCATACTTCTGTATTTAAATATATGCAGATATTTTATACCTACATAATTTTAAAAACAATATTACTCATAATATTTTATGTACATTATACCGTTCAAATTTTGCATATCGCTGCTCTATATAAAGAAATTTAAATACGGCATATTTTTTTTAACGAATGTTGAATTAAAAAGGAACAGCTCTAGAAATAAAAGGTACATTACTTTAATTATATTTTACATTCAGAAGGATATAATATACAAACCATACTGTTATATACCTTTTTACTTAATTGTATTTAGTATTATTACAAAAATCATGAAACTAGCTTTTGCTTTTCAATATTTAGTAATATTTAATAATCGAATTGTTTGGATAAGAACATATCGGTTTTTTATATATGTGTTTATTTATACTGACTGAGTTAACGTCTTGGGGCCTTTTCTTCCACTGAACCAGTCTTGCATGGATGTACATGCATATTAAATTACAATATTAGTTAAAAAAAAACTAAAAGAAAAATGGACAACAGTAACTATAAAGCAATTTACGAGATACAGTCATTGTCAATGCAGATCATATTTAGCAATTACATAAATATTAAGTGAAATAACGGAAATATGTGGCTATGAAAATAAGCATAGTTTAATATTTTGTTTTAAAGCTAAGTCTTATATAGACATTTGTTAATTAAGTACTTTATACTTAATTCTGATTTTAAAACATGTGAATATATAAGGTATAGATTTAGAGTTAAAAAAATTATACTCATAATTGTTGGGAAGAGTTTACAAATTCTTCAATTAAATGAAAACGGTGTTGTAATAACAATTTTTTCACTATGTATGTAAAAATAGCTTCTTATGTTTAACATTATTAGACAGCTAGTTGTATAATATAATTCCAGAATGTCTGGAATGCTTTTGCTGAATAATGAAGTATTATGCGTATTTATACTCAGTTTATGGTTATTTCTTGTGTAATAACTATGTTTTTCACAGTTAGTCCGAAAGTATACCAAATGATTTCTAAAAAATGTTACGACTTCTAATATATAAGCAAGGAAGTGGTAATTTGTGCAGTTTTAGGAATAATTATTACATAATTCCCTTTATTTCTTCCTCATTATTATTCAAATTGCTCGTTTTTGAATTTTGAAAATTATATTTTCTTTATTACAGCTACCCCAAAATATCACATTAAATTTTAATAAACTGTTAAAATGTGCAAAGTATAGATTCCTCAAAGTATTCAAGTTTGCTATATTTTAAATAGATATAAACATAAAACCAAGCGAAATAATTTTAGGGCGTAATCATTTTATATTCCATGTTATTGTTTGAAAGTAAATGTACATTACATGTATAAACATTTCAACGGTGTCATGATTCTTTTTGATTAAATTTAGGGAAGGAAACGTTCTCTTAATATAAATGAAACTGAGTAGAGCACTGAAACATGTCTTGGGAGCATTGACTGTTAATAACAATCGCACAATACCGTCATTCATGTTGTTAAAAGAAAGAATATTAAAATCTTCGTTTTGATATGAAAATATAACACAGAAATTAGAAAAAAAAATGTACTAAATTCTTACAAATTGTACCTAAACAAAATTAAACGTATTTGCGTAGTTACTCAGAATGAAAGCTGCGATTTTTTATGCCCTTAGTTCTACGAAAAGTCCATCTTGGTGGTGTAGTGATAACCATACTTGCCTCCTAAACTCAAGATCGCAGGTTCACTTCGGATCCAACGAAACGCAGATATCCGCACCTGCGGATAAGCGCATAATAAAGCTAAGTGTGACAGATTTTTGCTGCTTTTCCTACTTATGAAAAACTACTTTCAGTGATTAATGGAAGAAGAAAAAAAAAAACTGGGTTCCCTTTGACTTTGGACATTTAAGTATAATTTTTGTTAAATTGTGACTAAATGTCGAAATTATCAAAGCAAAAGGGGGAGGGGAAGAATAGGTTTGATCGAGATTCAGCCTCGTTTCTCGTACAAATTAATAAATATAACTGCGTAGTAATTTGACAATGATAAGTATTACAATGCAGAAGATGTAAAAGATTGATCATTTGTTGTCCATATTGATTCCGAAGACAGTTTGATTGATGCTGCAACATCTATCTATTAATTTGGAATAGGATAAAACTAACGAGATAGTCACAGTTTGAGAACGGCTGACTCAAAAATTAATCCTAGATCTACGTATAAACTGCGTTATGGTTTTACATAATGTACCGTACTATGGTCCCAAAGCACATCCTTAAACGTCAAGCAAAATGAAGAAAGATAAATTTTAAATATTGTGATGGAGATCGCAATCCAGAAAGGTCTAACTAACCGTGAACTCTGTATTGATTGGTTTGGCAGAAATGATTAATAAATTTCCAGAAATATTTTAAGTGCATAGTATTATTTAATTACAAAATAGTAGACCTTAATAATTACGGACTGTTTTGTTTAAGTTAAAGCATGGCCTTTTCGCTGCCTGGCCTGTTTAGGAGAAGATTGAGCTAATGACGATCAAAGGGGCTGAGAAGCACTCTAACAGCCATCATACCCTGCATAGTTTCTCAGGGGCAATTGTAGTTGTAATATTTGTGTGACCAGTTGCCTCTTTTGACAATGAATTTTGGAAAGCATCATGATATGTTTAGCCGTGACTGTTTCGCTGGCCTTCATTTTGTTACAAGCGGGTGTTGAAAAACGAGGAAACTGTGCAATCAGATGCAAGCGAAATTGTACGTAGAGTGCACACGTTCTTTACTGATGAACGGGAGACAATGAAATCCGATATCAACAATAGCAGTCGCGCAGATATTGGGAAGGACATCTGGAGCCACCAGGATATATCGCACTTGATTTACAGAAGGTGCAGGAAAGTAGAAAGTGGACGAAAAACTCCAGGGAATAAAAAATCCGAAACGAAATTACTCAACAGAACACCAATGAAAGCAGCAGTGAATTCCTTTACGAAATGCGCTATACGCAGTACAATTTATGATTTGTTCCAATCACATTTCTTGCCGAACTTAAATGATATCAACCAGTAGTTAAAAGCACCAGACATTTTCCGTGGAAGTAAGTGGACTTTATGTAAAATAATGAAGGGCATGGGTTTTCATTATGTAAAAATTAATCTGGAAAATAAATTCCTGATGTACAAACCGGATGTCACAGTGAAAAGATTTAATTTATTAAGAAATGAAAATTTTAAGAAGTCTGGGCGGCCAATTATCTACTTAGATAAAATTTAGGTGAATGAAAATCACTCGAAGGGAAAAATATGGGTTTCCCATGTTAGCGAATCAGAACATCCTATGCGTGTGCCGTTAGGAAAGGGTTTAAAATGTATTATTTTGCATGCTGGAACAACTGCTGGAAAGTGCTACATGTGTTTAATTTCTGCTGAAAATCTCTAAGCATAGCATTATTGTTATGGATTATGCATTGTATCACTTAGTTGAAATAAATAAACCCCCATTTCAATTTCACTTAAAAATACAAAATTGGTTTCCACATCCGGCTTTGAGGAACAAGTTACAGCAATTGTTTTGTACGACAAGTTCAGAAACATAAAGATGCTTTCAGACCACACGAAATTGATATCATCACTAAATTAAATAGACATAATATAGTTCGTTTACGTCCTTACCATTACAACCTGAACGCAATTGAAGTAATTTGGACATAAATAAAAATGATTGACGAAACATAACGTGACTTTCATATCATATGAATTTGCTGAGTTGTTTCACATCGCTATAAATACAGTTACTCCCGAAAACTGGCGGTGTGCTTGTGAAGATGGATACTATAAATGAATTCTATAGGCAGAAAGACGGATAAATTGATGAAATGGACAGTTTTGTCATACATTTAGAAGAAAGCGACTCGAATAGCGAGGTGGGTGACTGTGATCATGAAGAGGAATCCGAGGACAATGAAAAGGGAAAAAACTAACAGCCTGCCGGGGCCCTCTAAGATGACATTAATTGATAGGGTAACCTTTTCCCTCCATCTTCCAGTAAATAATGAATTGCAGTGCTGGATAGAATTGTAGAAACGGTAACGTTAACGAAAAGTTGAGTTCATGTTATCTCTTTCTAAATTCCATGTTTCAACCTAATCCATACTTTATATAGTAAGTTTCAATAACAATGTTTTTAAGATTAGGCAGTTAAAACTGTCTATTGCTGTAATGTGCTATCTTTTTCTACTCTTCGTCTCAACTAAAAGCAACCGCACTGTAGAGTAAAATGCTAAAATATATTAACTGGGTGAATCCAGAACACAATATGTCACTGATTAAACCTCAAATTCAGCAACACGGGATAAGATCGTAAGTTGTCCCTAATATGAACAATCATTTCTACAGGCAAAAAAAAAAAAAAAAAAAAAAAAAAAATGCATTAGCTGAAACATTGTTCTGTGTATATCAACTATTAAGTTTGTTAGCGATGCAGCATGTCGATTCACTCGCATTAAGTAGATTGCTCCAAAGTTCAATTATGAGTTTTCATAATCTGCTTGAAGCAAATAAGCTTGCCAATCCTTGGCTTACAAACACTATCAACCGTTCATTGAAATGAAAATGTTTGTACTTTTTATAAGCAGGGCTTATCTTCTAAAATGTTGGGAAAAAATATATTTATGTTCTGAAAATTTGTGAAGATATGACATAATTTCTGTTTTAGCAACATTTCACCTTTTTTTAATGTAAACGTTGTGGATAGCTTTCATAATTCAATATATTTTAAAAATATTAATATGCATATTTAACATTTTCAATTTTAAACTTAATTTCAGCAATGTATTCACTCAACATATTAAAAAGAGGAATAGTAACAATCATGCAATGTGACTTACAACAGGATATAACATGCAATTTAAAATTTTAAAATATCATTTTTTTCTTAATCCAGCGTAAGTTAGTATTAAAAATTTCTCAATATCGCTGCACTTTGTTTGTACACATTTGAAATAGATGAAATTATTTCCATTTGAATTCAGGTTCACAATTCAAAATGTCACCAAATTTGCATAGTGCTGAATGATTTTCTTTTCTTTGTTTCTTCTTCTCCTTCAACTCGTAGTCGTTGCTCCAGTTGTAAAAGGATTCATGTTAACGTCTCCTTTACTATGAGAGTGGCTTGTCTCGACAGTAAGTAGACGATTGCCATCTTTATGGGTAAACGAGGAACTCGCATTTATTCCAAATATTGTTGAACATAAAATGTGTGTCAAGTTTTGTGAATGTGGAGTAAATGTAAAAACACATCAAGGGAATGCTTGAAAGCTCAAAGAAAACCTGCACTCGAACTTCTGCCAAATCTCGTGAACTACTGCTACAGCCGTCACAAGGGAGTTCCAACTCGATAATGTCTATAGACATAGCTAACGAACGATACAATGTGATACCATATCAGACAATACGTAACACATTTCTGTCTGTAATATTGGGAATCTTCTAGCCAAGAAATTTCTCAAAAAACATTGTATCTCGCGTGAACGCATGGTTAAAGTCTTTAAATCGTCCTAATCGAAAACACGAAATTGTAGAAAATTATGACTCCAAAGCATGTGTTGTTACAGACACTTGCTGGTGCTCTCAGAGAGATGCCTGTTTATCCTTCATTACACATTTAAGTGCAATTAGGACAGTTAATGCCAATGATGAAGCTGAGAAACTACCTTCTTTAATCAAGCCCCTTCTCTATGATAGTGGATTTCTCAAAGAATTTGCTGATACAATTGCATTACCTAGTTCAGTGCGTCAACTAATAAATGAATTCCAAAAACAAGAAGCAAATGTGACAGTTTTCTTTGAACTGTGGATGGATCTTCATGTACCTGATAACCGTAAGGACCTCTTGCCTCATGTAGAAAAAAGAAAAAAAAATCGATCGCTAAATATATACAGTGTTTCTGCTAATGTGCTTCATCCTCCTTACTAGAAATTGAAACTGAAGGAGAAATATCATGTACAAGTAGAGGAATTCATTTTAGAAATCCTTTACCCCTCTGGCATAATCAGCAGTGGCTAAAGAAATCTGCAAAGTTTGCTTATGAAGAAGGGGGGGGGGGTTAGATCACCACGAATATTCTGATACTGCTCCGCAGCCTAATTGTCAGGAGTTGCAATGAAGTTACTTAACACCCCAGGCCACTTGAAAAACTTTTTTCTAACTTATCTTTTGTCCGCAATATCATAATAAATTGACTGAGCTTCGAAATTTCCAAGAACCTGCTTCATATAAGTAATATTACACACTTAAGTTACAAGATCATGACAATGAAGAATATTAGTGTGATTAAGTATGAGAGTGGGTGTTTATAAACATTAAAAGTGCATAACATGTTTTCAACGAATATTAAAACATAACAAAAGTGTTAACAAGGGATATTATGAGTGTTGGAAATAAAATAAGCTTATTATAAAATAAGCAGTTAAATTTTATATTCAATTGGCACCTTTATGTTTTTGGTATTACGACAAAACTTGTTTCTTTCCTACAGACCTGCTTATGCAACCAGGCATAATGAGACGTACGAATCAACAGTTTTCTCAATATTTAAAAATACAGCATGTTAATACTTTTAAAAAAGTGAAATGTGCAATAAATTCATGGTTCAAAATGAGTATAATTAAGGCATGGGTGTAATATAAGTAAGATTAATATATGACAAAACCAGATTTAAAGCAGACTGATTTTCTACGCCATGTAA